>CM067350.1:59294883-59297383 GCA_034190875.2 Urechis unicinctus | reverse complement strand
CCATAAAAAATAGCATACATTTTAGCCATGGTTTGTGTCTTGAGAACACCAGCAATTTAACTGCAAACATTACCGCTGAGGTTGGTTTAATATAATTGCAAAATGCATCGTAATTAGGGGAAGGTAATTGAAAATGAATTACGATATTTTATGGGCAAAATATAGAATAGTTGATAATGCTGATAAACTGAGTTATATCTAGTTGTCAAATCAGGTTGGTTCTTTAATAAAATGATGGATAAATGAGCTATAAATATGAAGAAAGACATTGCCTATGAAAGGATGCATCAGGTGTTGCTTAAAATATCAACCGTTGAGAATATGACGTATAATAGTCGATCATTCACTTATCAATGATCACCGCTCAGGCAAAACACCGCTCAGGCTTTTGCTTATCGGTTGAGCGCACGCATTTGATCAATCCACGAAAGTGAGTTGACATAGCTCTGAGCATCACATATACAAAAAACAAAATGGTTGGAGTTGTGTCTTATTGACACTAAATGCGTTTTTATCATGTATTCACTGCCACCGTAATACTAATAGGTCAATTAGCTGAGATGAGCATGTAGCTAGTTGCTGTCAATTATTGAAACTCGGCGATGAACAACACAATGGCTGCCAAAATAAAAGTCACGGTTTATTAGGTTAAGAGAGGGTGGTTAAGTACATGCACAACACATGCAAGTTACAACCCTTCTTATAGAACGTGAGAAATTAAAACTAAATTAAATAAAGTTACAACATAAAAATAGTGATTGTGGCATAGAATAAAAATAAATGCATTATGACTACTTGAGTTGATGGTAGCAAGGTTGGGACACCAGGACGGCCTACAGCAAGGCTTACCGACCGCCACCCAAATGCTGCTCTGTAATGCAGATTGCGATAGATAAATGTAAGATAAGAGTTACTACACTACAGAAAGAGAGAAAGCGAAAATCATACTTCCTACCTTCAATGAGCTAGTAACATAAATGAACTAATACAAAAGCATTATGCAGATGCACGCGTTAAAATATGAAAAGGGATCGCAAGGCTTTGGGTGCAGAGGCTGGAAGTGACAAAAGGCGGGAGGGAATGAACAAATTAAGATTCAGGTGATTGCTTGACATAAATAACGTTATGATTGTACTTATAAACTGTCATTATTGCGTCTCTTTGTCAGATCGTTTGAAATAATGTGCACTCACGGTTATAGCGACCACAGTTACATTACCTCGCTCTATAAGTTAAATGTTTGAGAAGATTTTATTTATGTACCCAATATCGACATCAGGTTTTGTAAAAGATCAATTTATCATTTATTCCGCATTAGTGTGTAGAATTCCAACTGAGCCTGCCAAATGACAATATATCGGTACCCTTCTGTGCTGGTAATAACTCCACTGGTGTCAAATGCTTTCCATTGGCAAGCCAACTTGCTTGCTCATTGAGAAGAAATGGGGTGTTTTGATGGTCAACAAGTGATGGTAGTGGTTCACAATTACATTGCACAGCAGCAACTCTATGGCTAGACAACGTTCAACTGTGGCGCAATAGACATCGTTGCGAGGCAATGACTGGGGCTTCAGAACTTCCGTAGCAGACACTGAATAAACGAAAGTAATGTAAGTATAGAATTTAACGGCATCATAGATATTGACCAGGGAAGTAGCATTTATCACTATCTGATTTTATACGGTTTCACTACTAGCATCGATGTCACCAGTATTTCTCGGATGTATGACTTAGGAACGGAAAACACAATATGTCTAACATAAATGTGCATGAGATCGGATTTTCTGCAAACACAAGAAGCAAAGATACATTCATGAATAATGACCCTCGACTAGACAGGTTATCAAGCTTTACAAAACATCTGCGTTGGCAGCTGAAGTACCGCTTCTATTCTGTTTGTGTTGATTGTGCTGTCTTCTGGTTATTTCAGTTATTTTACGACATATAACTTTGACATAAGCGTCTATTGACTACGATCAAAACCATGGGAGAAGGCTTGCTGTTTGCACCAATAGTTCTGCCCACCTCACCCGTATTTCAGCTGACAGAGGTGGAATTATATATATATATATATATATATATATATATATATATATATAGAGATATATATATATATATCCTATATATATTAGAGAGATATATATATATATATATATATATATATATATATATATATATATATATATATATATATATCATATATATCTCTATATATATTTATATAATATATATATATATGTATAACTATGTATATATATATATATTTATATATATAAATATGTATATATATATAAATTTATATATATATATATATATAACTTCAGATAAACAGTTATTTGTTTGTCACTGAACGCTTGCTGAACATAATAGTTGAAGTGAAACCCATATCTTGCACTCTGACAACAGAAGCTAATTAATCCATGTAAAATCTTTCTGATTTCAGCAAAGATCTATGCAACCAGATACTGACATATACTATAGCTATGTTAATTAGTACTTA
>CM067350.1:59214883-59292383 GCA_034190875.2 Urechis unicinctus | reverse complement strand
GTGGCTATTTTGTTGTCCGATAAATGTATTGAATCAGCATATTGCTCCCATCCTTTTAAGATGATAATGGAATATTTATTGAAATTTTGGAAATTATGGCCATTTTGCTAAACGAACATCAAGGGCATGAACAGTCGTGTGTCTAAGCATCATACAACACCTGACTGGCGTTTTGCTAAGTTCCCATGGCGTTTATCTCTAAGCCGTTAAGTTGTCTGCAAGATAAATGCTTTGAAATGTACATATTGTTTCCTTACGTTTCAGACGATAATGGAATAGTTATGGAAATATCCCCAATAGTATGTTGTATTCCGCACAAAGTATCGTAAGCATCTCCGCATCGATAGCATAGAATCAGCATTGCTTCTCTGCAAGTCGCTTTACCACATCATGGTAGATTATTCCTGATATACAGTTAACTGGCATCAAATCTTGCCTTGTCTGCACGATGTTTGTATGGCATCTCAATGTAGCATACTTGGCGAGGTTTGCAGAATGTTAAAGTCATATGAGCCTCCGTATGATTAAAAAAGGATCTAACATTGCATGATTGATATTGATACATATATATATATATCTGGCTAGCATTAATTTCTATTTAAACTGTTCCTTATTCTAATCAAATGCACGGTAATTGACGAAGTCCTATTATGATTAAATAGTAGTCGGCGATAATGTGTCTGAGGGCATGATTGACGGCCGACATAGTCTAGTCTTCGGTATGTTTATGCTTTCAGTCTAGCCTTCGACCATTGTTAAGAATGTATCCCCGCAATGCTGAGTGGCAATCCATCATCCACATAGGCGAAGGAATCAGTATCTTACAAAATATATCTCCAACATTATTCATCATAACCATCACAAAAACACTGACGACGTAATCTTCGGCTTACAGATTTATCACCTATGAACCGGTGGCCAACCTTGGGTTCCAATGTAGGTGTGCTGTCATGAAATAGAATAGAGGGATTGAATCAGAGATCGACAAGTCTTACTTTGGTCTGTTTGAGAGTATTTCAGGGAGGAATACCACCACAACGTCATTCGGTTTATTATACGTTACGGTGAGACCCGCTTGGGCGGTCATCCATGCTGATATTTGCGTCGGGTATATACCTTGTACAATTCAGCAGGTTCATCGACATGTAATGGCAACTTGGCTACTCGTGTTTAGATGGCATACTGCCCAAGGTCGAGACTTACAATGGCGTCAACATCACGTTCTTTACAAAGCGTATTGCATGTCTCTTCGGTAAACGTATTAGTACGATGACAACGAAGCAATGTATGCCACCTAGGCGATGCATGAGACGTTTTTGATGACGTGCACCATATCGATATCTAGCTTTCTGATGCGCCAATGAATCAATAATTGTCCAATAGTTAGTGATATTCGAAAATATCACTCCAATATAATCTTGCATTCTGCGTTGTTATAATATAGTTTCAGTGTCGCACAAAAATGCGATTATTAGCTATCATGAATATCAACGTTGATGACCACCAAAACTGAGTCACATCTTAACTGAAACATAAGTTATTATTCCAAATGTGGCCTCCATTGTTGTAGCCGGTTAGATATTTTCTAGGTGGCATGTTACAATGAACGTCGCTGCTGCGATTAAGATCCCCAAAACACTATCATGCACACAAATGTAGGATGAGGTAATCGATTATCTTGTCCTCGACCTGTTTTCTTTAAGACATCTTATCAACTTCGGTGTCGTTGGTGCATTTATGTACGGCGTGATGAATAATTCGAAGGGCACCATTTTAGCATAACACTATTGCTCCAATCAATTTGGATGAAACATTTTGAAGATATATTGTTATATATTGCTAACAACTAGACAGTCAGCACAGGCTATGTCAGCCATAAATCGTGTTCTCGGACCATTGGTCGCATGACACGAGAGATGAAAAAAGTATTTATATTGCCTGTAAGGTATAAAGATTGGTAGAATTAGGGTTCACTGGGGTACTAAGACCGAAGTTATGGGACAAGGTAAGGAGGTCATTAACACTTTTTTCTTCACCAGATACTAGCGTTCCGTAAAATACCTCACTCAGTGCATTTCCACGATACACGATAATATTGTGAATGTACAGCAATATTGTGAATGTACAGGTTTGTATTATTAATAATATATACTTTGATAATAATAGATCTATTGATGATCTCAAACATGGCAGAAGTGCTGTTATTATGTGGATTATATAACTATATATGCACTTAATTCCTGTTTATAATTCATAAACTCAAGCTAATGACGGCTTCTCGGTATAATAATCGCAATTAAATGTCATAGCGCTCGTCCGTAGCGTGTGTCATAATGCCAAGTCGGAGTCCTGGGATTGGTTACGTTTTCTTTATTGCTTTATTGTCAGGCAAATAATGTGATGGGTCAAACAACGAGAGTCCTCTTTTGCGCAGCAAACTAGAGAAACTAGGAAACGATTGCACCGAAAATGACCTAAATCAGCAACACAAAGGTAACAAACGTTGTGTTTTAATCGTTTAGTGTATTTAAAAACCTCTTGAAGAATTATTAGTATGTGGAGGTGGGGGTGGTGCGGGGCAGGTAGATCAATGACATTAATACGTTATAATACACTTATTTTAAAACTATAAGTGAGGATCGAATAACATAGTAAATTAAGCTACTGGTGATGGTTCCTACAGCAGGATAATCAATCAATAATGTAATAGGTTGCATGGTTAACTTATATCTGGACTGTTTTTGTGTGTGGAAATGTGTAAAGAAAACCAGTCTCAGTAGTAGATATGCGGTAAATGTTATTCACGTATAATATGTTCTTTATGCGGCTTAAATCGACAGTTACTCCGACAAAAGATTTATTAGCAATAGATGGCAACAATCGTGATGATGATGTTTACACGGGTGATGAGCGGTCAACTAGTTCATTAGGTAGGAGATGTGCGTATTTTTCTATGTATCCACCTTTATTCCATTTTTTTATTTCTGATTAATAACTAACTGCAATATTGAAAATTATACTGCATCAAGTGTAATCAATATACTTATTAAGGAATGGTATTGGTAAGATGGGTGCTTCTTATATGTTTCAACAACGAGGAAACATCGCGACAGTGTCAAATAACGATGATTGTGATGCTTGAACAGCGAAACGGTGAAATATATACAACTTGCATGCCCATCTTGTAATAAATTACCATGATGCGAATAGTGTTGATTGTATATGCCCTAGGTGTACAAATCCGATGCAACCACCACAACATGTACACTTTGAAGCGGCTAGATTTATAGTTCAAAATATTTATAATCTAAGATCCAGTCGTATATGATGTATGTTGTCTCTGCATTTTATCTATTTCGCCTATCGTTGAATCACAAAGCACAGCTGATTTAATTTAAGTTATGCTATGTAATGGAGTAAACGATCAAAATTCTATCATGTAGAGCATTGAAGCTGCTGTTTTTTATCGCACTTGTGCCTGTTAGGAAATGGATAGCTTAAAACAAATGGAAAATAGAAGCCCTCGTCTTAACCTGTGACAGTGACATTGCAGCATACCGTTGTGTAGATGTTAGAAATTTTCTCTTAATCCTGCTAAGCTTCTTGATCAATACAACATAACTACATTTTGATGTAGCTTAATTGCGAAATTATGTGATACTTTCAGACATTTACAGCATTGATCCCGATATTACGGGTTGTCATAGTGGTTACCAGTGTTAAAGAGAGGAACAAATGCGTGTTTAAAAACTTGTGATCTCTGCTTAATATGAGGATATTAGATAGGCTTCACTTCATATCCTGTCAATACCAGTGGGCAGATTTTGAAATCACTGGGAAAAATATAATCCCGATGCGTATTTACTACTCATATACTCCACTGTGATTTTAAAACCCCTTTCATATACATAACACACATAAATGTTAACTTTGTAAGCACCAGATGCATGCTATAGCACGTTAACGCTACGAATATCAAATGCGAAATTAAATCTTCGCCACAGGCAATCGTTAGTTTTTCGGCAGTGACGCCTTTTTCAATGGTATACCGTTGTGAACTTGCCCCGCAACGACTGGTTCTTCACACTTTCCGCCAACACTTTTCAGATTGATATGTTTTTAAGTGATTACCATTGTTACAATTTCATCATAATTCCAATATTCCTTTTAATGAGAGAGCTCAGAGCACAAAAACTTGAATGCTGGGGAAATGTTGCTACAAAGACAATGGTAAGAACTGAGCGTCGTAACATTAACGAACATTTGTTTTAGTGAACGAGGGCGTGGTTGCTTGAAATTGACAAAACAACACGCGCAGCTGCTGGCGCTTTGTCCGCCTTCACTGGCCGAATGAAAGCTGAGAAAGTAATGTTTGTTCCGCCTTCACGATCTGCCGAATGAAAGCTGAGAAAGTATATGTGCTCTCCGCTGTTTTATATATATATATATATATATATATATATATATATATATATATATATATATATATATATATATATATATATATATATATATACAGACATATATATATATATATATATATATATATATGTGTGTGTGAGTGTGAGTGTGTGTGTATGTGTGTGTATGTGCGTGTGTGTGTGTGTGTGTGTGTGTGTGTGTGTGTGTGTTTGTCTATATATATATATATATATATATATATATATATATATATATATATATATATATATATATATACACTATACACACATATAAATATATATATATATATATATATATACATATATATATAGACATATATATGCATATATATATATGTGTGTGAGTGTGAGTGTGTGTGTATGTGTGTACGTATGTGTGTGTGTGTGTGTGTGTGTGTGTGTGTGTGTGTGTGAGAGTGTGAGTGTGTGTGTGTGTGTGTCTGTGTGTGTGTGTTTCTACTTGTGTATGTCGGCTATGTCTACCACACTGCACGCCGTCCAAATTCGTGGCCCGCAAGAGGTCTCAACTCATTTGTTGTCTCAAGTCCTATCGATTTATGAAGTAACTAACCTTGAAAACGAATTGATTCACGGCTTCTGCAGTTGCGGCATTTGTTGTACCTGTTTTAAGACGTGAATAATATGAAAGGCATTGAGAACATATTTGCGACTATGGTTGATTTTTATACAGCAACAATGTTTAACTGTACAATGGATAACCACCGATTGGTTCATGTTATAACGCCATGTCAGTTGACATGCGTCTCCTTCTACTATTTTGATCGAATGATGCTTAACGTCCTTATACTATGTCAAAGACTGGTAACCAAAGGTTCTTGCAATTACTGTGCAATATATCTACGCATCCAGTATCATATCAACTGTGCCGCATAATGACAATGTATATGGAACAACGTGAATCGCAGTTATATTCTGCCCGAATACAATTGTTATTATTGGAAATTTATCCAAGCTATCTCAATAAGTAAGTATCGTCGAAGCAGCATATGATTCGTCAGTCTGCAGGTCTTACATGATCGACACTGTAGCAAGGCATCTCGGCACACTTAATCAATCATCGTCGTTCTCCATCGCCAGGTTAATAGAAAATGAAATATAAATCAGATAGTGCGTTATCGTACCACTTCCTGTGTGATTTGAGTCATCAAAGAATTTGTGTGATTTTGAAAAGAGTGGTGATTTATCTTGGATGCCTATTTATAGGTAATAAGTATATATGTATATATGATGATAATAATAATTGCGTACGACGTATACTTGAGGTTGCAATAATGTGGTCGTCTTATCGCTACGAAACATAACCTTGGTTGTGACTGATACATATCTCATACATTTATATTTTATATATGTCATCTGATGAAGATGTATCAGAGCAGGATCTAAGCAGGTTTATGGATGGAAAATACGAAGTCTAGCTTTTTCATGTTCTGTATATATATACCCATTTGTATCTGGATTAAAGCAGCAGACGCATTATCAGTCAATGTATTGGAGGTCATTGTTTTGAATGAGATAAAACATCTGTCGTTGGGTAGGCACTGGAGGAGTTTATTCTCTAAGACAGAATACTGACCATGCTCGTACCTCAGTGTCTGCTATACAGATTTATAATTATCCTACATTTGTTTTACTACTGTTTTCATCGCAAACTGCGTCCGCTATTGGTTTTTGACTTTTAATGTCGTATTCATTCAGGCATGTAACTGTTATGCTGCAATATGCGTCAACAATCCTCTCTCCAATTAATTGTTTGGCATGTGCTCTTGGATTTTGTCCATTCTTCTTCCTTTTCAAACTTGGTTAGGCATTAACATAAAGATAATATCGATAACTTAACGAACAGGACTCATTCCAGCCGTTAGAACCAAGCTCTAGTCTTAGATATCAAGCGTAAACTGTCAGTCGCTGGGCTTTGACGGTAGTTATTAATATATACTGACAGAGCGCAAGCCAGAGCTTTGAAACGAGCTGCTGCGATCGACAAAGTAATCAGGGAATATGGCAGAACAGTCTGATTAACGTGAATGTTTTAGTGGTTAGCATTAACGCATTGCAATCAGGACGAAGTATGTAGTATTGCTCAATAAACGTAAATATATAATGGTTATAACTCAATAATATCTCGCTTGGTATCAGCGCAGCTGTGTCAGGTCCAGTTATGGTACGACGAGACATGAGCGTACTTCGCGGAAACTGCTTTAAATTAACATATTTGAATTGTAATGTATAGAATTGATTTTGTTCTCAGAATTTACTGAGGCATGATCAAATATCCATATCAGCATCTGCCATGGTGTGTGAAGTCCGCCCCCATCGTACCACTCTTCGGGCATGTAATAGGCAGGTGCAAGCATTAAAACTTGTCATAAAAGCTGCAGTGATATTCAGAGAGAAGGTACACTAATTGGTTGTACACACTATGCGGTATTGTGATATTTACATAATCAACTATAATGTTATCCCCGATCATAGAGCCTCATTTCTAAATGCAAATACCTTTATTAAGGTAGATAATTGTCGATATGCCCATCAATCAGGACAAAAACGAAGCCGAACGTTAGTCTGATAACCAGTTATATTAGGTGATAAATTCACGAACGAAACTTTGTAAGATATGCTTGCATATAGCCCAATCCGTACTAGAAATAATTTGAGCTGAGTCATTAATTTTAGACACATGTAAGCGGAGAGTGATAGTATAGAAACCTTGTAAAGGCGGCTGGAGGTAATTGTCAGATAAATAACAAATGACCCTCCTATGATGCTGGTTACTGTTGAGGATACAGTCTAACAATACGATAGCATGTTCTTTGTATCCTTTTTTATAAATCTGAATTCATTCTGTCATTTGCAAACAGCCGAATTTCAAAGCCACATATCCTAAGTAGTCTTACGGGGAATCGATAAACTTTCACTACATGCAACACAGCATTAGTGACGCCGCCAGTAAGACATTAAAATGGTGACTAAAGAACGATATCACAATGGCTAAGGCCAACACAACTGGTATTCAAATCAAAGATTATCTGAGATGAAACAAGTTGGTTGATTTTTTACCTTTTTATGTTCCTTCGGTCAGTTAATACAAAGAACAAGCTTAAAGTCAATTTCCATATATAATCGCTGAAATGCTCAATGTAATTCCCCGCATTTCTCGGGTTACAGGAGTTTATTCATTCGGGCCTTTTTGAGTTTTCAGCTCTAAATATACGCATGGCTAATGAGCTTATGCAAAGGTGTATATACTCAGACGGAGTAATTTGTTTATGATCAGTTCATCGTGGCGTACACACAATATGAAACAAAAGTAGTTGGTATGTACCGAATGGAAAGCGAGTTAAAAGCAAGCGTAAATAATGTTTTTGTCTGCTATGGAGAACCATAGCAATATAACATACATTGTAGCTTGTGGTTTGATGACACCAGCGGTAGAACTGCATCGTGAATAGGAGACACTATTGACAGTGAATTATGATGTTATATGGGCAGATGTGCTATCGCATTAGTATTTGAGTTACACATGTGTCATTTTGCCATTCTCTGCCTGAAATTAAAACGACCTGATGGAGTAAGTTTCGATAGCGTATCAAAGTGTAAAAAAGTGCTCTTCCTTGTGGTCCTTAAAAGCTCAAAGCAAAGTCGAAGCAAGATTCGGGTATTTGATTCATGGCTTGTTTACAATTGTCACATTCGAGAGGATGTAAGTTACAACGTTAGTTAGTTGGCTTCTGCATCCCATGTAATAAAGTAACCACATATTTCCATAAGCATCAATACATGCAGGTTCAACTTAGAAACATGCGTTCTGTTGATTGTAGAGTGGTTTGGGGTGGTATCAGTTTCAATTCCGTGGTAAAAATACCGAGCGAATCATGAATTCGATGTAGTAGGAACGTTTGTATGATATAAGATACCACACCTAATAATATGTAACAATACAAATGGGCGACATATTTGTCCACTGTGACATGCACAGCTTTCTGGTAATGAATTACTAAATTGCCTAGCCGGTGATTATTTTCATGCTTCTTCATTCGTGTATGCCATAGCGTATGCTAAATTTGTGATTCAAGATGCTGGACTGCCACATGTCTAAATCACACAAATGTAATTTACATTTGAAATCTGACAACTGAAAACACGTTCATAAAATTACATATCGGTTAGGTTTTCAACATACAAGTGTGATTTATTAATAACATGTAGGTTCTAACTAGCCACGGCTTTGCTTTGTTTTGCGGCACAAAAATATTTTGCTTGACAAATTCGTGCGGATAAAATTCTTACAGGCTCAGGATTTCTATTACACTGAGAACTGCACTTCACATAGTCTTTGGGTTACCACATTTGATATTATTTTGATGCAGCTGTGTGTTTGCTGGTGTATTATTTGACCGCGCTTGATTGCAAAATGATAAAATTATAAGATCAATCGTGGGCATGACTTATATATGTGGCTACCTGCAATATTGCTTATGCGAAATATCCTGATAAAGCATATTTTGATAAATCAATTGTGACATTAATTGCATATAATTAAATTGTAGAGAAAGTCAAAGACGTTAATGCGCTTATATGGATATGAGCATCGTGTTCGTATCTGACGCACTAGCGACAAATCACACGTGTTCTATATGGAAATTTGTTGCAATACATTTGTCGCAACGCATGCAAGAAGGGTGATTTAAAAGAAAAATACCTGCGACATAATCAAAATTAGACACCTTTTATGTATGATGCTGATGAGTGATCGAAGGGAAAGTTCGGATTATTGCTGCCCTCTCCTTGCTCCTCCTTATGCTTTGATGGCTTGATCAATAGCAATGACTTACTCCACAAAAGGGACGCACAGCGAATTATGTCGCAGGTCACAGAGAACGTTGCTTGAATAATGTCATGGTTGGAAATTATACCATAAATAAACAGTGCAGACTTCATATGGAGGTCAAATATCTCTCTGTGTGAGAAGGCACATTCGCCGCAAAAATAACTGAATTTTTACAATCCATGGGAAGCTCTATGCCAACATTATATTATTTGATATAGTAAACATACTCGACGAAGCTAAAAGCGAAATGAATTCACTGCCTCAATCGATACCCTACATATCACAATAATTCTTATATATCGATCTTCATCAGAGCTTGGATGACTAATTTATGTATCTCTCCGCAATGTGACGTCGCATGCAGATCCAATTGTTCATTCATGGTTATGTTGCACGGGTCAGTTTATAAATCAAGTGCAATCTCCAAACTCATATGATGGCTTAAAATAGGCAAAAATATCAACGATTCATCATTTGTTGCTTTCATTGCAAACTGCACAGACGGATGAGATAATCTGGGAAGCACTTTATCGGTAATGGTCAATGTGGCAAACATCAATTAATGTTGGTCATCATTCGTGTCTAATATGGTGAACTTGGTAGTCAACGATGTTGAAGGCTCGTTTAGAAAATGGTTTGAGATTAACTAGGCCTTACCTCAGTCCACAGCCGTTATGCACTGATGGGATGAATTCATACAATAGTAAGACCACGCTGCTTTTACAATTATCAAGAACACTTCATACAACTATTAGTCAAGCAGAATGCCACAGCCCATAAGTATTCTGATAATGACCGTCATTACTCATAAAAGATAATGATACTCGACAAGCTAATGTAAAATCAGAAACACGCCAAATTTCCATCTTTGTTTAGTAGTAAAGCGTGTCGACATAAGCAGTTAGGAAGAAGTAAATTCATCTTATCAACTGGTTAATCAAAACAATATAGTCTTCAACTGATTTATAAATTCACATACCGAATGACCGTGCACAATGTGCGAACATTCATAACTGAGACTATTAAATCCAAGTGATCGATGCAGACTAGGTTTTTCAATCTTATTCGAAACTTTAGGGTTTCAAGGAACATTTTTATTTGACGTAGGTGCATTGGTGTCGTAAACTTCAGCTCCGATATTCGACATATACATGGTCATATATACAGCTTAAGTTTTGCACGCATTTTGCTCGTTGATGTTAAACTATTCGGTAGATTGCATCAGTGCTATATTGTATTACGTTTGTGGGCAGTTAGATGCTGCACTAATTCGATTGAAACATGACGATAAAAGAGCCACATGTGTGTCGACAGTGACATATGAATCTTGCTGATACTGATCGTCCTAATTACCTGGATAGCATCCAGCATCAGGTTTCCGATTTCAAAGAAGATTTCTACATTTTGAGTAGTATTATAGCATTTCATTACCAATTACTGCCGTCCCGGAGTACCATCACATCCATTTCTGATTTGTATATCAGATTGACGTGTTTATGTGCTTCCGTATATACTGTTCACAATGGTAAAGAACCTGATGTCATATTCTATCCCAAAGATGAAAGGTCTCACACAGACATTGTGTATACCTAATGGGTTGGTTACCGACTGATTATACCAAAGTGTGTATGTCTGTGCGTTGCCCGTAACGATACCAAAGCCAAGACAAAAAACAGTTGTCTGACATTTCTCACTTGGTATGTACACATACAACTGGCAACAACAACAATTCTTCAGTCATTATTAATTATAAAAAGGGATATACTTGAGTTGCTAGGCCTACGATCATACTACGATCGTACTTAAGCCAAGTACCAATTTCCAGACATTACAAGCCATACAGTTGATAGATATAACGCATATGCACATTAAGAATGGTGAACCTGAGGCATGAACGTTGGCTGTCATCGAGCACAAACGGTGCCAAATAATGGAACGTCATCAAATGTGTTTCGTTCCTCTGACTGAATTCAAATTTTGCTGGAAGATTCGATTAATTTATTCAATGCCCTTCAATGAATTTGTGCATTGTGATTCCTCTTGTATATATTGTTTTATATTTATTCGGCTAATCGTTGTTATACGACGACTGATATTGTGTTGTGCAACACTGGCTATAAGGATGGAGGTGACAGAAATATTAATGGTATAACGCAAAGACTGTTGACTATTGGTGACTCCTTCGTACATCCGCATGCTTGAGATATAACGTTGTATGTAGCTGAGAGAATAAGCAGTCAGAAAAGGTTATCGCAACCAACGCGTCACGCGAACTTTTAAAGGAATTATAACAGGATTAGATAATTGGTGATAGTATAAAGCGATGCAGATGAGCAAGATAAGAGTTAATAATCAATATGAGCCAATAATCAATATGAGCCAAAACGTAATTCTTCAGAAATTTCCTCCTGTTTCGCATGTCACACAATCTGACCGATGAAGAAGTGTACTCTTCCATTAAAGTGAACAGTGAGATATAATGCTAAAATGGCTGCATTTCTGGATGCGATTTTTCTTCCATCTATTAATTCAACACCTAATCATCGAATAGTACACGGAAATGCTTCATGGTTAACATGTATTCCCTACTAGTTACTTGAGTTGTACCATATTGAGGGTACAAATCTACTCAAGCACTAATACAGTGGCCGAATGCAAGTGGACACATATTAACGTTCCAAGCCCTATTGCTGCAGTACATGTTAATGTTGTAGCGTGCATCGCCATTGTAGATTTCCCCTTGTTGGTATCCCAAAACGTAGTTGTATGTAGCTATCGCAAACAATTGTATAAACAATATGCAGCGCTCGCTAGATGGACTGCAAAGCATTGGTGATCGCATCGGTTGGCAATCATGAATTTCTTTGACCAACTTTCGCATGTGCAACTATTCAGTAATGCGACATTGCAGAGACAACTCGAATTGGTATGTACTACAATCAAACGGGAACATTGATCCATAGATATCATGTAGGACTTCTCGTACATACTTTGGGGAATAGATATTGATTTATATTATCCATTTCTTCATTAGTGGCGTCCTAGATCTCGACCCCAATGTGAACCTGACAAAAATATATTGTTACCAATCGAGGCGATGTCATATGCAATAGGAATTCAATAATTAATTGTAAATCTCTGCCATCGAAAGAGCTATATAAATTGAACTTATGTAATGACGAGCACTGCATACTAATCTGTTGATAACATGTAACTTTCCACTGAGACATCTTATGAATTGCTTTCAATATACAGCTGATATTGAATATTCTAAGGAAGTACATTATTGCCCCTAGTTCTTACATACGGCTGTACACTACAACCACGCTTTAATCAAATTTTTTACACAGTTCTGGCCTATTTATTACGGCCAGTCATTATCCTAATATGCCCAAAACGATTGCAAATAATGAGCAGTGGATTATAGAATATCTTCCCGTTGTCGTTTTTGTGACTATATTTTAGCTTGTTAATCTCTTACTATTTTGTCTTCAGACTACAAGTTTGCTCTACATCATGCTACGCAAACATAGCCTGCTGTTCAAAAAGTTATCCATTATAGCTCGTAGGATCTAATGACGTTGGTTTGTAATCGACTTTGCTTTTTTGTAATTGGTGATGCACCTTTGTGTACTTGATTTTTACATAACATTTGCGATCATTTATGTCTACTTCGTGAATGTGTTAACGTTAAATAACAGTCATGTTGGCCATATACATATAAGGTTATTTTTTATCTCGATGGCAAGCAATAACAAAGGTTACATGTTCACAATGATGACCTTTTAATCCCCCTCCCGTAATAATTATCAGTCCATCTTACGTCTTTTACCTACGAGTATAATTTCAAACGTTGTTACTTGATAAAGATTTCAGCTTGATTGAACCGTAGTGCAATCAGCGATCTAGAGGTAAAAGGACTATGTGTAACACTTATAACAAGGCACAAGGTTGCCAATCGTTTAGAAGTGTATGCATTAGTTGCAACCACAGCTGATCGCCAAAAAGGATCCCTGGTTCATGCATAAATAGTATGATAAGTTCTCTTTATTCTAACGTTTCTGGTTCGTGTCGTATGTGTTAACACAACATTCCTCAATTAGCCTCAATGTCAAGCTACTTTGTTTCGGTTTCTTCACATTCACTGCATCTCAACAAAATCAAATTCAAAGCTTTTTTTCAGCAACAATACATATCGACCCTGAAGACGTTGGTATCCATTGAGGAATCTATTCTGTCACTCTGTAGTTGAAATAGCATGATATATTGGAAAACGTAGTAAATAGGCTATACACGTCAATCGAAATAGCCTAAGTTTTTGCTTTGAAATATCAACGCAGACAAGACATTTCCTTTTTCTTTTTCAAAATCACCATTGTTCTATCATAGTTGCCACTGATAAAACAACTAAGTACAAGACCAAGGATTCTTTGTTGTAAGATGCACCATTTTGAAGGAAATTTCCATAGACATAATTTGACCTGCTATTTATCTACAATACTAAAGCTTTTTTTAAGGCAAACGATTCGTTCTACGACAAATATGGTAAGGGTTATCAAGCAACAACAAAGCTTCTGACTTAATTCACAGACAGTAGTCATAATGATTTGAGAAAAAGCGAAATGGTTAGAATTTGTAGCGTTTGCATTCATCGATGTCCATTTGTCTACGCACTGCATGGGCATTTTCATGAAAATGTGTTTGCAATTATCAGTAACTGGACGTTTGAAACGCATTGTAGGGTATAAGATTCCAACTTAAATGATAGGTAATTTGTACAATGCGTGATCTGTCTCCCATTTTGTTCGTCTGCCAGTATCTGTTAATCGTAAAGCGGCTGAATAGCTCTACGTGATTGATAAAATGGAATAGTGGATTTCGATGCAGAATATCTATCAATCGCTTAAAGAGGCAACCAGGGATCATTTCGGGTCTACATTACTACATTAAATGCAGCAACTAAATAATGTCGTCTTCTTGCTTATAATTTGTTCAACATAATTATATTGCTGTAATACACTTGTTGTGCCGTGAAAATCTCTTTCATTTAGCTGTATCGGCTCATCAATAAACAGCAACAGCACCTCCCTAAAACCAAGAACCGCGTTAAAGGGGTTGTAAATCATCTCGCGCCCGGTAACCAACTCACTATGCAATCTTCGCGAAAAAATCTTCACTTAAAATAGAGGGCTGCACTCAAGAGCTAAATATTAACATTCGTCGCACCATACAGTACCCTGAATCATCAAATTAAAGTTCGAGCACTTCATTCGTTGCTTTATGACAACGAATGAACTGCGCTGACGCTCGCAAAAGCTTGCAACAGAAACATCACAGTCCACGCTCCGCAGCTACAACTCTACCGCGATGTTCATAAAACCATGTTTATGAAGGGAGGGCCGTTCACCGTTAGCTTGGTCAGTCACAATGGGTCAAATATAACATATTCACAATTGTGTTATAGTCTTTATATCCAAGACCACATTTCACAAAACTGAGACCAACGAGTACGGAAGCATAATTCCCCACAGCAACAGTGGCGATGGATCTATTTTGAGAGACCACATGACCGCTCAGGTACAAAAATTCGAAGTGCGTTGCTATGCAACTTGCCAGACAACCTCTTTTCCGATATGGGGCCGTAACCCCTCCTTTTAACTTCTATGATTGTGCCATGTCTTGCAAAGCAAACTATGTAATATTTGTAGAACACTACTGGTAAATAGCTCACATTGATACAACGCACGCATGATGATTATCTCTGTAGGATTATCGCTGTACGCAAAATAATGCGTCGTGTTCACTACTGGTGCATACTGTTAAATGGCTACGAATGATGTGCCTCTGCAGTGTCATTATTGTACTTATGGTCGTTCTGGTAATATATACCATGATCACTTGAGCTGAGTATACCAAACATTTGGAAAATCACACCAATGGAATACAGAATTTATCACCTTTAGTTACTTTTGAAGATATTTAACTGATTAACATATTTATTTATTGATTATTGGTCAGTTGTATGATGTAACGTGATATAACAAGCAAAATAAATGGTATTGAATATAATCAAATAATTGATTATTTGTAATGTAAGCCCCCAAAACGCTTAACATACAATTATCCAGCGTGTATGAATCGGTAATTAACAGTCGATGACGAAAGAAGCTATCATTGAGAAATCTAAAGGCTCGATTATTGATGTATCAATCAAACACTAACACTTAGCAAGCATATGCTGTGAAATGTAAACATTCTAAAGTATCATTCAGTAACATACACACAGCATCCTCGTGAAAGCAATTGCGTACTGCTAGCATTGTACGACTCTCACAGTTAATGATTTGGCTCAGATGAAGGTACGGCGACGTCGATCACATAAACATGAAAACCACACAACTATCTGTCTAATTATTCTAATGTATAAGCATTTATTGTTCATAAACTATCCAATAATTTCCAAGCAGTCTCTGATCATTCTTTAATGCCTAGATAATAAGGCAGGTGACGGGATTAAATGAGGAATGCTAAATATGGCTAGTTCAGAAAAGCTTCAAGCAATTTACCAGTGAAGCAGGGATTCACATTGAACCCACGAGATGCTTTTACTAACCAAACCAGCTTGAATTATTTCTTTCATTAACATAAATGCAAGTGTCCCTCTGATGTCATTTACCCACTGATGATCCCAAAAACCTCATTCACCATTTGCCATAGGTTAATCGCATTTGGAATGAGAGGCCGGTTTACAATAGAGTTAAGTGCTCAATGTTGTCTGGAAGAATATTTAGGGTTGCTGAGGCAATTGGGTGCGAACAAAGCAATTTGTCTTGACTTGCAAATACTCAATGTGATCACCAATTTGGCGGGTTTCAAATAATCGAATTATATGTTGTTACAGAAATTATTGTTACTTCACAAATAGTAAAACTACATGCATGCATATATAATTGTATATTTGTGAATATCGGCACGGGGTTAACTGCCAATCTACGTGGTGGTTTGTGACGGATTTATCAGTAAACACCTGTGGTTACATCAATGCTGGTTATTCATCATAGTCCGAGTGATATAAAAGTTCTATGTTTGGAACCTACAGCAGCTCACCAAGCATATTACAAGCACCTTTATGGGTATGATATATTCATTGTACTGTCATACGTAAGAATCTATCTCCAAGTCATCTATGCTGATTAATAACTCAAACACTATGCTGATTAATAACTCAAACAATTCAAACGAACTCAGATACAAAAGGACTAAGAAAACTTATTAAACCTCGCTTCATCCCAACATTCTTGGGCGCAACATGTATATATATCCATTAAAGATTCATGGCAATGGCGTACGTTACATGTATCAATGTAATACGATCCATAAGTAACAGCAAAAGAAAAATAAGTTGCCGTATCCGAATGGTAAAGTGTTTGCTCCATTTATTTGAAAGTGAAAATGATTATTTATATTTCACATATCAGAAGTGTCGAAAAGCATTTACATCGAGTAGAACAATCACTCTACGCCCTTTTGTCTGCATATCCTGTATCCGTTCCGATGGGTCAGGTTTGCTCACGGTTTACGAGGGTCAAAGCACATGCGAGGAACAAAGGTTATGATATGTGTGTAAGTTGAATGATGATTCCACTTTCACAAAAGTTTGAATTATATCAGGTGCTTCGATAAGGCATATAAAGTAAATAAAAGAAGAAAGTAAACTGGTGGATCAAAACGACCTTCAACATAAAACAAAACCTGAGGAATCCAAATTTACGAAATAATAGGAATCATCATGCAAGCCTTTCGGCCAAGCAAATGAAATTGGCTGCATTGTGGCCGCATGTCAACTACAAAGATTTTTTTATTCCATTTTTCCAAAGTTCTATGTTTTAAAAGGGTATCGTGACCAAAATAAGGTGACTGCGCGCTTTTTTCCTTTAAGAAAAATGATTTTTAAATGTATATTTCCCACGTCGAATCTGACAAGATACCGCTCGGTAAAATTCGTGAATTTCCGTACAGTGACGTCATTCAGGTTGTTTGCGAAAATTCATCGCCATCTTTAGCCTTCCCGGTTGGTTGACAGCGTGTGACTAACTCGTCTTTCTTCACCGTCTGGTGCGTTTCTTGGTGTGGATTATGCCTTATTGTTGTGCGTTTGGTTGTCGGAACAATGAGAAGTCAGGCGTGATTTTTTTTTGTTTCTAACAGACATATGCGCCGCATATGGCTGTCGAAAGTCAAGCGTAAACACTGGAGTCCTGCCCTTATAGTTATACGACATTTTTATGTTCTGATCATTTCGAGAAAAGTGCTTATGAGACTGACCCAGAGCTGCTCAAAAGTCTAGGATTTCGTAAGAAACCTAGGCTCCGAAATGGTATTGGCAGCTGCGCAGATAGATAAATCAAGTGACAGTGGTGAATCACAGACTGAGGTGTCACACTCAAGTACTGCTGACCTAGGCTAGGCGAAGAAACTTCGCCTGTCAGCGTCCGCGCTGTTTGCTACACCATGGGCGAGTGCCTTGCCGTCTGCCGACCATGAAGCTTGCTCTCACTTGTCATTAGGGGTGCAAGGCAACTGCATTATTATATATGATGAAATGCATTGGCAGGAATAACTTCTGTTGTATGTATCCATGTGTCTTTTCAGAGTCAATTTGTAAACATTTACATCCTTAAAGGCTATGATGAATGAAATTGTAGCATACTTATTGTATTGATACCATAGATGGCTGACAAGTCTCTACAGACACAGAGTTCTATCTTTCCTGGGATAAAGAAATATTCAAGAGGTACCCAAGTTGGCCCATCTCACCAAAAGTGTCACCAGGGGCACCCAATATGAGCCCCAGGAGGAATCTGTTGGACTGGTGGACAGCGATGATGAGATGGAAACTGACCCTGTCTATGACTTCACTGATGAAGTGATGATGCTGAGATGGAAACTGATGATGACATGGCATTTGAAGAACTGTTAGGTAAATATTGTTTTGTTTGTAGTGTAATCACAGGGTTTGATTTGATGGAAGAAAAATTTAGCTCACAGAATGCTTATGTACAGTGGTGTTGATCTGGAGGATGGCCCTAGTCAGAATCAAAGATACCGGGGGAGTTTTGCTTGTTTTGAACAAATCGGCGTGAATGGACACGTAAGATGTGGGATTGCCAACTTTTTACAGGAGCTATGCCCGCATGGAATTTGTTTATGGCTTCAGGGATTTTTGTTAGTGGCAGTAGTGCTATTAGAACACTGAACATGTTCAGGTATGGGAAAATCCCAAGCCTGTCAAAGTACCAATTTCTTTTGGTGTGAACATGCATTAATCTAAAATGAAACACATGTTATTTTGACATTTATTACCAAAACCTGAATAAGTTTCATTTGCACAAACATTGTTACCCAATTAAAAATTGGCATATAATATAATATAACTTACTTATTATATGACTATCATAAAATATGAATATCATTGATTTGCTTCAGACTATGTACATCAGGTGCTTGATCTAAGGCAAAAATACCCAAGCTACAGGCTCGCTGAGGTCCTTGCAGATGACAGGATTGTCCCACCACCTATTGCCTCCCAGTACGAGAAACCTGAAAAGGATCTTCTCGTAGGTGCTCACAGGTGTCGATTCAACCTGACCAAGAAATCTTCCGCTCCATTGTAGCTAACCTGTATATTTGCCGCCCGGGTCAGGGAAGGATTTTCTAACAGCTGTTGCCACACAGGCTGCCAGCACTTTCCTGTTTCTTTTGCCCAGTCTGTGCCATATCCAGAGTGTAAACTGGCGGTAAGCTAGATACCTGAATAATCTGAAGCAATATGTCAATTAGTTGTCTATGGTTTTAAAATAAGTTGTATAGTTAAAAAAACAATTGTCATTTGTCAACCATTCCCTCACTTCATAATTTTATTGTAAGCTCTGCCTCTGGATTTCATGTAACTGGCATTATTTATTCTTGGCTATGTAAAATATATTGTAGTTCATCAATATGAACACTGAATATTTTACACAGTGGAATTAATGTTCCCTTTGTAATAAATATGATTGTTCCACCTCAAACCATCCTTTTGGGTAGCAATAATGGCTAACTTACTCATTGTAGAGACCTCATCTCCAACAGGTCTGTCCATTTGAATAGATTCAAATTTGGACACTTCCAGCACATTTTTATTCATGCAGCTAGCCAGGAATCTGGGATGCTTGATGATGCATGCCCATTCCTCCGTTAGAGCCATCACTCTCTCCAAACTTCTGTAGCACTCTCTGGCTGTGTCCATCGGGATGCAGTAATGACATCTACACCTAAGTTTGAGAAATAATCAAAGAGTCATTGTAAATTTATATTTGTGGTACAATGAATGAATATAAAAGGAAAATACTTTATAAACTGCATGCAAACATCTGTCCACAATATTCAATGTGCTCAGGGTACAATGACAAAGCTACATTCACTAGCCAAGTACTATTTGTTGTAGTAGTTAGGTCTGTCAACATACCATCCTCAACTCACAGAATGTGTAAATTTATTGGGTAAATGAAACTAACGATTATTTTTTACCAGTTAATATAGTTCAATAAAGCTTGGGAAGGGTATTCTAAAACTTACCATTAGTCGAAATCTTTTGTTGATTCTTCATCCGAAGCGGACCCTTGAGACTTGGTGTCATTTCGTAGTGTGACTTGGATTTTTCAACTCCCGTCCGTATTGGCTCAAATAAATAGTCATGGACATGATTTGCCCCAATGTTATGCTATGGGGACTCGTAAACTTCATCAGAAGACGACATGGCTTGTCAAAACGGTGTAATTTTAAAATCCAAACAATCGTTTTTCGCTTCGCTCGCTCGCTCGCAGTCAAATTCTCTTGGAGGCAGCGCAGCAGGAATGACGTCACGCAACGTGCACCTAGCGGCCAACTGAGGCAAAATGGCATCGAGAAGATGGCTTCGTATTTTCTTCCGAATGAAACCTTATCGGTGGATTTTTTTGTACTTATGCATGCCGTTGCAATGAATTATGGGTCCCCGTTGGTTTATGAGTTATTAATCTTCAATTTGAAACACATTATAAAGAAATGATGAAAATCGTTGTAGTTGACCTCTTTTTTTTTAAGGACACTATTTCATTTAGAATGCCAAATAACGCTGCGTTATGAGCCCCGTGATCTCACTACCTTCTCGGAACCTCACATCCCAAACAATCCCAATCCCTACCGTATACCATGGAATCCGTGGTATCAGTTGCCAAATCTATCCTGTCAGTCCAAAATTGAAACTCCGTGATAGATGGGGCCCACTTAATGAATCGGATAAACATACACATCCTTGGTTGGATCATACATTTGCGACCCGATTTGGATCTATCCTGGTCTTTGTAACTTTGCTTCCATCAATCAAGAGAAGCAGCATCTAGAGTAAAGCAAAGATATTGACATTGATGTTGAAACAAAACAAAATCCATTGTAACGTATCATGACATTTGATCTCCTGGTAGCTTAAGGTGTGCCCTGTCCAGATATTATTACTCGTAGATATTGTTGATTCGGGTCCTCAACCGAGGATAACCTTGCATTTAATTAATTCCATATATCTGGATATATGACTACATACCTGGGATTGATAAACTAAGCGTTGAGTTGTTTTGCTGAGCGTTTACATATCCTGGCAGTCAATGGTTTGAGATATATTCTATCATCGAATGATTTGCCAACAATATCAATTGCGCGTTGAAAAACATATATATAACGCTAGATTTTATCAATCAACCAAGTGAAGCGCAGGGTTTCCTCATCGACCATGTTGAGTCGGTACTTGAACTAAGAAGTGCAACATAAGAACTCTTAAAACACATTTATCGTATTGTAGAACGACGAGTTTTAGCCACTCTTCATATTTAGAGCGATGTTTTGAAAAGAGAATTGGGCATGTCTCTATCAATAGCCAAGGAAGTATAGGCAGACCCAAAAGCTGCCCATTTTTGTATTGCCGTGCACTGATTTATTTTGACTAGATTAGGGATTTACAAATCATGTACCTCAAACCAATCCATCATCCAACGCGGCATTCAATAACAGTTACAGGAGATGGATCGGCAGATCATATTCCATGTTCTAAAGCCTCTGTGCACTACCCCGCATTGGGTGATTAATGGGCTACTATAATATGTTGCATACGACATAACAATAGATCAACAAATGTTACCTCAATACAAAAGACAATACTTTTGACTAAAGGCTTTGCTTAAACTAAGTGATAGCTCGAGCCACTCTATAAAGGTAGATTGTAGCGCTTAAGGTTACAGCCATTGCACATTGTGTATGTCATTTTAATATGTGACTTGGTTCATATTCTGATTATTCTAAGCCCCATGATATATTGACAAGTCTACAACATCAATATCCGCCACAATCATATAGTGCTTCAGGTCACTGTTGATGTTTGATGTTGTGCGAGTGGTGAGGTGCGAATTGTCGCCAGGATACATATTTCAAATAGCCGTTAATTTAATGTGCTATGGTTTAACAAATGTGCGAATTCAGCTATGTAGGTTTGTTGCGGCATTTAATCTGTTTTGGATGTCCAGACGATACTTGTTGATATCTTCTATAGATATATCTTCTATTGTCCTCTAATCTGGTCACGATAGCGGCAAATGTTAATGTGTAAGTGATGACATCCACATGTACTCCGCAAATACACCGTGACCAGTTTTAGCATGACATATTTGCCTATGCATGCTTGTAAGATAAGAGATTATAGATTAACATTGCACATTTGGTTAAATTGCTGACCCAGATATCGCACGCACACTTTTAATTGCTCGTGCTTCGGCGTTATTTACTTGCCAGTACACAACGGTAATAAGGTTGGAATCGATGAGATACTGCCCCTGTGGTGACGGACGATGGCTTGAATACATAAATGATGGTATGGATCCAGGTTGCGGTTCTCTCTACACTTATTGATTAGTTTCTGGTCCGCCAAAACATATCCTTTTCATCTCATTACCCGATGCTTATTCAATACAACACCTGATGCATCTTAGCATTATCATAGATTTGTCGTCTTGCTCGGGTTATTTCATCATTCCAGGTAGCCACTGATATTTAGTCGCCACATTTTATCTTTAATGTCATCAGCTTTTCCAAATGGCTGATAGTTTCAGTACCACGCCATCAGATTACTACCAGTTTCTTGTACGCAAAGAAATATTAACTTTATTCTTGGGCATTTTGAGACCATAATGTTTGCTGTTAAAAAAAACAATAACTCTATGCCAGCAGCGTCTGTTATATTGTAAAAGTTACCTATCTTAACCATTCGATGAACATGGCTTATTTACAACAGTAATATGTAACTTTGCCATTCTGTTTCCATTAATGCTTAGTTAAAACAGAAAATGAATCAGGCCTGTATTAAAAAAAAATACAACAGATGCTACCGATGATTTTCGCATTAAAACATGCTAGCGTGCACTTCCTTCTTAAGCACAGACGATATGGTTGCACTTCCTTCTTAAACACAGGCATGTTGAAAAGTAGTAATGGCATAATTTATCCGGTTGAGGTAATAATTGCAGTGTATTGAACCGGTCTATAAATAAAATAGTTTTTTCTGTCACGTTTCACCTTTAAGTTGCGGTTGCCGCCGTAGTATATACTATTCAAATCCAATTTGCAAATTCTAAATCCATGTAAATGGTAATGTGATTTAGATTAAGAAGCTTATGTTCACTCGTCCGACTCATTCTTGCTTATCAATATCGTAGTGATGGCACCCTATCACCGCGATATTCCTTTTTATGATACACATTTGAGTTTATTTACATGTCTGTATTAACAATGTATGTATTTATTATGCTAAATATATCAGGTTAAAAGTCAAAAGGGATCAAGTCATGCGTAAGTTGATGTTTTATGTGTAGTACTTGTTCACTTTCTTTCCAGATTTGTAGATTGCATGGGCCAACAGCCTACTGTTGAGAAGCTTTTGGGATCTCTTTTCCATGCACCCAGCCCGTTGCTAAAACCTGCATATCTAGCTTTTTGCAATCTGTTACATCTTAGAGGCCCTGCTGAGTGGATGATTTACCAGGATTAGTAATTTAGAAGAATGCAAATTGTCCCCAGAGTGGAGAATATTAAATTGAAAATCATCAGCACAAATGAGTCTGCACACGATTGTGGACGGTTTTACATGTATATATATTTCGCGCAGATGTATATGTGCCGATAAAGTGCTCCCTAGGTATGAGGCAATGGAGCATTAAAAAAAGAAGATACGGAAGATGGATTGACGATATGGTACACACAAATGTGATAAATCATTATTGATTATAAGCTACTTCATGCGCCTCCACTCCATGGACCCGGACATAAATGTTGACTAAGATATTACTCAAATTATGATGAAGATCGCGGCAGTAATGCCATGGCGATTTATGACCGTTAAATGTACTACTTCCTCCTAACTTTATTACGCATTCAAATTCACGATTGTGAAATGGTGTTCGCGACAACGGTGCTGGATTCATGATTTAATGATATTCTCGGAAATGAGACAATTTTAATCATAATGCAAATACACCTGTGAATCGTAAGTGGCAGCTTATAAACCCCTTGTAATGAACTGTCCTCAATGGTTCTTCATTAGTGCTCCAATCATATTGGTTGCGTATTAACTTTTGGAGTAACAATGTTATGTGTTGCAGAATCTGTATGACCCATCAACAAAATATATGGATCTTGGTCGAGCATAATTTAATATATATCTTAGAGAGATGAGAAGGATAAAGTTAAACTGATTCATGCCATAATAGGCATACGAGGACGATATCTCGCACCGGAGTTGGTTCTCACGACGTCACATTGCATTAGCTCAAATTGACATTAAACCTGCTAGAGGAAAACGACTGATTAACAGATTCAAATGAACGTAACTGGTGTCAAATGAAGAAACCCTAAGTAAGCCAAGTCTGTTACAAACATATTTGACACAAATATATTCGAATATTAGGTTCAACGACTAAAACCTATATCTCGTTGAATATGCGATTTTGGTGGTGTTGTAGCAGCACGAGCTGTCGATCGAAATTAAAATTGTAACATTTTAAGTAAAGTCACTTGAATGTGTACTGCACTCAGCAACCATATGGTGCACATTAAGGACACACAACCACTACATTATTCTGTGTACAAAACTGCCAAATCTCGGAGATCCTCTCAAATTTGAATTTAAACACCAGTCAGATACGATATATAGAATAGAATAGAATAGAATTTATTCACTTGCAGCAACAGCAACTCATCGATACTGATTAAAAAAACAAATAAACAAATCCAGTGCTGCAAGTAGGGACAATGTAGCCAGAGGCTGTCTTCCCATTGTCCCTAAGTAGTCCCTGCACAAAACAATTTTACTACATATATGCTAGTGACCACAACTACTGAACGGGGGCGGGAGCAGGGGGCCGGCAACAAATATCCACATGCTACCAGACCGGGGTGACTGATATTTCATTAAGGCGCACATAAGCACAAAATTAAGCTACATTAACAGGTATATAAACATATTGCAGAACATGAAAATAAACAATTTGCATACATTTTGCATTCATTTCATTAAGGCGCACATAAGCACAAATATAAGCTACATTAACAGGTATATAAACATATTGTAGAATATGAAAATAAACAATTTGCATACATTTTGCATACATTTCAGTTATACATGTATATGTGTGAATATATATATGATAGTATACGGTCACGTGCATGACACAAAACATAATACAATATTAAGTAAGTTCAATATATATGCGAGTAACTCGTGTAACAAATCAGAGTGTTGAACATTACAGACTACAATCCGCGCACTTAACATTGTTGCACTGTACAATATTCAGGTAGGTAGACAACATGCTGTTTCGGACGCTATTTTTTTAAACTGTGAGATGGACGACGTAGTGGCGTCATTGGAACACCATTTGTTCCATAATCGGGGAAAACTACGCAAGGGTAGTCTGTCTGCTAAATGTGTTTTAGAGGGTGGTACATATAACAGTTTGGAATTTCGCATTTCATATTTGCATTTTATTTCATAGTTTCGATGAAAACAGTCGTTAAACGATACAGGCAATTCATGGTTATTAAGTTGGTACATAAATACGGCCACGTGATATTCGTATAAGTGTTTCAGTTTCAGTATACCACAACGCCTGAACAGGGGATCTGTGTGACTGTTATAGGAGGATTTATTTATGTAACGTATGGCGCGTTTTTGGAGAAGTTCCGTTTTTTTTAGTACAGAGTCCCGTGCATTACCCCATGCCAGGACGCCGTATGTTATGTATGGGTGCACCATAGTGAAGTAAAGAGTACGCAAGGCTGATTGGGGGAGTATGTATTTGACTTGTTTGATAGCGAATAGAGCGCGAGAGAGTTTAGTGTTGATGTACATGGCATGTTGTTTCCATGATAGGTGCTCGTCAATAAATATACCAAGAAACTTGTAAGCTTCTTCGGGTTGTCCTGCACCTACTCTTGCATCGCATAGACCATTGATTTTCAGAACATGATCATTTATGTTTATGTTTGCAGATTTATAAGTTGGTCTAAATACAATATATTTTTTTTTTTTGGTATTGAGAAATAACTTATTGGCACAAAACCAGTCATGTAATTTTCCAAGTGCATCATTAGCCGTACAAAAGAGAGTATTTAGGTCACACGAAGAAGTCAGTAGTGTAGTATCGTCCGCAAACGAGAGAAGGTCTTCTGAGGATGACATAGATAAGTCATTGACGTATAAAAGGAAAAGAAGCGGGCCGAGTATTGACCCTTGAGGGACTCCGCACTTTATTGGTTGCATTATGGATTTGTGTTCATCGACTTCTGTGTATTGAAATCGATTGGTTAAGTAGCTTTTGAACCATGTAAGCGCTATCCCCCTTATCCCAAGTCTAGACATTTTTTCCAAGAGTATACCGTGGTCTATCATATCAAAGGCTTTGGAAAGATCACAAAATACTGCGAGTGTATACTCTTTTGGCGAACTATTGGATGAAATATCATATTTTTTAAGTAACTGCAAAATGGGATGAACTGTACAGTGGTATTTTCTATAGCCATATTGATGTTCATATAGTATGCTATGAGTATTTAAGAAATTAATAATTCTATGGTACATCAATTTTTCAAGAAGTTTAGAAAATGCAGGCAACAGGCTTATAGGGCGGTAATTATCCATTTGACATGGGTCGGATGACTTGTGGATTGGGATTACTTTTGCAGTTTTTAATTTATCAGGAACTTTACCCGTCGTCAGGGATTGGTTGAAGATATAGGTCAAGGGAAGCACTATTTGTTGTATAGATTCTTTTGCAACCTTTGTAGTTATGTCGTCATGCCCTGAACTTTGTTTTGGCTTTAAGTTGTTGGCCACTGCAATCAGTTCATGTGGTTCAATGGGTTCAATGAATACACTTTGCGCGGGGCTATTAATGAAATAATCTGAAAAGTGTTTATTAGTATCCGGTAAATTATCATGCAAATTGCAACTTATGTTTACAAAGAAGTTGTTAAACTCATTGGCGATCGTTGATTTATCTGTAATGTTATGTTTATCGATGACTATCGATCTTGGAAACTGGGGTTTGTTTGTTGCGTTTCCCATTGCCTGTTTTAGTACGGCCCACGTTTCTTTTATATTGGATTTATGTTCATTAATCAATTTAACATAGTAGTCTTTCTTTTGCTGCCGTTTTATTCGGTTATACGTGTTATTGTATTGTTTATATTTGTAAGTGTTATGAACATCCGGTTTGGTTTTCATCAATTTATAGAGCTTATTTTTACGTCGGGATGATTTGATTAAGCCAAAAGTCATCCAGGGTTCACGAATGACTTTTCTATTTGTCTTTGTTTCAGGTTTTACTGGAAAGGCTCGATCGTAAGCTGATTTATATTCCTGCAAGAAATGATCATATGCTTGTGAAGGACATTTGTGATGATAAACTCTGGAAAAATCAATATTTACCAGCGAATTCTTGAACGTGCTTATTCCTCCCGGCGTAAAGGTTCTGCACATTTTTCTTGGGAGAACGGCCCTTTCAACTTTGTGAATTGAAATGTGAAATGTTCCAAAGTGGTCAGCTAAGCCGTGATGATTATTCCTGACTTACTTTGGGTTGATAAGTCGTTTGAATATATATGGTCAATAAGAGTGGCTGAGGTGTTGGTTACCCTTGTTGGTTTAGTAATCGTTGGTACAAAGCCATTGGCAAAGACATTGTCCACAAATTCATTGGTTTTACCGTGAGTCCGGTATTTAAGTAAATCTATGTTCAAGTCCCCCATTATTATACATTTTTTGTGTTCAGCATTGATTAGTTCCATAAGCTCAAGGATGGTTTTGGCGGATACATCAAAGTCGGCTTTGGGGGTCGAGTTTGGTCTGTATATCAAACCAAGTATTGCTTTTGTTTTGAATACAGTTTCATATTCTACAAAGAGCGTTTCGATTACATGAGGAATAAAAACTGACAAATCTTCCCGTATTCGGAAAGTAATGTGATCCTTTATAAATAAAAACCTACTCCTCCTCTAAAATCATCTGTACGATTGCGGGATATGAGGCTATGGTATCCCGGAAGCATCAATCTATTATCATCCTTGCAGTTGTACAACTCCGTTACACCTAAAAATTCGAATGGAAATGTTTTACCATGGAGATCACATATTAATTCTTTAAAGTTCTCCCAATTGGCTGATAATCCTCGACAGTTAACCTGAAAATATGCTAGGTTATTTAGATAATTATTGCTTAGCTCTTGAAAACATTTAGGTTCATAGTATTTACACGTATTAGTTTGGTTATTAATTGGAGAGTCATAGAGATCATCAATGAGATCATAAGAATTGTAGATGGAAGGGAAATCCAGGTTAGCGTCATCCCCAGTCTGGCTAGAAGCGATGTCAGCCATCAGTATATATCATCCCTAACCCCCAGCCCTTAAATATGCAGACAATATGTGGAATAGAAACATTTTTAAGTTCATGAACAGATACACATAGAGTAGTCACAAGTATAAGAATAGTGCAAGTAAAATAACAATACGCATACAGCGGTAACATGAGTGTGCTCATAGTGTTAGTGAAAAAAATACGAATGAAATAACTTATGATTGTACTCCCCGTGATGGGTGATAGTGATCACATTTCTCTCGATTGTGAAGAGGAGTAGTCTGACTCAGAATAAGTCACATGTTCTCGCAGAACTTGATATAGTCCGCCTTTGAAACAATCCTTTCTATCGCACTGCTGTGCAGTTTAATAAATATGGTTCAGTCATGGGTCCAAGTATCTTGAATTTTGTCTTTTTTCTTCAACAATCTGCACTTGTATGCCAACTCACTTCTTTGTCTGGTAAGGTCTTCATTGATATAATGTCCTGTATTTTTAAGCCGAAATCTTTTCGACATGACGTCTGCCTTTTTGTTGTAAGTCACAAATTTGATCAGAATATCTCTGTGTTTTCCAGTTTGCTTTTTCCCAACGCGGTGGTATCGATCTATGTCTCTATCTATATCCATGTGGATCTCGAGCTTTTCTTTTATCAGATTGATGGGGTTAATATCCGAGTTTTCCTCCACTCCTGATATTCTGATTGAGTAATATGATATGAAATATATGTATTTGGCTTTGATACAGGATGTCCCTTGCTAGTTATCGCTGCAGTAAATAAATAGTAACCGATGCAAAATTGCTTCGTGTTCGGATATAGAAACAACTTTAACTAATGCAAATATGTTTTCTATTGTGCAAATCGCACACATATTATGCCAGCCGTTATATTTTAACATTTAATATGCTTATTCAGCCCTAAGCTACACATAACACCGTAAAAACTAAGTCTTGCTCTACTTATTATTCCTGTACTAATGGTGTTACATATTTTTGTTGAAAATGGATACTACATCAAAATACCTACCCTAAACAAAATCACCGCGTAACACGTAATGCCAACGGTTCAGCATACGCATGAGTTTGTTAGGTATATCACAAAATTGGTAATGACATTATAATGGTATATAATGCGGTTATGAATGAACCCGTACTCATAGTTTATGATTCAGTATGCATCTTTGAGCAATTTGATCGCAGCTAATTGTGCCTGAAATGTCAACGTTTTGTCTTGCAACTATATCTTTGTGTTATTTACCACAGTGAAACGGTATTTACGGAAGCACATCAACCTGATAAGCAAAGCGGAAATGGATGTGGTAGTACTCCGGGACTGCGGTAAGTGGGTGTGAAACGCTATAATGCTATTTAAATGTAGGAAACATCTGCATAATTGGAAACCTGAGGCTGAATGAAGTTTTATAACTCAGCAGAGATTAAATGCTAAATTTCCGTTGCTATGCACCGCAAAGCCAGATTGAGATATTTTGAGTGACATAGCATTAGCTGTTTCATTCACAAGAGCACACATTCATGTTGTATCTTTGCCTACATTGATACAGTTGCGCCGTTGTTTACGCAATTATAACCAAAAGAATCATAGCAATTCTATTGCACATGTCTTTTATGCTACAATATTCATGAAAACGAGCAGGTATATGCTGTACCACAATATTTCACATAAGCAATATGGCACAGAGATATGAATTGACAACGATTCATTATATACTTTTAAGTCAGAAAACATATAGCCACATCAAAATGATATACAATGCGGAAATGGATATGTGGTAACTCAAACACTGTGTTAAGTGTGTGATGACTCAAAGTGCCACTTATTCGAAATGCAGCAGTTTTCAGAGTAATAGAAAGCTAGAGTCTGTATGAGTTTTGTCGCTTGAATTTGTCAAGCAATATATTGTTTTGTGCCTCAAAACAAAAAACCACACCGTGGCTAGCTAGAACTAGCATGTTGTTTGCATCAGCACGCTTGTATTTTGAAGCTGAAGTTGTTTTATGAATGTGTTTTCAGTTGTCTAATTTGCAGTAGCATAGTACAATTTGCATGATTTAGACATATGGCAGTCCAGCATCTTGAATAATAATTTGAGCTTATGCTTTCGCATACACAAATGAAGAACCATAGCAATCATCACCTACTAGGCAATTTTGGAATACATTACCAGAAAGCTGTGCACGTCACATTGGGCAAATATGCCACCCGTTTTCTTTGATACATATCATGTATCGCACCCTATATCCTTCACACGTTCCGACGATATTACACTCATGACTCGCTGGATATGTCCACCACGGAATCGAAACTGATACCACTCAAAACAACCCCCAAACAGCTACAATTAACAGAGCACATGTTTGTAATTTGAACCTGCATGTTTATGGGAAAATATTAATACTTTATTTGCATGACTAACTAAACTCCAGGGGAATATAGATGAGCTGAAGTGCCATCTAACTGTATGAATGCTGGCTATATACGCAAAGTAGAGGTCATTTTCACGATGACCGTCTGTCGGCGTCACTAAGGCTGTTTGTCTTGTAATCAATGTTTCTCAAATCCCCGTTAGACTACATAGGATATGTGGCTTTGAAATTTGGCTTTTGGCAAATGACAGAATTAATTGTGATTTGTTAAAAGCACCGCAATATCACAAACTCGATACGTAGAACATGCTATCGGATAGTTAAACTGTATCCTGAGCATTTCCTGGCATCATAGGAGGTTTATTTCATGTTTATAAGGCAATAACCATCAATGTTAAAATGTCATCACTCGCCGCATCCATGGTAATGTCTGAGATTAACTACTTAATTTCGAAAAGCAATTTAATTCTGGTACATCGGATTGGGTCATCCAAAACTATACATAACAACGACTCATTCGTGAATAATGACCAACGAAATGACTGGTTATTAGGCTTACGTACTGGTTAATGTGCACATTAAGTATTATCTATATGAACAAACGTATTTGTGCATTTAGAAATGAGGCTTTATGATCAGGGACAACATTATAGTGGATTATGTAAATAAAGCAATACAACATTGTGTCTAGAACTACGATCTCGCTGAATATTAAAACTGCTTTTATAACTGTGAAGCACAATAATTATCATGCAACTGCCCATTACATGCCTGAAGAGTTGGGTGGGACGGCAAGTGCTATCTATACAGACAGAAGCTGATGTGGGTATTTGTGCGTAAAGCGATTGGCGGTAAGCACGATCTTGCTTTAACCTGCTTAGTGAACAATTAATGATATGGTTTTAAAACGCTCACATAATGCCATAGCTGGACTCAACACAACCGCGCTGCGACGAAGCGAGATTTGATGGAGTCCTAACAGATATTTATCTTTATTGAACATAGCAACATACTTGTGGGGCTAAGTCTCATATATATACCACCAGTCAACGGTGCCTTCTTTGCTGTGCAATACCGCCTGCTTCGTCCTGATTTCAAAGCATTGGCTAGTGCGCTCTCAGTACATATGAATCACTGCCGCCAATCCCAGCGACTAACAGTTGACACTTGATATCGTTTAGAAGCTCGGTTCTAACGGCTGGAATGAGGAATGAGTATTGGTCTTTAAATAATTGATATTATCTTTATGTTATTGCTGCAGAGGCCTAAGCCAATCCCTTTTTAAAGAAGGAGACTGGGTGAAGTCAAATAGTACATGCAATACAACTAATTGAAGGGCGGATTGTTGACGCATATTGTAGCATAACAGATATATGCCTAAATTAATACAATATGAAAAGCGGTCATCTTGGCCAGTAACCAATACCAGGCGCTGTTTGCGGTCAAAACAGTAAGTGCGATATTTATGAATCAGTATAGATTTCAGGTATGCCATCACCCAATTGTAGAAATAGTGAAGGTTTCATCAGGAGTCGGTCATACATGTTACCATATAGTGAGGTATGAGTGTTTCAAGACTTAACATTGGGCAGTATGCCGTCCTCAAAATTTAACAATATTTACCGAACGTCTGCTTGTATACCGCATTCACCACCAATACATTAACTGATATACGCATTTTTTGTTTTAATTCAGGAATAATCTGATCTATGCATGGTTAGTGCAAAAATGATCATTCATAAACCTGCTAAACTGCTGCTTTCGTAGGTGTTCATTATCAAATATATATATGCATGACATATGTATTAGTCACAACCGACGTTATGTTTCGAGGCTATAAGATGACCACAGTATTGCAACTTTATTTCTATGACGTACGCAATTAATATCATGACGATAAATACTTATTATGTATAAATAGGCACATGACAAGATATGTAAATGATTCACGTTGTTCCACATAAATGTCACCATGGACTTCGCCCCATTTGATATAATACTGTAGTAGCAAAAATATTGCACAGCATATATATATATATATATATATATATATATATATATATATATATATATATATATATATATATATATATATATATATATATATAGAGATATATATATATATATATATATATATATATATATATATATATATATATATATATATATATATATATATATATATATATATATATATATATATATATATTGTTCAGAGCAATTGAACGTTTTTAAACAATAACAACCAACATGAACTTCGCGGTACCGAACCAACTGGAATATATCGATAATAAAATGTGTTCTACTATGACTTATGAGCCTCAGGGCTCTTTGCATTGCATTGGTCTGTACATAGCCCTTAAGAAACCGAGACTTCTACTTAAAAACTTCGCAATGTGCTGTGATTATCCGATTATATATCGACTTTTACCACTTAGTAGGCATCTTAATTACTATTAGGAGTCTGCCTGGAAGCTTTGGCAAAATTGAAGTAAAACTGGTTTGCAAGATCTTGCATAACATGCCATTATGCAATATCATGAATTATGCATTTGTCAGCAAGCGTTGACACCACTCTTGAACGGGTAGATAATTGTCATTTGCTTGCGTGTGAAGGCCCAAAAACCTTCTGATTGCATCCCTGCGAATGAACAGATTTTGTAATGCAAGTAGCACTTGCTTGATCGTAATCAATAGCAAAAATGAAGCGTAATTACAAAATTGACGTCTTCCAGCTTGCCAACAGTTATATAGATATCGACCAGAAATTATGCCTCATAGAACACATTCCCTTAAACCCGTGGTCGGTGTAATTCTTAATCAGTCACTACACCGACATCACTATCAGCGGCCATATACCCGTATGAACCTCAAATTGCCGGCTTCGTTGGCCTGATGATTCTAAATAGAAGACTCGGAAAAGTATTGCGAATTTGGCTTCTGGCTAGGAACTCTTACAGAATTAGTATAAAGATTAGGTTATGATATGCGATAGCGTTAATCCGTTCCGTTTTAAGCTAAATTTGGGTACTGTGCAGTGGGTACATATTCGTTCTTCTGTCGTTCATCATTCGTTAGCGTACAGAATTAATATACTTTGTATATAAAAGTACTACAAAAGATGTCTTGAAACAAGAATGCATGTGGTTAACATATTGGTTTGCAGCGCCTGTTTGTTTGATGGGTCAAATCAGTCATCCTGTTTCATTATCACAACAGTAGTGAAGATTTACACACTGCTGTTATCTATGTTATCATATGTATGGTCGATCATACCTCCTCGAGGCCACATCAGGATTGCCACATGGGAAGCTGCTAATTAAGATGATAACTATTCACTATTCAACGTACCATGTACACGATGACTCGTAGATGTTTTAGCATCGTGTCTCAGCATACATTTCAGTAATAGGAGAACACACCCAGCCCTGTTCTGCTGACACTTTTACATCCGGCACATTTTGGCTCAGTCTCTTATTAAAGGTAATTATCACTTTGGAAAGCACATTGTTATTCATGGATCAGACGGGAAAAGCTGTCGCTCTTAAGTCAAGTTCCTCCTGTATCAGTTATTTTCATGCAATCGGCTAAAAATTGTTAGACGCAAAGTAGTGACAGACAAAATGGACTACTCATTTTCTTGCAATTACTCATTGTAAGTATCATGGAACCACTACAAAAACACACATTCAGCCGTTGGTATTATTCCAGTAATAGACCCATTATCTTCTCCATTACGAAGAAGGTGTTTTTGTATTGGCCAGCAAATGAGCAATGTTTTACATGCGAGCTGTGGAACGAAACTCTATATGGCATATTCTAGAGAGTCGCATTACCATCATGCAACGTGAGGGTGCTGGCTTGGTATATGTACACGCAAAGAGCCTACCCATCGTGCACTTCTATTGAGAGGAGAAAGCAGTGGGTACATCTGTTGTTAATTATTAGAGCATATGCAGCACATAAAACAATCCAACTTAAAAATGAAATCTGATATATTATACTACAGGAAATGACAACATGCGGTACCCATTTGATTGGGCTCTCTTTCTTTCTCCGTGAACATATACAATTACATACACACACAGACACACACAGACACACACAGGCACACAGTATGACCATGTATGCTTCTTTGATATAGTCTGCTGCTTATCACACTTGACTAATGATTTATATATTGTATATCTTAAGCTGTCAGCATACATAATCGGCATCCGTTGCGAGTACGAATGCACCTCTTTCCACTTGGCGAGCGCTTCATAATGACCATATCTTGCTACGGTTAGCGATAGCATCACACAACTACAGCTGGAAGATGTAATGAGAGATACATCGGGGAATCTGCATATTTGTCAATAATTAAATACTGCAACAGTAAATGTGGGTCAGTTGCATCTGATCAGTGTATTTGCATGTGTGAGGATTCGCACACACACTATATTGTGTGAGACCTTGTAGCTATTTTGCGCAGGGGAAATTCTGCTATTCATATATTTTAGAAGTTGATTGATTGCTAGAAGCAAAATCAGATCATGGAATGAATAGTCATTTATACACGCTATTGCAGTAATTCAATCAAAACACAAATCTTAAACAAACTACGTTATGCACCACACCACATTGGACAAGTGATTGATATTGAAGTTATCAATATATCTCAGTTGTATTGCTAACTGGTGCATTGAACTATGATCACACGAGGTAAGTTGCCGACAATTGTTCGCGTATAACGATCTTGTACCCAGGCGTAATTATACACACTTAGACCTCATACACAAGTCAGCCGAGTATCTATGAGCCTCATTATTCCAAACTATCCCCTATAACAGTGTATAAAATACCGCTTAATGCTGCCAGTAATTTCTGTTTACTATGTGATGCTTTGTTAACAATGTAAAGGGTGCTAATTAAGGAGCGCTCTCTATCGCTGGTAACGCTAGAAGCTTTTTTGAATTCTACAGTGACAGCTAGTCAACCACAGAAAAGGACATATGAAAATATAATTGGGGAGCACTGCATATATTCCACTGTTAGCACTGTTCACTCTAATGGAAGGAAGCACTTGCGACACTAGTAATGCAAGAGATCGCATTGGGTTTGGGTTTATAATGTGTATAACTGTTATAAATGTAGGATCTTGTATTGGCCCTAAAGTTAAACTTTGCTTAAGCATGTCACTAGGCTGTAACCGGATTCTTCCGGATTAAATGATACTATTCGTCGCCCGTCTGCACCAAAAACTGCTTCCTTTTACTTCTACAGCGCTGTTTATATTCAATACATAGAATAACATGCATCTACCCCCAGTTGAACAGACCACAACCGAGCAATTAGTAGGTGCGTAATTGATGGAGTTCCTGCTCGATAGAAAGCATATAATTCGATATTTAACAAATATTAGATATTTTGCGTTTGAAAAGCACGCTCTGTTTTGCACTTAACCTAACACTTGTTGCTTTAGGCTAGTTCTTGCCCTGCAGAGTGATCTTCCTATGGGTAATTACGTCACCGCCCTGTAAATGACATGTTAATATACGAGCGCATTAAAGTCAATGGAGTGCGAAGGTTTATGGGGAATACTTCTATTTTATAGTGCCCAAAGAGCCAGGTACAACGTTTACAGTATTTCTGTCGGTCAGTAAGCCTTGTGTTGATGTCATGATTATATTTAAAAAGTTCCTACACAAACAACAAAATCCAGGAGTTACAGATACAACGATATCTGACCATAATATTCAAGTCCCATTAAGGGTTCCCAAGGCATACAAATCTCTTAACAGCACGAACATAAATGCTCGACTGCGATGGATATCTAAATATGTGCTATCCTCTGGAGTGATGAATAATTGCTGTTCATGGCGAGCTTTGTGAGTTTGCTGAAAGTTACCATTTATGGAAGGTGGTAAAGGTGCTGTGGAACAAAGCGAATGATTGAAGTTCTATCATTTGCTTTTGCTGGAATTACCACACGCTGTTGAAACTGCGGTGTTTGAGATCAGGTGGGGATGGGCTGGATTAAATGAAGAAAAGACTAAAACAGTTTTTCTCGGCAATAGCGTACTATAGCCAGATAGATTTATACATAAGATACTAATAAGAAATAATTAATGTTGTTGATAGAATTTTTTAGAGGGCTGATAAACCAAGCACGGGTGCGAACAGCTAGTGCAAACTGCATGCATTCCTTTGAAGTATAGCTGGGCCACATGCGTTATATATTTCGATAATGACACAAACATGGTACAGTTCGATACAAAGAGAGAAGCAAATAAGTTACAAGTGACTACTGAACGTTTCATCAATTTCGTATTCTGGTTTGTGCGTTGGTATAAATGCTTAAATTGCGAAATCTACCTTTATACAGCCATAAATCTGACTTTTTCGGTACGTCTTCCCTCCATATTTGTGACTCACTTGCCTGCAAGTGATAATGATAATATCGGAGTTTGACGTCACTTGCAAAAACAATGTGAAATCGCGCCGATGATAATGAAGGTTGAAATGCTTGGACAATCGGCGCAAACCTGGTTTCCAGACCGGCGTCGAAACCTATGCAGTGGGACGAAGGTCAAGCTTGACACAGATAAATTAAGGGCACATATTGTGACCAATTTCACTAAACCGTCTTGCAAATGGTGGATTAAGAGGTGTATCATTACGATAAGTTTATATCAGTGCGTTAAGCTGAGTCGTATAAATGTGTGACGAGCTATGTGCACGAACAAATGCATCCAACAGAAACTCACTGTAGTAATTGTGGTCACTGAATAATATTACCAATTAGTAATGACTTCCCATTAGCCGAAAAAGTTGTTGCGATGACACAAAGAATACAGTTTACAGTTGGTAACATCAAGTGTGTAACTAACATTTAGGAATCTAGACTATACGCAAAGGACATCCATAGTGTCAGGGGTTTCCAGTGTTGTTGATATTATCTGACACAATATACATCGTTTATGAGTAATTGTTTCCTGTGATCGTCTGCCCTGATGCCGTTTTAGACTAATACAATATTCTATTGCTGCGTTAAATACGAAATGTTATGGATATACAGTAACATAATCCTCAGACAACAAAAGAGGAATATTGGATAAGGATGCAGATAAACCAATTACGAGCGGGATTATGTATTTAGTGCATACACGCGCAATGTATTTCGAATGGTACAGTGATGGTTTACATTTCATGCCGACAGAACCATATCAATTATTAAAACCAGAGCAAAATTCGGCGTCTTCTACTGTTACTCCCGCATTTCATCTATTGTATTTTCTTCGCCAATTATGAATTTCTTGCCGAGTTCTAAAGCTTGATACGGGCAAAATAAATTTCCATCAAGTTTCCTTTCAGCATATAGACACGTCACTTTCAACAGTATGCCCATCATTCGATATTCTCTTCCATGTATCATAAGATAGTCGTCCTTATCCAGAATCCGACCCGAGTAGGATGTGCTTTATCTGAATTACAACATTGTACCTCCTGAAAGGGACCAATTCAAATAATTCTAGCCGTTTAATGGATCACATGGATCACAACTTCATACTGCTCCAATATGCTACAATTTGCAGCTCATAAGCTTGCAATTACAATTCTCGCAATGCTTTATGCGCCGTGCGTGGTGCTTCAAGTACTTACATTTGCAAGTTTCTGTTGATTGGAGTATATGCTTATGTGTGTTTGCACCTATCGTCGTGATACATATTCCGTAAGGGATACTTGCGCAGTTACTTGATTTAAGGGTCAAAAGCTTGGTTTAGTGAATGAGAGCATACACAGTATTTGTTTCAAAGGAGGAAAAGAAACCAATCTCGCCTTGAGAAAATCCGGAGCGGACGCAGATTGAACTCGGCAAACAGGAAGGTTGATTATGAGTTCAACCTGGTTTGATATGCTCGTGTATTGGTAAAGTACATACGACAAGGGTGTGTTATCGACCATAATACGTATTAAAACTTAATAGCTACTAACAATGCAATTGTTTATTGTTGCAAGCATTGCAGTTTTACAAAAACATATTTTGCCTCCCGGACTTACTTATATGAACATCCTGCCAGCCATAGAGATAACTTTTGATAATCAATACGCAAAATATGCCGATGCCTTTAAAAGTTTTCAGAGGTGCCAGAGTGAATGTAATAACACGACAAAGCAACTTTGTTACATGCATGTCATGCGGGATATTACTTTGATCATCAATCAATGGGTAGATCTGAACAAGAGGCGTCGTCCTGACAAAGCGAGAATTAACATTCCAAGAACGACATCACCCCTTACTTATCTGAACATCCTGCCAGCCATATACATAACTTTTAGTAATCAATACGCAAAATATGCCGATGCCTTTAAAAGTTCAGAAGTCATGTTATGAAGTCAATAGAATAGCCTGTCATTCAAGTAAAATTGATGAGAGGCACGATAAGCCTTCCCAATTATATTCTGTAGCCTTATCTATATATATAAGATAGTACGTTCGTTTTATCATATACATTAACAAGGTAGATTGTTCGTCATTCGCCTCCATCCGTAATTCCAAAGGTTTCTAACGCTACAAAGAAGATTGGTGAAAGTATTCCGAAAATTATATGATAACAGTATTTTTCAGGCGATTAATTTTGCATAGTATGCATGATATATGAGCATAACCTCCCCCTGAGGATAAAAATAATATATTTCTACATCGTACCAAAGTGAAATTGTGATTGGTCATTATTCAGGACACAATACATATGCTTTAATCGTCATGGCATTCAATTGATGCAGTGATAGCATTTTTCGTATCAACGTAATGATATGTTTTATCCTAACCATGGCACGATTTGTCGTCATCACTTGAAACTAGAACATTTGTTAGCATCGATTATTTATTGTACCACGTTTGCTTAGAGAATGATAAATGTTCTCATAGTGAGCTTCCAAAATCAACAAGTAACCTACTGGTCTATAAATGCTGGTATAGATTGGTATATTAAATGATTGCATAAATGCATCCCCCAACCACTTCATGGCAATAACCAAATAAACAGAAATAGCAAGATCTTATACATGATCAACGTTGACAAATTTGAGTCGAGCATTGCAAAGTCGACCATTCTTAGTAACAAATGATAATATACAACCTATGTGAGCACCCCTGACAACAAATGTCGTGCTGGTAGAGGTATTAGCATCAATACATTCTATCATGTATCATGTTCTTGGAATAGCGAATCACTGTCTAGTAACAAAACGTGTGTCGACGTACATGTCATAGTCATCAGCGATTATAGCATAATCGATTTTTATGAGCTCCATTATCGCCCGTAAATAAGTCAAAACAAGGGCTGATTTATGTAGTGAGGGTTGGCTTTAAGAAGAAGAATATTTCGACCAGTTAACGTACAGTGTCACTCATATCTCATATCTGTCAATCACGAGTGCACAGTTTCCCGTATTCAGGCATGGTCTATTCTTTGGTAAAACCGGTGATATCGGATTTGAATTGTTCGTGGCATTAACCACCTTTTATCCTGAGATATAGTAAAATCTAAATACCCAGCAAACATTCTATACTAATTCACATGCACACTGGCGGACATACGCTGCCCTTCAGCATTAAAAACGGCCAGAATATACTTGATTTTATTGGATCTACTCCGCCAATGAATATGTATTTATAAACATGATATATTATTGGGTCTCTTTTGTGCTTTTGTACCGCCTTTGAACGATCACCGAATTAATTGTATTGAAAAAGAGAGGATAATGATGCATCGACAACAAAATGGAGCTTTCGATGCCCTGCCTTGACTTAAGAGCCTACTTCCTACCATTACAATCGTTTTCCCCTCCACCTATTTGATGCCCTGTTGCTCTGTAAACCATGGCCTTGTTCCCCCGATGAACTCACGTGTAGGCGTACCGGCTGAACTGGACTTTTTCCTGTCGTCGCGTAATGGGCAATTGCTGCGTTGTCAGTTGGCTGTCGGAAGCAGATATTGTTCTTGTATAATGGGCTTAGATGGATCTATAAGGATCCACGACTGTTTCATAATAAAGCAGAATAAAGTGAGGAGAACAAAACATGTAGCATCTTATCAATACATATGTAATTAACCTCCGTCCAATGTCTCGGCCAAGAATCGACCACACGAACAAACATGGCGCTGTGATCGCGCGTGCGTTATTGTATAAAGTCTTGTAAGAAACCACTGCGTACCTGAGTCTATGTTTTGGGCCGTCATGCATTACTACTAATTGAACAACACACGCTGCGCTTACCAGTGGTTAACCTCTCCCACAATACACATGTATCAGGCAATCAATAAGTGTCTCTAATGGGAAACATTAAACCGTCCATCAGAGCACTGCATTCTCAACCACAGGCATTTTCCGAAAACGTGTTTTATGTGTGTGACAATAACCGTGGGATCATACATACATACATATATATATATATATATATATATATATATATATATATATATATATATATATATATATATATATATATATATATATATATATATATATATATATATATATATATATATATATATATATATATATATATATATATATATATATACATACAAACGTATACATACATACATACATACATACATACATACACGCATACATACATACATACATACATACATACATACATACATACATACATACATACATACATACATACATACATACATACATACATACATACATACATACATACATACATACACGCATACACATACATACATACATACATACATACATACATACATACATACATACATACATACACATACATACATACATACATACATACATACATACATACATACATACATACATACATACATACATACATACATACATACATACATACATACATACATACATACACATACATACATACATACATACATACATACATACATACATACATACATACATACATACATACATATACATACATACATACATACATACATACATACATACATACAAGTGAACGCACGCTAACGAAGACAGATTCCTCACTATCAGGGAAGATACAACGTGCAATATCGCATTTGTAAACGATATGCCTGAGTCAGCAAACGGAATCACACTGATAGTGTCTGCGTTTGGTTTGCATTGGCGTTAAACGGGTATTATGCTTGCCTTCCACTAAAACCATTCATGTTGTAGATATCTATAAACGAAACACAGCTACGGGTTATATAGGTAATATGATATTACGTCAGCTACTTACCGCAGTCCGGCATTTGCTATTCCGCTTTGTATAACATATGGTTATGTGGTCGTTTTCATGTTATTTATACTGAGGAAGCAAACAGATAAACGTGAATTATAAAGGCCAATGATCGAGGTAAGGTTTTGCGCTGGGGCCTGTATTACTCTCAATTTCAGCCCATATAAATAGTAGTCATTCTATAACTTCTTCAGGTCATCACTTGCTGATGGCATGCTGAAAGTTGTATTGTACCTAATTTTACAGCCAATTTTATTCATTTGAAAATATATCATTTAACGAATTAGATTTGTCAACTCCGTCAGAGCATAGCAGACAAAAGATGTGGTTGTATTATTCATTATATGACCAAGTAGCTGGTAACATATTTATACCCCCTCGCGAATAGATTCAGGGAAGCAGTTTGCTTGATGTCAGCATTAACCAATAATATCAAAAAGGAGCCGTTGCAATTTGGCATGTATGGCGCTCATTGTTTTTCTTGATACATTCTACTAAAATTGACTAAAGCCAACTAGCCAGGAAATATAATTTTCAGTACCTAAGATGAGGACTTCAGTATGATATAATTGTTCACCTCATGCATCATGACGATATGGTGTTGCTGCTTTATAGTTTCTGACAAAAGTGACGATCGATTGCAATGCGAAGTCACATGCGGATCAATTTGTTCCCCCCATTGTTATGTTGCAGATGGCAGCGTATAAATCAAGATGAATTACCGAATAGACCGGCGTGCACAATGGCTTCAGAAGCCGGCCAACTATCCCCCATCCATCAGTTATCACTGCTATCGAAGGCTGCCTTGGTTGATGGAATGACTTGAGAAACATTTTTTGGAACTGAATAATGTGGCCGTAACAGTAAAAACAGCCCACAGTTGGGCCACACTTGAGTCCGTCTATTCTAAAGTGGTAATAAATAAAATTGAGGGACTGTATATATATATATATAAATCAATGGCTATATATATAAACATATATGTATATATATATATGGTTATATATCTCTATATATATGTATATATACATAATCATATGTGTATATATATTTATATGTCTATACAAAGGTATATATTTATATGCATATATTTATATATATATTTATATATATATGTATATTCTCGCATATATGTATACATAAACATGCATATATTCATATGAATGTATGTATATGCATACAAAACATATATATATATATACATATCTTTTATATATATATATATATACATATGCAATTATATATATATATATAGATATATGTTTATATGTGCATATATATATATAAAGATATATATGTATATATATATATATGTTTTGTATGCATATGAATACATTCATATAAATATATGTATGTTTATGTACACATATATACATGAATATATATATATATAAATATATATATATTTATAGATATATAAATATATATACACATATGTTTATGTGTATATATATATATATATATATTTTTATATATATATAAATATATATATTTATTTACATAAACATATGTGTGTATATATTTATATATCTATACATAGGTATATATATATACATAAACATACATCTATTCATATGAATGTCTGTGTATGCATACAAAAACATATATGAATATATATATATATATATATCTTTGTATATATATATATATATATATATATATATAAAAATATATATATATACATATATATAAATACTTATGCATTTATAAATATAAAGGTGTACGCTTATATGTGCATATATACATATATGAATATATGTTTGTATATACATATGTAAAAATAAATATATATATATATATGTATAAATATATATATCTATACATATACATATATATATTTATATACATATATATATACAGGTATATACACATTCTAATATATATATATATATATATGTATTAATATATATGTATACATATATTTATGTTTATATATATATGTATATACCTAATCATATATGTAAATATATATATAAACATGTATATATATATATATTTATATATTTATACATTTATATATATATATAATTATAAATATATATGTATATTTATTTATATTTAGATATATGTATTTGCATTACCTCGCCTTATCAGTTGAATGTTTGAGAAGATTTTATTTATGTACCCAATATCGACATCAGGTTTTGTAAAGGATCAATTTATCATTTATTCCGCATTAGTGTGTAGAATTCCAACTGAGCCTGACAAATGACAATATATCGGGACCCTTCTGTGCTGGTAATAACTCCACTGGTGTCAAATGCTTTCCATTGCGAGCTAACTTGCTTGCTCATTGAGAAGAAATGGGGGGTTCTGATGGTCAACAAGTGATGGCAGTTGTTCACAATTACATTGCACAGCAGAAACTCTATGGCTAGACAACGTTCAACTGTGGCGCAATAGACATCGTTGCGAGGCAATGGCTGGGACTTTAGAACTTCCGTAGCAGACGCTGAATAAACGAAAGTAATGTAAGTATAGAATTTAACGGCATCATAGATATTGACCAGGGAAGTAGCATTTATCACTATCTGCTTTTATACGGTTTCACTACTAGCATCGATGTCACCAGTATTTCTCGGATGGATGACTTAGGAACGGAAAACACAATATGTCTAACATAAATGTGCATGAGATCGGGTTTTCTGCAAACACAAGAAGCAAAGATACATTCATGAATAATGACCCTCGACTAGACAGGTTATCAAGCTTTACAAAACATCTGTGTTGGCAGCTGAAGTTCCGCTTCTATTCTATTTGTGTTGATGGTGCTGTCTTCTGGGGATTGCAGTTATTTTACGACATATAACTTTGACATAAGCGTCTATTGACTACGATCAAAACCATTCATACATCAGGCATTCATACAAGGAGTAATTGTCATGAGAGGGAATTCGAAGGCTCTGAATCGCAGTAAATACTTATATATACAGGGAGACTGCAGGAAGATAATCCAGTGTGAATTCTACCTAGCAGCAGCATGGCCTAATAAGATAGGTAAGGTCCAACTAAAATGAACATAACAATATATACAAGCATGGCCTAATTAAGCCCATTATATATATATATATTACCTCAGTCAGTTACTCGCCTATGCTCTGACCAAATCTTGAGCATTTACCACTATCGTGCTTTTTGAATCTAAACCTTGACCCGGAGTTGATAAATGTGCGTATAACGAGACAGAATAGGCAGTAAACATTCTTGTTCTTCCCCAGTGAATAATTTAAACATAGCTGTAACGCCTATACTTAATCATTTCCCCCTAAGCGTTCAGAACTCATTCAATTGGTGATACCGCTGTGACATTCAATAATAACCCATACTATTGTGATCAATATTGACGATTTTGGTGCCTTATCTTAGCGAACCATATGATGTCGTAGTCTACATAGCAATGCAACATCACTTTGAAGCTTTATTTATTATGGAGCAGCTAGTGACACTGTTGTCATAAATGTTTTTGTATTATCTATGCAGCGGCATCATGAAGTAATACACCCATTGGAATTACGTATCCATACCAAGAATTATAAAGTTAAATCAATCAAATTAAGGAATATTTCAATAATCCGCATTCACGTTTATACTTTGATGTGGTGGCCATTTTGTTGTCCGATAAATGTACTGAATCAGCATTGTACTCCCATCCTATTCAGATGATAATGGAATATTTATTGAAATTTTGGAAATGATGGCCATTTTGCTATAAGTATATCAAGGGCATGAAAAATCGTGTGTCTAAGCATCATACAACACCTGACTGGCGTTTTTCTAAGTCCCCATGGCGTTTATCTCTAGGCCGTTAAGTTGCCTGCTAGATAAATGCATTAAACTGTACAGATGATAATGGAATAGTTATGGAAATATCCCTAATAGTATGTTGTATTCCGCACAAAGTATCTTAAGCATCTCCGCCTCGATAGCATAGGATCAGCATTGCTTCTCTGCAAGTCGCTTTGCCAAATCATGGTAGATTATTCCTGATACGCAGTTAACTGGCATCAAATCTTGCCTTGTCTTCACGATGTTTGTATGGCATCTCAATGTAGCATACTTGGCGAGGTTTGCAGAATGTTAACGTCATATGAGCCTCCGTATGATTAAAAGAGGATCTAACATTGCATGATTGATATTGACATATATATATATATATCTGGCTAGCATTAATTTCTATTTAAACTGTTCCTTATGCTAATCAAATGCACGGTAAATGATTAAATAGTAGTCCGCGATAATGTGTCAGAGGGCATGATTGACGGCCGACATAGTCTAGTCTTCGGTGTGATTATGCTTTCAGTCTAGTCTTCGACCATTGTTAAGAATGTATCCCCGCAATGCTGAGTGGCAATCCATCATCCACATAGGCCAAGGAATCAGTATCTTACAAAATATATCTCCAACATTATTCATCATAACCGTCACAAAATCACTGACGACGTAATCTTCGGCTTACAGGTTTATCACCTATGAGCCAGTGGCCTAACTTGGGTGCCAATGTAGGTGTGCTGTCATGAAATAGAATAGAGGGATTGGATCATCTAAGCTGATATTCGCGTCGGGTATAAATCTTGTACAATTCAGCAGGTTCATCGGCATGTAATGGCAACTTGGCTACTCGTGTTTAGATGGCATACTGCCCAAGGTCGAGACTTACAATGGCGTCAACATCACGTTCTTTACAAAAGCGTATTGCATGTCTCTTCGGTAAACGTATTAGTACGATGACAACGGAGTAATGTATGCCACCTAGACGATGCATGAGACGTTTTTGATGACGTGCACCATATCGATATCTAGCTTTCTGATGCGCCAATGAATCAATAATTGTCCAATAGTTAGTGATATTCGAAAATATCACTCAATATAATCTTGCATTCTGCGTTGTTTATAATATAGTTTCAGTGTCGCTCAAAAATGCGATTATTAGCTATCATGAATATCAACGTTGATGACCACCAACACTGAGTCACATCTTAACAGAAACATAAAGTTATTATTCCAAACTTGGCCTCCATTGTTGTAGCCGGTTAGATATTTTTTAAGTGACATGTTACAATGAACGTCGCTGCTGCGATTAAGATCCCCAAAACACTATCATGCACACAAATGTAGGATGAGGTAATTGATTATCTTGTCCTCGACCTGTTTTCTTTAAGACATCTTATCAACTTCGGTGTCGTTGGTGCATTTATGTACGGCGTGATGAATAATTCGAAGGGCACCATTTTAGCATAACACTATTGCTCCAATCAATTTGGATGAAACATTACATCTTAGTGTTTTGAAGATATATTGTTATATATTGCTAGCAACTAGACAGTCAGCACAGGCTATGTCAGCCATAAATCGTGTTCTCGGACCATTGGTCGCATGACACGAGAATGAAAAAAGTATTTATATTGCCTGTAAAGCATAAAGATTGGTAGAATTAGGGTTCACTGGGGTACTAAGACCGAAGTTATGGGACAAGGTAAGGAGGTCATTAACACTTTTTTACTAGCGTTCCGTAAAATACCTCATTCAGTGCATTTCTACGATACACGATAATATTGTGACTGTACAGCAATATTGTGAATGTACAGGTTTGTATAATTAATAATATATACTTGGATAATAATAGATCTATTGATGATCTCAAACAAGGCAAAAGTGCTGTTTTTATGTGGATTATATAACTACATATGCACTTAACACTGTTTATAATTCATAAACTCAAGCTAATGACGGCTTCTCGGTGTAATAATCGCAATTAAATGTCATAGCGCTCGTCCGTAGCGTGTGTCATAACGCCAAGTCGGTGTCGAGGGATTGGTTACGTTTTCTTTATTGCTTTATTGTTAGGCAAATAATGTGATGGGTCAAACAACGAGAGCCCTCTTTTGAGCAGCAACCTAGAGAAAATGACCTAAATCAGCAACACAAAGGTAACAAACGTTGAGTGTTAATCGTTTAATATATTCAAAAACCTCTTGAAGAATTATTAGTATGTGGAGGTGGGGGTGGCGCAGGACAGGTAGATTAATGACATCAATACGTTATAATACACTTATATGAAAACTTATTTTAAGACTTGAAGTGTGGCTCGAATAACATAGTAAATTAAACTGCTGGCGATGGTTCCTACAGAAGGATAATCAGTCAATAATATAATAGGTTGCATGGTTAACTTATATCTGGACTGTTTTTGTATGTAAAAATTTGTAAAGAAAACCAGTCTCAGTAGTAGATATGCGGTAAATGTTATCCGTATAATATGTTCTTTATGTGGCTTAAATCGACAGTTACTCCGACAAAAGATTTCGTAGCCATAGAGGGCAGCACTCGTGATGATGATGTTTACAAGGTGATGAACCGTCAACTATTTCATTAGGTAGGAGATGTGCGTATTTGTCTATGTATCCACCTTTATTCCATTTTTTGATTTCTGATAAATAACTAACTGCAAAAGAGAAAATTATACTGCATCAAGTGTAATCAATTAACTAATTAAGGAATGGTATTGGTAAGATGGGTGCTTCTTATATGTTTCAACAACGAGGAAACATCGCGACAGTGTCAAATAGCGATGATTGTGATGCTTTAACAGCGAAACGGTGAAATATATGCAACTTGCATGCCCATCTTGTAATAAATTACCATGATGCGAATAGTGTTGATTGTATATGCCCTAGGTGTACATACCCGATGCAACCACCACAACATGTACACTTTGAAGCGGCTAGATTAATAGTTCAAAATATTTATAATCTAAGATCCAGTCGTATATGATGTACGTTGTCTCTGCATTTTATCTATTTCGCCTATCGTTGAATCACAAAGCACAGGTGAATTTAATTTAAGCTGGTAACTATGACCAGCATTATATTGAAATTCCACACCCATTCTGCAGCAAGTCAGCTAAGTTATGCTATGTAATGGAGTAAACGATCAAAATTCTATCATGTAGAGCATTGAAGCTGCTGTTTTTTGTTAGGACTTGTGCCTGTTAGGAAAAGGATAGCTTTATAAATGGAAAATAGAAGCCCTCGTCTTAATCTGTGGACACTGACATTGCAGCATACCGTTGTGTAGATGATCGAAATTTACTCTTTATCCTGTTAAGCTTCTTGATCAATACAACATAACTACATTTTGAAGTAGCTTAATTGCGAAATTATGTGATACTTTCAGACATTTACAGCATTGATCCCGATATTACGGGTTGTCACAGTGGTTACCAGTGTTAAAGAGAGGAACAAATCCGTGTTTCAAAACTTGGGATCTCTGCTTAATATGAGGATATTAGATATGCTTCACTTCATTTCCAGTCAATAGTGGGCAGATTTTGAAATCACTGGGAAAAATATAATCCCGATGCGTATTTACTACTCATATACTCCGCTGTGATTTTAAAACCCCTTTCATATACATAACACACATAATTGTTAACTTTGTAAGCACCAGCTGCATGCTATAGCACGTTAACGCTACGAATATGAAATGCGAAATTAAATCCTCGCCACAGGCAATCGTTAGTTTTTCGGCAGTGACGCCCTTTTCAATGATATACCGTTGTGAACTTGCCCCGCAACGACTGTTTCTCCACCCTTTTGGCCAACACTGTTCAGATTGATATGTTTTTAAGTGATTACCATTGTTACAATTTCATCATTATTCCAATATTCCTTTTAATGAGAAAGCTCAGAGCAGAAAAACTTGAATGCTGGGGAAATGTTGCTACAAAGACAATGGTAAGAACTGAGCGTCGTAACAGTTTCGAATTAACGAACACTCGTTCTAGTGAACGAGGGCGTGGTTGCTTGAAATTGTCAAAACAACACGCACAGCTGCTGGCGCTTTGTTCCGCCTTCACGATCTGCCGAATGAAAGCCGAGAAAGTAATGTGCTCTCCGCTGTTTTTATTTATATATATATGTATATATATATATATATATATATATATATATATATATATATATATATATATATATATATATATATATATATATATATATATATATATATATATATATATATATATATATATATATATATATTTATATATATTTATATATATATATATATATATATATACATATATATATGCAGATATATATATATATATATATATATATTCATATATATAGGTATATATATATATTATATATATATACACATATATATATATATATATATATATATATATATATATATATATATATATATATATATATGTGTGTGTGTGCGTGTGTGTGAGTGCGAGTGTGTGTGTGTATGTGTGTGTGTGTGTGTGTGTGTTTGTGTGTGTTTGTCTACTTGTGTATGTCGGCTATGTCTACTACACTGCACGACGTCCAAATTCGTGGCCCGCCTGAGGTCTCAACTCCTATCGTTTCATGGAGTAACTAACCTTGAAAACGAATTGATTCACGGCTTCTGCAGTTGCGGCATTGGTTGTACCTGATTTAAGACGTGAATAATATGAAAGGCATTGAGAACATATTTGCGACCATTGTTGATTTTTATACAGCAACAATGTTTAACTGTACAATGGATAACCACCGATTGGTTCATGTTATAACGCCATGTCAGGTAACATGCGCCTCCTTCTAATATTTTGATCGAATGATGCTTAACGTACTTATACTATGTCAAAGACTGGAAACCAAAGGTTCTTGCAATTACTGTGCAATATATCTACTGCTCCAGTATCATATCAACTGTGCCGCATAGTGACATGTGTATGGAACAACGTGAATCGCAGTTATATTCTGCCCGAATACAATTGTTATTATTGAAAATTTATCCAAGCTGTCTCAATAAGTAAGTATCGTCGAAGCAGCATATGATTCATCGGTCTGCAGGACTTACATGATCGACACTGTAGCAAGGCATCTCGGCACACTTAATCGAATCATCGTCATTGTCAATCGCCAGGTTAATAGAAAATAGAATATAAATCAGAACGTGCGTTGTCGTACCACTTCTTGTGTGATTTGAATCAACAAAGAGTTTGTCTGCTTTTGAAACGAGTGATTTTTTTATCTTAGCTGCTTATTTATAGGTAATATGTATATATGATGATGATAATAATTGCGCACGACGTATACTTGAGGTTGCAATAATGTGGTCGTCTTATCGCCTCGAAACATAACCTTGGTTGTGACTGATACATATCTCATACATATATATTTTTACATATGTCATCTGATTAAGATGTACCAGAACAGAATCTAAGCAGGTTTATGGATGGGAAATACGAAGCCTAGCTTTTTCAGGTTCTATATATATATACCCATTTGTATCTGGATTAAAGCAACAGACGCATTATCAGTCAATGTATTGGAGGTCATTGTTTTGAATGAGATAAAACATCAGTCGTTGAGTAGGCACTAAAGGAGTTTATTCTCTAAGACAGCATACTGACCATGCTCGTACCTCAGTATCTGCTAACACGACTGACTTACTCCCTATTTAAACCTAACTTCATACAATTCCTGGATGACATATCTGAAATCTATACAAATTTATAATGATCGTACAATTGTTTGCTACTTTTTTCACTGCAAACTGCGTCCGTTATTAGTTTTTGACTTTTATTGTCGTATTCATTCAGGCATGTAACTGTTATGCTGCAATATACGTCAACAATCCTCTCTCCAATGAATTGTATTGCATGTGCTCTTTTCATACATTAGTTAAGCATTAACATAAAGATAATATCAATTAGTAAACGAACAGGACTCATTCCAGCCGTTAGAAACAAGCTCTAGTCTTCGATGTCAAGCGGAAACTGTCAGTCGCTGGGCTTTGACGGTAGTGATTGATATATACTGACAGAGCGCAAGCCATCGCCTTGAAACGAACTGCTGCGATCGCCAAAGTAATCAGGGAATATTGCTGAACAGTATAATTTACTTGAATGTTTTAGTGGTTAACATTAACATTAACGCATTGCAATCAGGACGAAGTATGTAGTATTGCTCAATAAAGGTAAATATATAATGGTTATAACTCAATAATATCTCGCCTGGTATCAGCGCAGCTGTGTCAGGTCCAGCTACGGTACGACGAGGCACGCGTGCTTCGCGTCAACCGCTTTAAATTTACATATTTGAATTGTAATGTATAAATTAGATTTTGTTTTCAGAATTTACTGAGGCATGATCAAATATCCACATTAGCATCTGCCATTGTGTTTGAAGACAGCCCCTATTGTACCATACAAAATAAACTTGTGATAAAAGCTGCAGTGATATTCAGAGAGAAGGTACACTTACTGGTTCTACACCCAATGTGGTACTGGATATTTACATAATCAACTATAATGTTGTCCCCGATCATAGAGCCTCATTTCTAAACGCAAATACCTTTATTAAGGTAGATAATTGTCGATATGCCCATCAATCAGGACAAAAACGAAGCCGAACGTCAGTCTGATAACCAGTTATATTAGGTGATAATTCACGAACGAAACTTTGTAAGATATGCTTGCATATAGCCCAATCCGATGAAATATGCAGACTATAAATAATTTGAGCTTAGTCATTAATCTTAGACACATGTAAGCGGAGAGTGATAGTATAGAAACCTTGTAAAGGCGGTTGAAGGTAATTGTCAAATAAATAACAAATGACCCTCCTATGATGCTGGTTACTGCTAAGGATACAGTCTAACAATACGATAGCATGTTCTTTTTATCATTTTTTATAAATCTTAATTCATTCTGTCATTTGCAAATAGCCAAATTTCAATGCCACATATCCTAAGTAGTCTTACGGGGAATCGATAAACTTTCACTACCAGCAACACAGCATTAGTGACGCCGCCAGTAAGACATTCAAATGGGGACTAAAGAACGATATCACAATGGCTAAGGCCAACACAACTGGTATTCAAATCAAAGATTAGCTGAGATGAAATAAGTTGGTTGATTTGTTACCTTTTGATGTTCCTTCGGCCAGTTATTACCAAGAACAAGCTAACTATCAATTTCCTTATATAATCGCTGAAATGCTTAATGTAATTCCCCGCATTTCTCGGGTTACAGGAGTTCATTCATTCTGACCTTTTTGACTTTTCAGTTCTAAATATACGCATGGCTCATGAGCTTATCCAAAGGTATACATACTCAGACGGAGTAATTTGTTTATGATCAGTTCATCGTGGCGTACACACAATATGAAACAAAGTAGTTGGTATGTACCGAATGGAAAGTGAGTTAAAAGCAAGCGTAAATAATGTTTTTGTCTGCTATGGAGAACCATAGCAATATAACATACATTGTAGCTTGCGTCTTAATGACACCAGCGGTAGAACTGCATTTTGATTAGGAGACATCATTGACAGTGAATTATGATGTTATATGGGCAGATGTGCTTTCGCATTAATATTTGAGCTACACATGTGTCATTTTGCCATTCTCTGCCTGAAATTAAAACGACCTGATGTAGTAAGTTTCGATTGCGTATCAAAGTGTAAAAACGTGCTCTTCCTTGTGATCCTTAAAAGCTCAAAGCAAAGTCGAAGCAAGATTCGGGTATTTGATTCATGGCTTGTTTACAATTGTCACATTCGAGAGGATGTAAGTTACAACGTTAGTTAGTTGGCTTCTGCAGCAGTCCTATGTAATAAAGTACCCACATATTTCCTTAAGCATTAATACATGCAGGTTCAACTAAGAAATATGGGTTCTGTTGATTGTAGAGTTGTTTGGGGTGGTATCAGTGTCAATTCAATGGTAAAAATATCGAGCGAATCATGAATTCGATGCAGTAGGAACGTTTGTATGATATAAGATACCGCACCTGATAATATGTAACAATACAAATGGGCGACATATTTGTCCACTGTGACATGCAAAGCTTTCGGGTCATGAATTACTAAATTGCCTAGCCGGTGATTATTTTCATACTTCTTCATTCGTGTATGCCAAAGCGTATGATTAAAGATACTGGACTGCCACATGTCTAAATCACACAAATGTAATTTACAACTGAAATCTGACAACTGAAAACACGTTTATAAAATTACATATCGGCTAGGTTTCAACATACAAGTGTGATTTATTAATAACATGTAGGTTCTAACTAGCCACGGCTTTGCTTTGTTTTGCGACACAAAAATATTTTGCTCGACAAATTCGTGCGGATAAAATTCTTACAGGCTCAGGATTTATATTACACTAAAAACTGCACTTAACACATTCTTTGGGTCACCACATTTGATATTATTTTGATGCAGCTGTGTGTTTGCTGGTGTATTATTTGACCACGGTTGAAGGCAAAATGATAAAATTATACGATGAATCGTGGGCATGACTTATATATGTGGCTTACTGCAATTATGCTTATGCATACTTTGATAAATCAATTGTCGACATTAATTGCATCTAATTAAATTGCAGAGAAAGTCAAAGACGTTAATGCGCTTATGTGGATATGATACACTTACCTTAATGTAAGTGTAATATGTTTTCTAGCGGCCACTTTTATAAATTTTAGCAGCGTGTTCGTATCTGACGCACTAGCGAAAAATCACACTTGTTCCATATGGAAATTTGTTGCAATACTTAATAAACCCGAAGGGTGCTTCATAGTACATAAGTACATCGAATGGAAAGTTCGGATTACTGCTGCATCTCCTTGCTCCTCTTTATGTTTTGATTGTTTGATCAACAGCAATGACTTGCTCCACAAAAGGGACGCACAGCGAGTGATGTCGCAGGTCAAAGAGAATGTTGCTTGAATAATGTCACGGTTGGAAATTATATTATCAATAAACATTGCATACATTATACGGAGGTCCAATATCCGCTGTGTGAGAAGGCACATTCGCCGCAAAAATAATTGAAATTTTACAATCCATGGAAAGATCTATGCCAACATTATATTATTTAATATAGTTAACATAAGCGACGAAGCTAAAAGCGAAATGAATTCACTGCCTCAATCGATACCTTACATATCGCAATAATTCTAATATATCGATCTTCATTAGTGCTTGGATGACCAATTTATGTATTTATGTAGACTGGGTTTTTCAATCTTATTCGCAACTTTAATGTTTCAAGGAACATTTTTATTTGACGTACGTGCATTGGTGCCGTAAACATAAGCTCCTATATTCGACATATGCATGGTCATATATACAGGTTCAATTTTGCACGCATTTTGCTCGTTGATGTTAAACTATTCGGTAGATTGCATCAGTGTTATATTGTATTACGTTTGTGGGCAGTTAGATGCTGCGCAAATTCGATTGTTGCAATTAAAAGAGACACATGTGTTGCGACAGTGACATATCAATCTTGCTGATACTGAAAGTCATAATTACCTGGATAGCAAATTCATTCAGTCTCAGGTTTCCGATTTCAAGAAGATCTCTACTTTTTTAGTAGTATTATAGCATTTCATCCCCCACTTACTGCTTTATATATCAGGTTGACGTGTTAATGTGCTTCCGTATATACTGTTCACAATGGTAAACAACACAAACATTGAGTTTGGGTACCGTATTGTATGCAATGATGATGTTGTCGCCCGTTTTCGGGTGTACTGTTTGACCGCGTGAAACACCTAACCACGAAATGCGCATGCTGTATTGTAGGCATTACATTTTATCATAGCGGTCACATTGTTGATGTTAGGTAGTGCGATGTAGCATGCATTGTGAAATGAATATGGAACGTGAGTTGTACATGATAAATGTTTTGAGTAATACAAATTACGGGGCAGAATGAAGCATAAGCATATCAACTATAAATATAAGCCTGCTGGTATAATTTGCACAATTGAACACATCATTGCATTGAAGTGACTCTATCGGTTAAAGACGTTGGCATATTCACCACGAAACAACACTAACAAGCAACGGACAGCTTATTTAAATTACCTGTTAGAACGCCAATTACATATCTTTCATTTCATATCCGATACATCGGATGCGCAGCACTATTTGGTGTTTGGAGGGAAAGTCCACATTTAAGAGTATCTCTATTTGCTTTAGCTTTTTGTGCCCATAGAAGCATATGCTCTTTCTGTAATGTGTCCTCAATGCATTGTTTACTACAGCTGAGCATATTCATTCCATGCGAGCTTTTCGTTGTTATAAATATATAATCATAATTAAAGCTACGTCAGTAACAGGGTTTGTTTATTTAGGTGGTTTTTACCTGACAATCGTAACGTTCGTTTGAATATGTTGCTATATATTCTAATGATCCACAGTGGTTCAGGATTAGTCGTCCCCCCCTCCCCCCGCCCGAAGTTGCATGTCATTTTGCTGCATGAGTTAATGCAATGTGATTTCGTAAAGGCAGAACAAACCCTGGTATAAGATATCATCCACGTATGCCTATTATGCAATGAATCAAATGGCTGTTTGCAATTATCGACTTCATCTCTACCCAGGTCCGTATATCTAAATAGCTTGATGACTTTCCAAGAGATAACATTGATACTGCATACGACAATAGGGATATTGCATAACACGCAGCCAATCAAATTGAAGCACCAGTGAGGGAACATTGAGGACAGTTCTTTGCAAGGGTTTGTGTTGGCTTACATTAGGTTATGCCAAAAATGTCCAGTTACCACTTAAAGTGTAGGTTAATTGAGATATGTCTGCAGCTATAATTTTGTTTTTCGTATTCATGTGAATTCCGCATTTGTAGTATTTCAGCTTTTAGACAATTTGGGTTATGATTATGTCATGTTTTCTGCACCCTATTCGCGAATAGCACTCCCCAATTGTGAACGTGAGAACGATATATAGTTCGGAAGAACACAGTTAACGTTCATGGATCGGCATCGCGTTTCTGCTATATAGTTTCTGTCTAGATGAACCCTGACAAGTTGCTATAAATACCTGTATATAGGTTGTCACTGTATTTCCCGTTTCGTCGTTATATAGCAATCTTTATCCGGATTTATTCATGTCGTTCGTGCCATGCAATTCTGGGTCCATGGAGCTACGTCGCATGCGAATCAATTGAGTACAAATGGTTACTTTGCGTGTGGCAGCTACACAACCAATAATGAATCACCGAATGTGTGTGCTGGCCTCACAAACTGGGCAACCAAATCGCCAATCCATCCACACTTGGCCCCTTTTTCGGCACATATACATTTGGTCAAAATAGACATGCGTGTACAACCTCCTACAATTAGGCTTGATATGCTCACCATAGATATATAGAAGGCAATATGTGAAGGCATTCTGTGGTCAAATTTCCAGGCAGCAAAAAAGGAATATAAGTCTCGTTGGTGCTGATTATTTTTCAAATATACTCCGCTCGAGAGATAAGTTACATGCTGTGACGGGTGCATATATTATCGATCTAAGTAAATCATCCACTCAACGGGGTCTCTAAGAAGTAACATTCTGCACAAGGTTCTGTATGATTATGTAAGTTTTGCATGCATGACAAAGTGATCCCACTTGTAAATCAAAAGCGGGTTGATGGCCGACGCAATCTGAAAATTGGATGATTGAAATCTGCAAATAAAACTTCAGATTTTGTACGACTTGCTTTGACTCTTTACCTGATATATTTAGCATAGCAAATAAATCAATAGTTAATACAATTGATAAGATGCATGCAATTGCTATGTCGCCCTAAATTAACTCATTTGTACCCCCCAGCAAAACAGAATATTGCGGTAATAGGACGCCATCAAATGGATGATGAAAGGCGAAATGGAGCCACACCAGTGGACATAATAACCTTCTTTATCTAAACCATCTTGCCATTTTTGCAGTTTGAAATTTGTATATTTGCAAAATTGATCTTTAACAGTTAATACCAAGGCAGCAACGAGAAGACTATATAATTGAAAGGTTGCTTTAATTGGCAGCAATTATTACCGCAGCCAATAGCATAATGCCATTACTGTTGCTAAACACGTCTGTGCTTAAGAGGGATGTGTATACTAACCTGTTTTGAGCAGACATTCACCGGTAGCATCTTGTTTGTTGTTCTTTCATACTTTAAAGTGGGACAGATATTAGACGGCAGATAGTGCCCCTTAATCAGATCTACTAGCAGCAGGACAGTTGCACAATTGAAGAGCGCTTGTAATATATGTGTCTGTAATTCAAACAAAACGGCTATGATCAGCTACAATCTGTTCTGTCACTGGTGTGCGTAGACAAACATTTCATACTAAAACGTGCAAATGAAAAGTCAGCGTACTGATTACCGGATGCATTCATGTGGGCATGCCCCCTTGTTTATCAATTAAAAATGAACATCACGTCCAACATTCACCACTGTCGTACAGACACTATTCGATGCCAAATCGATGTGTGATAAACGATGAGTGAAATGCCAAATCAAGAAATATGGTTTGGACCACTCCAAATAGCTTTTATACCACAGCCAATCTAATTGGCAGAATGCTTATATAAGTTGAATCATAGTACATTATATGAAAGCCATTTAAAATATGCATCAAGACAACAATTAGTACCTAAGCAGTGGCCTTCAATCCACCAACAATAGAGTGATCTCATCAGTGTGCAGGAAGTTTTAACTTATCAGTACATATTGATGCTTTCATTCTCTAGTTAATTAAACCATAAACCTAGTCCTGCATGAAATTGTATGGTTTATGGTAATACTCTGCCGCCCGACCAATGTCAACACATTCTTTATGCAACTGTATTCAAAAGCAGATAGAGGCGTTGATATTTCTACAGCATTTACCGTGACTGTTATGCATACCAATATATCATTTATTGGAATGTGTACATAAACAAATTGGACACACCGTCTTTAATTGCACTGGTCGGCTTCTTGTTATCATGAGGGGTCACATTGTCATTCTGTATTCTAACTTGAATGTACATCAATGTTCCCGTTTCTCATGCCCGTTAGGTAAAACGTATACCTGAAGTATGCTTTCAAATGATCTGTCTACTGGCGTTCATTTTCGGCATCGATACACCTTGGAAAACCCTTTTTTAATCATCATGCTTGTGTCAGCTACTTAAATGACATTGATCACCATGTCAAGCTTTGCATTAAGGCAATGCAAAGATTCAATGCATTTTAGACAACTTAGGGTAAAAGAAAGTTATACAGACTTGGGAATTACATTACACGAGAATCTGCTGTAACGTAAATAGGTAGACTCATTTCGTCACCCACTTAACGCAATCTATGAGTGCCGACATATCCGTTTCCGCTTTATAGGTCGCTTTGATATTTGCTTCCTGGCATATTATTTGACTGGAGAAGGATATATAAACAAACGCGTTGCATGAAATATACGCACATATCACAGGGAGGGTAGCACACCATGTAATTCCTCATGTGAAGCAAAGTAATATATCGTCGCATTCCATAATATTTTGTTCCCCACTGTGACGATTAGTATATATATATATATATATATATATATATATATATATATATAGGACACAGGGTGATGGGCTCAATGCTTTTCGACGCGTCCGATATGTTAAAAATAGCTATTTTCATTTCCTAATAATTGAAATAACCACATTGCCATTCCGATAAAGCAACTCATTGTTCTTATGAATCGACATCATCACATGAGTGGGATTATAGTTTACTTCTTGGACCAAAAGATTTGAAAAGTTAGCAAATATATTATTGCGATATTGATTGACTGACTAAATATATACATGACTATATATATATAAAAATATATATAAATATATAGATATATATGTATATATATATATATATATATATATATATATATATATATATATATATATATATTTAAATATACATATATATATCACAGCGTTGTGCCAAAGAATGTAGAGATATAGCGAGGTTGAATGTGTTTTCAATCGCGTGAAACCTTTTGTTAGTGCAGACGAACTTCCAATTGTTATATATACATACAAACTATATATATATATATATATATATATATATATATATATATATATATATATATATGACTATATATATATATATATATATATATATATATATATATATATATATATATATATATATTTAAATATACATATATATCACAGCGTTGTGCCAAAGAATGTAGCGATATAGCGCGGTTGAATGTGTTTTCAATCGCGTGAAACTTTTTGTTAGTGCAGACTTTGTTAGACTTATATGAGTGATCAATCAGCATAGATGAAAAGAAGCCAGGTTCATGCGTATCGTAGTACAATACAGATACAAACCATGAAGGTACTGGAAATGTATAATACCCGAAGAAATGAGTAATCTTCGACTATTCTTCAATGTGTATTAGCAAGCCAGCAACAAATGCTTTGTTCACACCAAATCGCCACAGCTACCCGATATTTTCTTCCACACATCATTGAGCAATTAACTCTATTCTAACTCGTCATCACATTCTCATTGCGATTAAGCTTCAGCAAATGATGTCTATGGTTCATCAGTGGGGATATGAAGAACACTCATATCAGAGGGACACTAGCATTCATGCCAAACAATTCAAACCCAGTTGGTATGCTAAGCAAAATCCATCAGCTCGTGGGTTCAATGTGAATCACTATGGCTTTTGTATGTTTTTTCCCCGAACAAGCCATATTAAGTATTCCTTATTTAATCCTGTCAGTTGTCTTATTATCCTAGCATAAAAAGCCGATAAAGGAAAAGTGTGATATTTTATGAACAATATATACTCATAAATTAAGATAAAGAGACAGAAAGATGTGTTGCGTTCATGTATATGAGTTCGACGTGCCCGTACTTTTATTTGTGCCAAATCATTATCTGTGAGAATGACACCCAGCTATCAAGGTGCAGACCGTATTTGCTTTCACGACGATGCTGAGTGTATGTTTGTGACTGAATGATACTTTATAATGTATGCATTTCACAGCATATGTCGTGCTAAGTGTTAATGTTTGAGTGTTATTTCTAGAACGAAGCATTTATTATCTGAGCTAGCTAATTCCGTAATCAGCTGCTAATTACCCATTTATACATGCTGGATTCTGGTAGGTTAAACGCTTCTGGTGCTTACACAGCAAATAACCAATTTTCTGACTAGATTCGATCTATTCATCTTCCTTGCAATGTCACGTATCACTTACACCACACACCAATCATAAATAAATAAATATATAACTTCAATGTCTCAGAAATTAACTAAATTTGTTAAACGCAATATTTTGAAAACTCCATTGGTGTGAGTTTCCAAACGTTTTGTATTATAAACTGAACAGAGTGCGTAATACCTGAACGCTCATCAGTTCAGTATTGACATTGCAATCTAACAGTATGCACCAGTAGTGAAAATGAGGTAATAAACTGCACCAGCATAGATTACACGCTAATTACAGAGAGTCCTAATTGGTCAAAGATACATTACAGCATTATGTAAGTAAAATTTAATGAACCGTGTACCGCGATCATTATTAGAGATAGATAGCTCATGGAAATTTAGCTCAGTTTGGTTAGTCTTACAAAAAGAAGGCATATGGACAACAAAAATCCCTTTACTTGCTTTGAAATATCTACGTAAAATGGGCAATGAATTCGTATGTAAGGGGTTGAGGTGGGGGGCAAAAACAGTATCATTCCGTATAGGTAATCTTTGTAAATGCCTGGTACCAAGATAACAATGACCTTGTAGGTGTACTGCAAACGAGACTATTATTCAGCGTTATTAATACACGTCGTGGACTAATGATCATTTCATTATCAAAAATGATTTAATATTAAAGAAATTCTCTTCAAATAAATGCAACAGCAATTAGAAAAAGAAAAATCGATTACAAGCCAACTTAATTAGATCCTGCGAGCTATAATGGATTATTTCCTTAACAGCAGGCCCTGTTTGCGAAGTGTAATAAGATAAGAGCACAGCAAAACTCAAACCGTGAATTAAACGGAAATATTTGCTTACGTGATACTCAGAATTCAATTACATGAATTTATAGCATATGGTAAACCGAACATTAACCTTGTCTATGGCATTATGAAGTATGCAATAGGAAAACTGACATATGTGGGATATGCGTGAAACAGAGACTTTGCAATTGCTCAGAGCCGTATTGTTCGCACGCAATTGCTGCGAACAATGGTTGGCCGCCGCATCGTTCATCATGGTTCTCAATAAGACGAATGTCATATACCTGAATGAATCACAAATTATAAGCCTGATCGAGGACGTCTAAAATAGTCATTGAGAAATCAAATGCTAGCTTTGGGCATGACTTGGCAGACTATCAACCTATGCAGGCCGGAAAGGTTACAACACACCTTTCCCAACCGTACATGACATAACTGTAGCGAAAGCGAACTCTGTTGTAATAAATGAAACACTATATCCAACACGATATCTTACAGATAGAGCTGTTCATGAAGAGACATGCATCACTGCATTTCAAGGACACAGAAATTCAATGCACTCTTAGTTTCAAGGCGTCCTGGTCCGTAATGGTACCTACTCGCTGAAGATAAAGATCTTAATGAGCGGTCCGTTGGCACCCATTAACATGAAGCAAAATGTTGCTAGACTAACGTACGCTGCTAACTGACTCCTGTCATATGTCTATGGCATATATCACACTTATTGCTAGGATAGCTGCCAAATATCTCAGGTGGATTATTTCGCAGGATAAACGAAGGGTGTTGGATACTGGTATGCAAACAATAATGGTTAAATACGATCGATACGTCCTTCCTTATCAGTGTAGGAAAATATTAAGAAAATCATATGAAAGCAAAATGTACATGCTGCTAACATGCTGAATGATGTTGTTGGAATTTAGTTTCATGCTGAGTGCTGCATGTGGATCCATTTCCATGTCACAACACCTCATGTATTCAAAATCCCTAACGCTGCACATTACTGCTACTGGTGGAACCGACGCTTTTGATCGCTTAAATCAATTTAGTGAAGTCGTGAAATATGCAATGATGCATTTTCAGCGCTTGGCCTTTACAGTTTTGCATTACAATAATTATCCGAAACAGTCGTATTTCTTAGACAATCAATAATGATGCGTGTTCTCAGACATGTGGTGGATGCATTTATTGCAAGTATATAATTTGAATGTCGCTATACAGAAAACTCGAATTCGTTATCGCCATTTTTACCCAAAGCTTCACTTGTGTTTTGCACTAGCTTCCGTGAAACTTGTCTGTCTGGGCATGTTACTAAACTTGACATGCTTGGGAGTAGCATCTGCTTGCAATACCTATTCTGCTCTAGGGAATATTTAATCACCATCAATGTCTACCATCCATCACAACTGAGATGTTCTCGTTGATCTCGAACGTAATCAAGCTGAGATCGTTGACTACAACATACGTTAATGGGGATAACATATTGTCCATGCTAGCAATATGTATAAGATATGCGATGGACGTGCGGCAGGATAATAAACAGCAGAATGCAGTCGAGAAATATTTTGCCGCATTTAAAGTAGGTGTTAACAGTTTGTCGTTACGACCATTGTCTTTAGAAACGTGGTCACATTATTCATCGGCATGGCTTCAGAGTGTTTGATATACACTGTGCATTTGATATACACTGTGCATTTATCAATGCATAATGCGCTCAAGACTAAATGCTATGCTTTTAAGATGGCAGAAAGGATATTGATAACGGTCGAGTTCACTTGTTTACATCTCTGTACATTTAATCAACTCCATCACATGAGCCTGGGGCATATGGTAGCACTTTCTTTGGTTGGCGTGGATGATCAAACAGTATGCATGCTGATCGGTAACTTGATATAAATGGTTGTGGTTCCGCTGTTACAACGACACGACAGAGGAGCTCTAACGACCTAGTTCCCGCCCGTCATTAGGAAACGTGTATGGACGATAATTAACGTGTATATGTAACAGAGACGAAATATGCGGCATGTAGAATAGAGTCAGACATTTTCAATGTGAAGTTTTCTGTTCGTCCATTCTTGTTTAATGTGCGACAGAGCGTGGTCTACATTGCTAAAAGATTAACCCTAATGTGTTCTTGTCCATGAGACTATGTAGAATACAGCGAGAGCGATAGAGTGTGCTTAGCAGTTCTGCAAGTCTTACGCAGAAGCAGCATAGTAGCTTGAACTCATTTGGTGAAGAGGCACTACAAACATATTTGTTGACTATATGAATTTTTGCCAAGCCAAGGTCACAGCTGTATATTAAAGCAAATAGTTATTACATTCCTTTAATTACGTACTACACCAATGGTAAAAGTTAATTTTCCTTCATTGTATCTATATATCCTGTAAGGCCGGGATAATTAAATGAAGGGATAAACAATAAATTTTGAGCAATTTGTAAGGAGCATTGCTTTTCTGTAAACGCTGTCCGGTATTGCAAACTTAATGTCAGGCCGTACATCAAGCTAAACGTTATCATTTGTCGACCAGAATGAAAATATGTGATTTACATGACTTTGGTCACACTGAGAAACAAGAGAACATGATCGCCGCGGCTGTTATCCATTTTCTCGGCAAAAGCGTGCCAAAGAGACAAATATGGCCCATTGCAAAGACTAAGCTTCACGCATATCCACTGCACACTTTATAATGCTGCGAACAAAATTGATGTCCGCATTAATGCATGGTAGGAATGTTTTAACTATAATTCAAAGATTCACTGGAGAGCTTTTCCTGTTTAGAGGCGTCGCCTATCCTGTAGTAGAGACTAATATATGGATTCTTATTGAAACTGTTCGATACATTGAGTGTGTGTGGTGAGTTTTCTCCATTTATCAAGAAATCATATTACCCAGCATACTTTCTTCCATAATTTCCTCGGTTGAATTACCGGACAGTCGCTATAATCCTTGATTTAAAAAGGTTACCGCATAGGAATCAAATTGCAATTGGGTAAAACCCTAAATCGACTACAAGTAAACTAAATTGGATTCCGTCCGCTGTAATAGAGTTTTTCCTAAACAAGAGGCACTGTTAATTTTGTGTGCATAGAAGATATCACATCGTCTGCAGTACTATCAGTCCATATCAATGTTGATACGTTAATAAGATAGATAACATTTCCATAAAACATGAGCCTGGAGCTTATTTACCAATCTGACAAGCTGTGATCGTTGTCGACAGAGACTGTCATATATGCAATTGATCAGGTTTAGCATAAGCTCGACAACTGTAGCTGCAAATGGCTGTGCTCCGATAACCCTTTGGAGCTAAATCATTTATACAGGGATGACTATTTGGTGTGGTCCTTGCCATTCAAGGTCGTTTGATTGTGAATTACGTTGGTATGCCAATTGGTGTTAGGCCTGATTATTATCAGTTATTTCTCCTTGATTGGCGTATACACTTAGTTAACCTCAAGCCCGTTAATTGTTCAGTTCAAAAGACAGCTGGCAAGCATTTATGACAGTCATTATTCATTAAAGGAATCTGTAAATCACAACGCTTTTATCCCCTCTGAGTATTCAATTGCTCACTAGATGTATCTAATATTTTGCTTATCAACCAATCAGTCCAGGGAGCGTTTGGAGACTGCATGATTAGCCCTTAAAGCGGTTGGTTATTCACAATTAAACTTGCTGTTACCAAACTCAGATAATGCACAGGACAAGGGATTAATCATGTAAACAGCACCACGAATGAACACAGGAAAAGAATAAACACCATGCGGCAATTATTGCGGTATTGTTAGGGATGGTGGCAGTATTAATTTTACAGTATATATCAATTGTGTCACGCCCTCTGGAGGTATATCACGTAAACAGAGCAAATCAGGCAATGTTAGTTAACGACACATAAGGTCAATATTTAACGGCGTAATCTCTCTGGGTTGGATGCTTGGCTAAATATTGATAGGGAGCAGATTTTCGTGCTTGGGGCTGTGACATACATTATACCATAATTGGTCTTATTGATATGTATGTAAATATTAATATGTTGCTAATTGGAAGGCATGATTTTTTTATAACAGTATAACAGCTGCTCAGTTAGTGACCTCGCAATGAGCGGTAGATTTTAATATATCTATCTGTTCACATTTTCGTGATTATAACTCAGCTTGCACTGAAGTTCTTTTTTTCTTTCAATTAATTTTTGTTCCTTCAGACTCAATTTGGAGATTCGTATGCAGTTGTTATATGTCGATGTTTGTGTTTGTCTACCTATATAACCGTAGTGTCACATTTATGGTTGGCTCTGTTTACTAACGGCTAGGTAAAAAATATCACAAGGGATCGCGTGGCGCACAGCAACATGTGGGTTGTATTAGAATGCATACAAATCGATATCTAAAGATTAACCTTCATTATTTGTCCTTCCTGTCATTAATTATGCTTTTCTAACTGTCTCTTCAAAATTCGAAAATACAGCATTTAGTTATCTGACTCAATGATAAGAGGACTATACATTCATGTGAACAGTAAGACAGTAAGAGGCATCAATAAGAAACGACACTACCTGTTAATACCGCTGTCTGTACAACAAACAGCCGGGATATCACCATCTGATATTGGCATCTATTCATGTGCGACGTAGTGTGAATAATCACACAATGTCCACGGGCAACTGGGTATGTTTTTTGCATTACGTACATTTGTCTGTCGACAACTTACAACAGCTTCTCGGATAGGTTAGTATTGATTAATGTAATTAACACATACATCATACTAAGCAAACAGAGCCTGCTCTTAAGGAAGTAATCTATTTTAGCTCGCAGTTTCTAATTACGTTCGTTGTAATCGATTTTGATTTTTTGTTATTGCGGTTGTGTCTATTCGAAGTGGATTTTTACAAAAACTCATTTTGATCATGCAATGCACATAAGTCGAATGCGTGCATGTGTAAACGTTAAATACCAAACCATGTTTACCATATACATATAAGGTTATTGTTCATCTTGATAGCAAGCTTTTACAAAGGTTACAAATTTGAAAAGATGCTCTTTTCATCCCTCTCCCGTTTATCCATCAGTCGATTTAACGTATATGATTTAGCATGTATAATTTTACACGTTGTTACTAGACAAAGGTGTCAGCTTGATTCGACCGTAGAACAATCAGCGGTCCAGATGTAAAAGAATTATGTGTAACAATAATAACGCATGTCATACGAAGTGTATGGATTATTTGCAATCACAGCTGATCGCCATCATTGGTACCTTGTTCATACATACATAGCAGGATAAAGTTTGCTTTATTCTATTGTTTAGGGCTATTATCGACACAGCATTCCGCAATGAGCCTGATTGCAAACATGTTGGTTCATCCACATTCACGGCATCTCAACGAACTCAAATTCAAGGCTTTACATCAGGAACAACCCGTATCGACCCTGAAGGCGTTGGTATCCATTGAGGAATCTTTTCTGTCAGTCTGAAGTTGAAATAGCGTGATAGATGGGAAAACGTAATAAATAGGCTATACACTTTAATCAAAATAGTTTTGCGTTTTCGCTTTGAAATATCAACGCAGATGTGGAATTTCCTCTTGCCGCAAAATCCCCATTGTTCTATCGACGTTTGAACAGATTAAACAAAGTAAGAGACTCAAGGGTTTTTTTGCCTTCTATTCTTAAGATGCTTCATTCAGAGCAAAATATCCATATACATGATTAGACTCGCTATTTATATATAATAACACCATGATTAGGCAAACGATTCGTTCTACGACCAATAGGGTAAGATTTATCGAGCAACAACAACGCTTCTGACATATTTCGCAGACAGCAGTCATATCGACTCAAGCATATAACACATATCAACAAGCACCCTTATGAGTATGATATATGTATTGTACTATCATACGTAAGAAACTCGCTCCTAGTCATCTAAGCTGATTGATAACTCAAATAATTCAAACGAACGAACAAAAGGATTAATTTATAAGAAAGCATCTTAAACCTTGCTACACCCCCACACTCTCGGCCACAATATGTATATATATCCATTAGAAGTTCGTAACAATGGCGATCGTTAAAGGTATACTTGCGCCGATCGATCGTAGTCACAATCAATCTATATCGTAGTGAAAGTATTTGTAAATGCGTCAAAACCTATTGTTTGAAAAACTAAAAGCCACAAAAGTGATTGCGATCTATAGTCACAGCAAAGGAAAAAAAGATTGCCTTATCCGAATGGTACAATGCTTGCTCCATTAATTTAACATATTAGAAGTGTACATTACGTAAGACCATAACTTTGTCTGCAGCCACTGCTTTATGTGTAATGAAATGAATAACGACCAATAGCAATCAATCATCTTGATTTCATTAAGTTAGTGTCAATAGTCAATAAACCACAATTGTGAATCAAGGAAATAGCTAACACTTACAACTGTTGTCGGGCGATGAATATCTTGTATCCCTGCCGATGTATCAGTTTTGCACACGGTTTTCCAAGTGCAAATCACATGCGCGGATGAAAGGCTATGTGCGTAAGTTGAATGATAATTCCACTTGCACAATAGTCCGAATAATGTCAGGTTCTTTGAAAAGGAAAAATAAATTACTTGACAGAAGGATGTATAGTCAATTAACCACAACTGTGATTTGAACAAGAGAATTTAGGAAATAGGTAACACTTACAACGATTGTCGGCCGATGAATATGCTGTATCCCTGCCGATGGATCAAGTAAACAACACAACCATCAACATACCAAAAAAACTTGTCGTTGGTGACCAGGTAATGAACTGTTATACGCTTCGATGCAGTTCATCATTGCTAATCTAACCCTGATGCATAAACTTGAAACAAGCATAAGATGTATAAATGTAATGTTAGACTACACGCATTGCTTGCGGGTATGTGCGTGTAAGGTTTATTTAAAGTTAATGTCGTTGCATCATTCTATCAAATATGTTCATCAGCGGTGTCAAAACAACCTAAGGTATTTACTCTGCTTCAATCGTGCATAAACTACAGGCCATTTCATTCAGAATACTACACAAGGTCGTGTTATGCGCGCCTGTTATATCCTTAGTTCGCAACCTTCTCGAAGCCTCTCAGACCCAAACGAATCGATATCGTGCATCACAGAATCCATGGTATAAATTGCCAAATCTATCCTGCCAGTCTAAAATTGAAACTCCATGATAGATTGGCCCAATGTAATGAAGTTAATTAACATACAAATCCTTAAAACAACGCGCATTTGGTTTGATCATACATTTGCTAACCTATTTGGATATTTTCTGGTCGTTTTAGCATTTCTACCATTAATCTAAGATAAAGTAAAAAATATATTGACATTGATTTAGAAACAAAATGTCCATTGTAACGTATCATGGTATTTGATCTCCTGGTAGCTAAAGGTTGATCCTGCCCATATACTATTACTAGTAGATATTGTGGATCTGGTCCACAAACCCTTGGTATCCTTGGGTTTAATAAAATACAAATATTTGGTGAAATGACTATACACCCTGTATGTAATAAACGAAGCGTTGAGTTGTTTTGTGGAGCGTTTACATATATGAGTCCTTGCAATTTGTTTTGAGATATTCTATTATCGAATGATGTGAAAAAAATATCAGCTGTGCGCTTACGAAAAACGAATTGTAATTAACTTCAATTACACTTTATTGGTTAATTAAATCATTCAACTAAGTGAAGCGCAGGGCATCCCCGTGGATAGTGTAGAGTCGGTGCTCAATCTAAGGAATGCAATATTTATTGTATAATAGAAAGAATAGTTTTACAATAACTATTAGCACAACTTGAAATTCAGAGCGATTTTTCGGCAGGAGAATTTAATCACAATATAAGCATTCCTACATCACTACTCAAGGAAGGATTGCCAGACGCAAGTGTTGCCCATCTTTGTACTGTTGTACTCTCATTTATTTTGATCAGATAACTGAGCTCCGAAACATGCACCTAAATCCGTCAACGAATGTAGCATTCAATAACGGTGACAAAACATGGATTGGGATACCGTTACAGCCACTGTGCTCTTCCTCAGCATTGGGTGATTAATCGTGGATAATAATATGCCGCATGCGACTTAACAATAGATGAACAAATTGTTTCAAAAATGTCACACAAATTATTCAATCGAATAATTATACAGACCAATTCAGTACCGCCAAAAAAGTATTGCAGTGTCAGCAAGCATGAAATTGTTTGCACTGCAAAGTGGGAAGTGACGTAACATCAATTTGCCTCAAATTAAGAATATCTTGGTGTTGTACCCTTCATGTAATATATACGCATTTTTCATGCTAATTTGTTGATTATATTTTTATACCCGAGTCAAATAATATCATGACCAGATCAATCAAAGCGACCTATTAATGTCGACACTCATGGATGCCGTATGTGGTGTACAGGGCTATAGTAACTTGCGTTGCTACTATTTGACCGGATGATACAGTGTGTATGCTTTTCAGCCAGAGAATAAGTCCTCTTTTCTTGCAGCCTGTCTCTTTGTCACCACGAGTTTAGAAATCTATGAGACATTTAAACAGGTGTTTTACTTAATGCAATAATTGATTGTCTAATGCATGTTCTCTAGTACAATTTCAAGTCTATAGATATATATAAGTATTAGTACAATTGTTCTAAATGAGGTATCGTCGATGTATAAGCACAAAACTCAAATGGTACAAATAACGATGACAATAATAATAACGATGATAATAATAATGATAATAATGATGATAATAATAATGATAATAATGACAATACACACTTCACAAGGCATTAAACGCAGTCTTTAGCAGGAAAAGAAAAAGCGGAAATGGATGTGGTGGTACTCCTGGAGCGCGGTAAGTGGGTGGTGAAATGCTATAATGCTATTCAAAATGTAGCAATCTTCTGTGAAATTGGAACCAATGAGGTTAATTTTAGTTTTTAAACACGGCAAACATGTCTCTCTTTTAATTGCAGCAATCGAGTTAGTGCAGCATCTAATGCACACAAACGAGCCACCACATAACGACTAGCGACTTTCCAGGACTGTCGAGATGTCTACTACAGAAGATAAAGTATGACCACTCAAAACTAAAATACATCACCAAGGCCATGTACATAATAGTTTGAACTCAACGTGTAGAAGTCTATATATATATGTACACATATTACATCCTACATTCGAATATGCTTGGGATCTGTTATGATACGCCATAGAGAATTACACCGGCAAGCTTCTTCATCGAATCTTCTCTGGCGTGCAAAGAATCAATTGCTTGATACAGATAACATGTCCCATGAGGCGACTTGTTGTTTAGATCTATCGGATAATACGCATGTAGTAGTAATGTTACCTGTTTAAGGCCCACTTGCACATACAAGCGACTATATTAAAATGTGACATTAGCGCGACTAAGCGAAACAACTGAACGAAGTTACTTGATCAAAATTTGACAGCAATAGTGTAGATGAGTCGTTATGCCATCAGCTATTGATATGTAGGCATTTTGGATCATGATGAGCTGCAGAGTTCACAAAGCTCACCCTACCTTAATTTATTTTGCCATTTACATCATACAATAGATGTGTTATGGCTGATAGCATTCGTGAATTTGCGATCCAACATTAATGGGTAGCTCAAGTGATGAATGAATAAGTTATTACCATGATAAATTACTTATGTCTATGATAAGAGGCATCAGGTGAGGTTAAAAATATAAACCGATAAGTAAGATGATGGTGTCCAGGAAACTAATCAATAATCACAACATCCTCATCATCAATTACCCTATGGAACCATCGTCCATTATCTCCTATGCAGTACCTTATTGATCAAAGGACAGGACATGTACTGGAAAATTAATGACAGTCAAGTTTGGGGATTTTAACATGTAGCCAATAGCTGGAAGCCTAATAAAATGTTTTGTTATCCAAACACCCAACATAACAATATCGGGTATTGATGTCTCAGACTTTGCAATATACAATGCGGATCATTCATGTAAAGGGGCATTCATGTATTAGATAATATGCCAAACAACGTGACAAGTATCATGATGACACATATAGGATTATTGCCATCAGCCCTGCAGTCGACATAATAGATTTTGGTTAATAACCTTTAGCAAACCATTGTGAATACAAAACCTACACAACACGGTTAGGTTTGTAGTTGTTAGTTGCAATTTCAGTTAATTTGTATTAAAGATAAGAAAGCGATTGGATATATATATGAATTGTGCCCTATTCCGAAAGCTCGTCCAAACTGTTATGCCGCAATGCTATAAAAGCAAATACTTTGGTATTTCTTTACATTCCGGGTGATTATTTCTAGATTGTATATGACTAGGCCCAGTTGCAGGAATTGTCACCTATTCTATTTGATAGTCTGGTTAACTACATTCCTTTACAATCAATAACACGCTTGGGGTGGAACATGTACGAATAGCCAAGCCTTATTCAATGAATTATGTTATTACATACGGGAACATGAACTTAAGCCCATGTACAATATCAATACCTAATTCAATGCGATGGAACTGTGGTCTCTATAATTCGCTCTCCGCAGTTTTTCACAGGACCAAAGTGTCTTCAGCTTATATCAATGGATATTACTACCCAGCAAGGCATACAATTGTCAATTAATTAATCGTCTATGTAATTTGCCGTGTTAATTCATTTAGTAAGAATCAATTAACGACGTTATCATGTCCCGTTCAATAAGCATCACAATTGCCCTTCGCAGAGCATTATAATAGATATGAACGAAATTATGTCTCAAGAGGCAATTCAAACAAACTGCATTATGTAATAATGTGCATTTCAGGTTTGCAAGAGCAATATGTACAACTTACTTCTTGATATCTGACAAATAACATGATAATTTATATTATACTTCAATGTTTGTAACCTTAATTATGCATATTTAGCGCGGCGACCTGACACAACGCCTTGCGTGTTGTCCATCATGACCGTGTACTTGTTATGAATCATCGAATGTATTTATAAGGCATTGCACCAACGCAATGAAGGTAAGGATGACCGATAATGCATGGGATTAATACAGTGGAAGGTTACTAGTGTCCAGTTCACTAGTATGTATGGAGTGAATAATGTCGACGATGTCTGCCATTCGAGACCGAACCACCGGCTGTATCGTGTTTTGTAATTAGTCCGTGGGCGGTGATGCTACCAGAATGCTGCACGACGGTATCTGTGCTCGTCATGCCATTGCATTACAGCGAGGGACTGCATGCTATGAAACTTTGGATAAGGGCAGCAACGTGGTACTTTTCAAAACATTATACATGACAACAAAGCATATTTGTAATTATATTGCCAATGAAACAAGTCAGAATGACATCGCAAACTGTGCTGAAATAATAACATCGTGTTTTTAAAAACATACGCGTAGTTGAACTGGATACATATTATCATGCAGTACGGTATTTTTACACTGTTCAAGCTTAAGGAAATGCATAAATCGGTCTGTAGATGAATTGCTTGTTTAACAAAATACCTATATTTGACCTCATATATCAATATACGTAGATGCGGCGCTGCAGTCATTAACAACATAGACGCGTGTAGTATCTAACGAGTTATGCTCTAATAGCAACACTTCCAGTTCTATGTTTGACATCCTGAGCATGTTGAAGAGCTACACGTCTGACATGGTGGGTATGTTTGTGCAATATTCGGCGCTGTAGCGAATCAGCTCCAGTAATTCGACTACAAGACACGTTTACCGAATGTAATATGTACACCCTTCTGGTAGTGATTTTCATGAATGCACAGCCTGTGATTTTAGCATTCTTCTTCCATTCGTGTTTATCAAAGCGCCGCATCAATCTATTAATAATGGTGCTAGTCTGCCGGCTGTATTATAATCAATGCAAAATCAATGCACTTAAGATGAGCTAAATTAAATAAATGTAAATTGTGCATTTGTATTTGCAGCTGAGGACACCGATGCAGAAATATTACTTATTTGAAGTAGCAGTTAACGGTCGTATCCCATTTGTCATAGGTGCATTGTGAAAATTTGTTGGCATAATTTGTCTTGTTAAATGTGTAACTCTGATGGTTCTGCCGCCCTTTTGTACGCTATATATCATATACTATCCACGAACCATTTGACCCAACCTACTGACACTATTGCAACGTTCGATTTGGGTTTTGCTTTGGAACGGGCATAGTATGAGGTATATATACAAACAGTATGAGGTATATATACAAACATCCAGTTAGTTGGCATTTATGAAATCAACGTGTAGTGCAAAACGGTAGACGCTGACAAAGACACAGATTCATCACTATTGGGGAAGATACAACGTGCAATATCGCATTTGTAAACGATATGCCTGAGTCAGCAAACGGAATCACACTGATAGTGTCAGCGTTCAGTTTGCATTGGGGTTAAACGCGTATTGTGCTGGCCTTCCACTAAAACCATTCATGTTGTAGATATCTATAAAACGAAACACAGCTACGGGTTATATAGGTAATATGATACTCCGTCCGCCACTTACCGCAGTCCATGAGTGCAGGTATTTGCTCATCCGCTTTGTATAACATCTGGTTATGTGGTCGCTTTCATATTATTTAAACTGAGGTAGCAAACAGACAAACGTGAATTATAAAGGCCAATGACCGAGGTAAGGTTTTGCGCTGGGGCCTGTATTACTCTCAATTTTAGCTCATATAAATAGTAGTCATTCTATACCGATCTTAACATGTTCAGGTCTTCACTTGCTGATGGCATGCTGAAATTGGTATTGTACTAAATTTTACAGCCAGTAATTTGAAGATATATCATTTAACGAATTAGATTTGTCAACTCCGTCAGAGCATAGCAGACACAAGATGTGAATTTTTTATTAATTATATGACCAAGTAGCTGGTAACATATTTATAACCCCTCGCGAATTGATTCAGGGAAGCAATTTGCTTGATGTCAGCATTGACCAATATAAAAAAGGAGCCGTTTCTAATTCGGTATGCATTGTGCTCATTGCTTTTCTTGATACATTCTACGAAATTGACTAAAGCCAACTAGCCAGGAAATATAATTGTCAGAACCTAAGATAAGGACTTCAGTATGTTATGATTGTTCACCTCATGCATCAGGAAGATATGGTGTTGCTGCTTAATAGTTTCTGACAAAAGTGACGATCGGTTGCAAATGCTGAGTCACATGCGGATCAATTTGTTCCTCCATTGTTTTGTTGCAGATGGCAGCGTATAAATCAAGATGAATTACCGACCGAGCCGGCGTACACAATGGCTTCAGAAGCTGGCCAACTATCCCCCATCCATCAGTTACCACTTCTATTGAAGGCTGCCTTGGTTGATGGAATGACCTGAGAAACATTTTCCGTAACAGTAAAAACAGCCCACAGTTGGGCCACACTTGCGTCCGTCTATTCTAACGTGGTAATCAGTGAAATTGAGGGACTGTTATAGCCTAATTATAATGTTGAAAAGGCAAATTAATCTTTTTGGCACTACGCTCCTTTCTATTGCACAATTATCGCGTGGCTATCTGGTGCTTTATCTGGCTGCTTATTTAATTTACCATTTAACTTTTATTGTTATTTGATTTCACCCAAGCCCATGTGTTAGCCATACAGAGGTTATAGCTAGCAATAGCCAATACAACATGCATAACGTGATTGCACATACAAGCACTCAATAACCACTAACGAAAATTGGAAAAAGGTTCGGTTGCCCGCGTGTGGCTCCGGTATCCACCTTAAAAAATGAGAAGCATTCCAGCCAACATCTTGTATGCTGACCGATTAAAAGCAAAACCAATCAGCAGATATATCTGACTTTACTTTCACGATAAATGAGCAGTTATGATTCCATATATGTGGTTGGAGGTGAATCGGCAGTAACCGTATAAACCCCTCGCAATCGGTTAAAATTATCTGATCATCAATATCGTACACTATATGCGGTGTTGTAATAGTTGGCCTGAAAATATACGTATATATGTTTTATATAAAGGTAGCCCAGGGTTTCAGGATAGATTCGTCAACTGATATTACGGATTTAACATGTGTGTTCCCTGGAATGATTTGTGTTTTGGATCAGTATGCATGTAGGCATCAATTAGTATGCACTTCAATGTTTATCCATGATTAACAGACAGTAACTTTCTCATGTAACCCAAATATGGACTCGCCCGAACCTCAAGTTTAGCGATTTAATTTCTCGCCTTCGTTTCTCGGGCAAACTGAAGACTGTGCATGTCTGTATCGCCGTGAATGACACATACTGACCAGCTGTTCCAAACGGAATGTAAACAGTTGGTTTCCTTACATGTGTTTGATTTATAAGCACTCCGAACAGCTCTCTGTACAATATGTTTCATTCAAACCTACCTACCTTTTTGTCCACAACGTCTTTCGCCATGCATTACTCTTAGAGCGCTTACGGTGTTTGAATGTATTCATTACCAATCAAGAATTTCCCACAAATTATGACCTTATCATATATATCTATTGATGCCAACCGATATAAAACGTTTTAAGCGATCACATAAGGAACCAATGTTGAACCCGAAGCTGTCACCGCTTATCTTATAAACGATCGTGTCCCATCGGATGGGGTAATTTTATCAAACAAAACCGTCCTGTGTTCGCAGGATGCATTCATGCAATCATGTTCATCTATATCAAAGCGCATAGTTTTGCGGCAGGTGCAATGTGAGTAAATATTAACCTAATCTCTCCACAGACTCAGTATTGTCACGTGTTCAATAATTTGATGAATTAGGCTAAACTGAAGCCGTACAAATGAATACGAATAAATGTTAATTGCCTGTAGATTATATCCAGTACCCACGGTGATAGAGACTTTATTTCTATGCACCAAAGCTACTACATGTGAATTTGTAATTAATGCATGCTGGGTCTAATGATTCGCTGACATACTGCAAAAATGCTGACATACGTGACGGACATGTTTTGTGCGTTTTTATAAATGTCTCCCTATCACGCCATTGCCAAGACTTATAATAAACCGCATTTTCAGTCAAGTTTTTGTTGTTTTCATTAAGATGGTAGCCATATACCCGCATGAACTATGAATTGTCGAATAAGCTTAGTTACTGAGTTGGTGTATATTTGTTATCCCATTGCTGACAATTAACAACCGTGAAAGAAAGACGTGTGATTTTCTACTGCCATGGACGTAGCATACGACACATGGGATTTTAACAAAATGGTGGCAACCGTAAGCGTCTAGGGATGTACACCATAGGCATGATATAGAAAATGCGCAGTAGTTGACTCGATACGCAAACATATGTAAACTGATTGCTATGCAGTGCCTCTTTATTTAATAAAATCAATTTATTATGCTGCTTCTGTCATTTCTCCTTGACATTGGCACGAAAATCTAGAAAGCCGCAAATGAAAGAGAGGCATACTAATCAACTGACTTACCTCTAGATATATGGCTCGTTGATGCCAAATCATGAATTATAAACAACTTGATGAACTAGAAAAACACACTAAGAAAACCTTCATCACTATTCAGCTGACACCTCTATGTTGCGTTTAATTTGCCTCAGCCGCATATAAAAGATATTTATCATCAACGCAACGTCTTGTACAATCTAGAAGGTTTGAAGCCGCTTCGTCAAAACTGAGGAACCACGCCCTTTAAAGGGATATATCGATTGTGAGCATTATCTGCATGCATGCTGTTTGATCATATAAAGGAGCACCTGCACGATTCAAACCAACGACGACTCAACAAATGTTGCTTCTATAATGGAGTT
>CM067350.1:59204906-59207024 GCA_034190875.2 Urechis unicinctus | reverse complement strand
TTGTGATCAATATTGACGATTTTGGTGCCTTATCTTAGCGAACCATATGATATCGTAGTCTACATAGTAATGCAACTTTGTTTTGAAGCTTTATTTATTATGGAACAGCAAATGACACTTTTAATGTTGTCATAAATGTTTTTGTATTATCTATGCAGCAGCATAATGAAGTAATAGACCCATGGGAATTACGCATCCATACCAAGAAATATAAAGTTAAATCAATCAAATTTGGGAACATTTTAATAATCCGTATTCACGTTTATACTTTGATGTAGTGGCTATTTTGTTGTCCGATAAATGTATTGAATCAGCATATTGCTCCCATCCTTTTAAGATGATGATGGAATATTTATTGAAATTTTGGAAATTATGGCCATTTTGCTAAACGAACATCAAGGGCATGAACAGTCGTGTGTCTAAGCATCATACAACACCTGACTGGCGTTTTGCTAAGTTCCCATGGCGTTTATCTCTAAGTCGTTAAGTTGTCTGCAAGATAAATGCTTGGAAATGTACATATTGTTTCCTTACGTTTCAGACGATAATGGAATAGTTATGGAAATATCCCCAATAGTATGTTGTATTCCGCACAAAGTATCGTAAGCATCTCCGCATCGATAGCATAGAATCAGCATTGCTTCTCTGCAAGTCGCTTTACCACATCATGGTAGATTATTCCTGATATGCAGTTAACTGGCATCAAATCTTGCCTTGTCTTCACGATGTTTGTATGGCATCTCAATGTAGCATACTTGGCGAGGTTTGCAGAATGTTAACGTCATATGAGCCTCCGTATGATTAAAAGAGGATCTAACATTGCATGATTGATATTGACATATATATATATATCTGGCTAGCATTAATTTCCATTTAAACTGTTCCTTATTCTAATCAAATGCACGGTAATTGACGAAGTCCTAACTGATTAAATAGTAGTCGGCGATAATGTGTCTGAGGGCATGATTGACGGCCGACATAGTCTAGTCTTCGGTATATTTATGCTTTCAGTCTAGCCTTCGACCATTGTTAGGAATGTATCCCCGCAATGCTGAGTCGCAATCCATCATCCACATAGGCGAAGGAATCAGTATCTTACAAAATATATCTCCAACATTATTCATCATAACCATCACAAAAACACTGACGACATAATCTTCGGCTTACAGATTTATCACCTATGAGCCAGTGGCCAACCTTGGGTTCCAATGTAGGTGTGCTGTCATGAAATAGAATAGAGGGATTGAATCGGAGATCGACAAGTCTTACTTTGGTCTGTTTGAGAGTATATCAGGGAGGAATATCACCACAACCTCATTCGGTTTATTATACGTTACGGTGAGACCCGCTTGGGCGGTCATCCATGCTGATATTTGCGTCGGGTATATAACTTGTACAATTCAGCAGGTTCATCGACATGTAATGGCAACTTGGCTACTCGTGTTTAGATGGCATGCTGCCCAAGGTCGAGACTTACAATGGCGTCAACATCACGTTCTTTACAAAAGCGTATTGCATGTCTCTTCGGTAAACGTATTAGTACGATGACAACGGAGCAATGTATGCCACCTAGGCGATGCATGAGACGTTTTTGATGACGTGCACCATATCGATATCTAGCTTTCTGATGCGCCAATGAATCAATAATTGTCCAATAGTTAGTGATATTCGAAAATATCACTCCAATATAATCTTGCATTCTGCGTTGTTATAATATAGTTTCAGTGTCGCACAAAAATGCGATTATTAGCTATCATGAATATCAACGTTGATGACCGCCAAAACTGAGTCACATCTTAACTGAAACATAAAGTTATTATTCCAAACTTGGCCTCCATTGTTGTAGCTGGTTAGATATTTTCTAAGTGACATGTTACAATGAACGTCGCTGCTGCGATTAAGATCCCCAAAACACTATCATGCACACAAATGTAGGATGAGCGGTCCGTCTAAGGTCAATCGATTATCTTGTCCTCGACCTGTTTTCTTTAAGACATCTTATCAACTTCGGTGTCGTTGGTGCATTTATGTACGGCGTGATGAATAATTCGAAGGGCACCATTTTAGCATAACACTATTGCTCCAATCAATTTGGATGAAACATTACATCTAAGTGTT
>CM067350.1:59184906-59199906 GCA_034190875.2 Urechis unicinctus | reverse complement strand
GTCCAGTTATGGTACGACGAGACATGAGCGTACTTCGCGGAAACTGCTTTAAATTAACATATTTGAATTGTAATGTATAGAATTGATTTTGTTCTCAGAATTTACTGAGGCATGATCAAATATCCATATCAGCATCTGCCATGGTGTGTGAAGTCCACCCCCATCGTACCACTCTTCGGGCATGTAATAGGCAGGTGCAAGCAATAAAACTTGTCATAAAAGCTGCAGTGATATTCAGAGAGAAGGTACACTAATTGGTTGTACACACTATGCGGTATTGTGATATTTACATAATCAACTATAATATTATCCCCGATCATAAAGCCTCATTTCTAAATGCAAATACCTTTATTAAGGTAGATAATTGTCGATATGCCCATCAATCAGGACAAAAACGAAGCCGAACGTTAGTCTGATAACCAGTTATATTAGGTGATAAATTCACGAACGAAACTTTGTAAGATATGCTTGCATATAGCCGAATCCGTACTAGAAACAATTTGAGCTGAGTCATTAATTTTAGACACATGTAAGCGGAGAGTGATAGTATAGAAACCTTGTAAAGGCGGCTGGAGGTAATTGTCAGATAAATAACAAATGACCCTCCTATGATGCTGGTTACTGTTGAGGATACAGTCTAACAATACGATAGCATGCTCTTTGTATAATTTTTTATAAATCTGAATTCATTCTGTCATTTGCAAACAGCCGAATATCAAAGCCACATATCCTAAGTAGTCTTACGGGGAATCGATAAACTTTCACTACATGCAACACAGCATTAGTGACGCCGCCAGTAAGACATTCAAATGGTGACTAAAGAACGATATCACAATGGCTAAGGCCAACACTACTGTTATTCAAATCAAAGATTAGCTAAGATGAAATAAGTTGGTTGATGTTTTACCTTTTTATGTTCCTTCGGTCAGTTAATACAAAGAACAAGCTTAAAGTCAATTTCCATATATAATCGCTGAAATGCTCAATGTAATTCCCCGCATTTCTCGGGTTACAGGAGTTTATTCATTCGGGCTTTTTTGAGTTTTCAGCTCTAAATATACGCATGGCTAATGAGCTTATCCAAAGGTGTATATACTCAGACGGAGTAATTTGTTTATGATCAGTTCATCGTGGCGTACACACAATATGAAACAAAAGTAGTTGGTATGTACCGAATGGAAAGCGAGTTTAAAGGAAGCGTAAATAATGTTTTTGTCTGCTATGGAGAACCAAAGCAATATAACATACATTGTAGCTTGTGGTTTGATGACACCAGCGGTAGAACTGCATTTTGATTCGGACACATCATTGACAGCGAATTATGATGTTATATGGGCAGATGTGCTATCGCATTAGTATTTGAGTTACACATGTGTCATTTTGCCATTCTCTGCCTGAAATTAAAACGACCTGATGGAGTAAGTTTCGATAGCGTATCAAAGTGTAAAAAAGTGCTCTTCCTTGTGGTCCTTAAAAGCTCAAAGCAAAGTCGAAGCAAGATTCAAGATTGTTTACAATTGTCACATTCGAGGGATGTATACAACGTTATTCTTCTGCATCCTATGTAATAAAGTAACTTGTCCATAAGCAACAATACATAGGTTCAACTTAGAAACATGCGTTCTGTTGATTGTAGAGTTGTTTGGGGTGGTATCAGTTTCAATTCCGTGGTAAAAATACCGAGCGAATCATGAATTCGATGTAGTAGAAACGTGTGTATGATATAAGATACCACACCTAATAATATGTAACAATACAAATGGGCGACATATTTGTCCGCTGTGACATGCACAGCTTTCTGGTAATGAATTACTGAATTGCCTAGCCGGTGATTATTTTCATGCTTCTTCATTCGTGTATGCCAAAGCGTATGCTAAATTTGTGATTCAAGATGCTGGACTGCCACATGTCTAAATCACACAAATGTAATTTACATTTGAAATCTGACCACTGAAAACACGTTCATAAAATTACATATCGGTTAGGTTTCAACATGCAAGTGTGATTTATTAATAACATGTAGGTTCTATCTAGCCACGGCTTTGCTTTGTTTTGCGGCACAAAAATATTTTGCTTGACAAATTCGTGCGGATAAAATTCTCACAGGCTCAGGATTTCTATTACACTGAGAACTGCACTTCACATAGTCTTTGGGTTACCACATTTTATATTATTTTGATGCAGCTGTGTGTTTGCTGGTGTATTATTTGACCGCGGTTGATTGCAAAATGATAAAATTATACGATGAATCGTGGGCATGGCTTATATATGTGGCTACCTGCAATATTGCTTATGCGAAATATCCTGATAAAGCATATTTTGATAAATCAATTGGTGACATTAATTGCATATAATTAAATTGTAGAGAAAGTCAAAGACGTTAATGCGCTTATGTGGATATGATGCACTTACCTTAATGTAAGTGTAATATGTTTTCTAGCGGCCACTTTTATAAATTTGAGCATCGTGTTCGTATCTGACGCACTAGCGACAAATCACACTTGTTCTATATGGAAATTTGTTGCAATACATTTGTCGCAACGCATGCCAGAAGTGTGATTTAAAAGAAAAATACCTTCGACATAATCAAAATTAGACACCTTTTATGTATGGTGCTGATGAGTGATCGAAGGGAAAGTTCGGATTATTGCTGCATCCCCTTGCTCCTCCTTATGCTTTGATGGTTTGATCAATAGCAATGACTTACTCCACAAAAGGGACGCACAGCGAATTATGTCGCAGGTCACAGATAATGTTGCTTGAATAATGTCATGGTTGGAAATTATACCATAAATAAACAGTGCAGACTTCACATGGAGGTCAAATATCTCTCTGTGTGAGAAGCACATTCGCCGCAAAAATAATTGAAATTTTACAATCCATGGGAAGCTCTATGCAAACATTATATTATTTAATATAGTAAACATACTCGACGAAGCTAAAAGCGAAATGAATTCACTGCCTCAATCGATACCCTACATATAACAATAATTCTTATATATCGATCTTCATCAGTGCTTGGGTGACCAATTTATGTATCTCTTCGCAATGTGACTTCGCATGCAGATCCAATTGTTCATTCATGGTTATGTTGCACGGGTCAGTTTATAAATCAAGTGCAATCTCCAAACTCATATGATGGCTTAAAATAGGCAAAAATATCAACGATTCATCATTTGTTGCTTTCATTGCACTTTATCGGTAGTGGTAAATCTGGCAAACATCAATAAATGTTGGTCATCATTCGTGTCTAATATGGTGAACTTGGTAGTCAACGATGTTGAAGGCTCGTTTAGAAAATGGTTTGAGATTAACTAGGCCTTACCTCAGTCCACAGGCGTTATGCACTGATGGGATGAATTCATACAATAGTAAGACCACGCTGCTTTTACAATTATCAAGAACACTTCATACAACTATTAGTTAAGCAGAATACCACAGCCCATAAGTATTCTGAAAATGACCGTCATTATTCATAAAAGATAATGATACTCGACAAGCTAATGTTAAATTCAGAAACACGCCAAATTTCCATCTTTGTTTGGTGGTAAAGCGTGTCGACATAAGCAGTTAGGAAGAAGTAAATTCAACTTATCAACTGGTTTATCAAAACAATATAGTATTCAACTGATTTATAACTTCACATTCCGAATGACCATGCACAATGTGCGAACATTCATGACTCAGACTATTAAATCCAAGTCATCGTTGCAGACTAGGTTTTTCAATCTTATTCGAAACTTTAGGGTTTCAAGGAACATTTATATTTGGCGTAGGTGCATTGGTGTCGTAAACTTCAGCTCCGATATTCGACATATACATGGTCATATATACAGCTTAAGTTTTGCACTCATTTTGCTCGTTGATGTTAGACTATTCGGTAGATTGCATCAGTGCTATATTGTATTACGTTTGTGGGCAGTTAGATGCTGCACTAATTCGATTGACACATGACGATAAAAGAGTCACATGTGTGTCGACAGTGATATATGAATCTTGCTGATACTGATAGTCCTAACTACCTGGATGGCATCCAGCTTCAGGTTTCCGATTTCAAAGAAGATTTCTACATTTTGAGTAGTATTATAGCATTTCATTACCAATTACATCCATTTCTGATTTGTATATCAGGTTGACGTGTTTATGTGCTTCCGTATATACTGTTCACAATGGTAAACAACCTGATGTCATATTCTATCCCAAAGATGGAAGGTCTCACACAGACATTGTGTATACCTAATGGGTTGGTTACCGACTGATTATACCAAAGTGTGTATGTCTTTGCGTTGCCCGTAATAATACCAAAGCCAAGATAAAAAACAGTTGTCCGACATTTCTCCCTTGGTATGTACACATACAACTGGCAACAACAACAATTCTTCAGTCATTATTAATTATAAAAAGGGATATACTTGAGTTGCTAGGCCTACGATCATACTACGATCGTACTTAAGCCAAGTACCAATTTCCAGACATTATCAAGCCATACAGTTGATAGATATAACGCATATACACATTAAGAATGGTTAACCTGAGGCATGAACGTTGGCTGTCATCGAGCACAAACGGTGCCAAATAATGGAACGTCATCAAATGTGTTTCGTTCCTCTGACTGAATTCAAATTTTGCTGGAAGATTCGATTAATTTATTCGATGCCCTTCAATGAATTTGTGCATTGTGATTCCTCTTGTATATACTTTTTTATATTTATTCGGCTAATCGTTGTTATACGACGACTGGTATTGTGTTGTGCAACACTGGCTATAAGGAAGGAGGGGACAGAAATATTAATGGTATAACGCAAAATCTGTTGACTATTGGTGACTCCTTCATACATCCGCATGCTTGAGATATAACGTTGTATGTAGCTGAGAGAATAAGCAGTCAGAAAAGGTTATCGCAACCAACGCGTCACGCGAACTGTTAAAGAAATTATAACAGGATTAGATAATTGGTGATAGTATAAAGCGATGCAGATGAGCACGATAAGAGTTAATAATCAATATGAGCCAATAATCAATATGAGCCATAACGTAATTCTTCAGAAATTTCCTCCTGTTTCGCATGTCACACAATCTGACCGATGAAGAAGTGTACTCTTCCATTAAAGTGAACAGTGAGATATAATGCTAAAATGTCTGCATTTCTGGATGCGATTTTTCTTCCATCTATTAATTCAACACCTAATCATCGAATAGCACACGGAAATGCTTCATGGTTAACATGTATTCCCTACTAGTTACTTGAGTTGTACCATATTGAGGGTAAAAATCTACTCAAGCACTAATACAGTGGCCGAATGCAAGAAGACACATTTTAAAGTTCCAAGCCTTATTGCTGCAGTGCATGTTAATGTTGTAGCGTGCATCGCCATTGTAGATTTCCCCTTGTTGGTATCCCAAAACGTAGTTGTATGTAGCTATCGCAAACAATTGTATAAACAATATGCAGCGCTCGCTAGATGGACTGCAAAGCATTGGTGTTCGCATAGGTTGGCAATCATGTCCACATATGCATCTATTCAGTAATGCGACATTGCAGAGACAACTCGAATTGGTATGTACTACAATCAAACGGGAACATTGATCCATAGAAATCATGTAGAACTTCTCGTACATACTTTGGAGAACAGATATTGATTTCTATTATCCATTTCTTCATTAGTGGCGTCCTAGATCTCGACCCCAATGTGAACCTGACAAAAAATATTGTTACCAATCGAGGCGATGTCATATGCAATAGGAATTCAATAATTAATTGTAGTTCTCTGCCATCGAAAGAGCTATATAAATTGAACTTATGTAATGACGAGCACTGCATACTAATCTGTTGATAACATGTAACTTCCTACCGAGACATCTTATGAATTGCTTTCAATATACAGCTGATATTGCATATTCTAATAAGGTACATTATTGCCCCTAGTTTTTACATACGGCTGTATACTACGACCACACGAGAATCAAACTTTTACACCGTTATGGCCTATTTATTACGGCCAGTCATTATCCTAATATGCCCAAAATGATTGCAAATAATGAGCAGTGGATTATAGAATATCTTCCCGCTGACGTTTTTGTGACTATATTTTAGCTTGTTAATCTCTTACTATTTTGTCTTCAGACTACAAGTTTGCTCTACATCATGCTACGCAAACATAGCCTGCTGTTCAAAAAGTTATCCATTATAGCTCGTAGGATCTAATGACGTTGGTTTATAATCGATTTTGCTTTTTTGTAATTGCTGGTGCACCTTTGTGTACTTGATTTTTACATAACATTTGCGATCATTTATGTCTACTACGTGAATGTGTTAACGTTAAATAACAGTCATGTTGGCCATATACATATAAGGTTATTTTTTATCTCGATGGCAAGCAATAACAAAGGTTACATGTTCACAATGATTTTAACCCCCCTCCCGTAATAATTATCAGTCCATCTTACGTCTTTTACCTACGAGTATAATTTCAAACGTTGTTACTTGATAAAGATTTCAGCTTGATTGAACCGTAGTGCAATCAGCGATCTAGAGGTAAAAGGACTATGTGTAACACCTATAACAAGGCACAAGGTTGCCAATCGTTTAGAAGTGTATGCATTAGTTGCAACCACAGCTGATCGCCAAAAAGGATCCCTGGTTCATGCATAAATAGTATGATAAAGTTCTCTTTATTCTAACGTTTCTGGTTCGTGTCGTATGTGTTAACACAACATTCCTCAATTAGCCTCAATGTCAAGCTACTTTGTTTCGGTTTCTTCACATTCACTGCATCTCAACGAAATCAAATTCAAAGCTTTATTTCAGCAACAATACATATCGACCCTGAAGACGTTGGTATCCATTGAGGAATCTATTCTGTCACCCTGTAGTTGAAATAGCATGATATATTGGAAAACGTAGTAAATAGGCTATACACGTCAATCGAAATAACCATAAGTTTTTGCTTTGAAATATCAACGCAGACAAAACATTTCCTTTTTCTTTTTCAAAATCACCATTGTTCTATCATAGTTGCCACTGATAAAACAACTAAGTACAAGACCAAGGATTCTTTGTTGTAATATGCACCATTTTGAAGGAAATTTCCATAGACATAATTTGACCTGCTATTTATCTACAATACTAAAGCTTTTTTTAAGGCAAACGATTCGTTCTACGACAAATATGGTAAGGGTTATCGAGCAACAACAAAGCTTCTGACTTAATTCACAGACAGTAGTCATAATGATTTGAGAAAAAGCGAAATGGTTAGAATTTGTAGCGTTTGCATTCATCGATGTCCATTTGTCTACGCATTGCATGGGCATTTTCATGAAAATGTGTTTGCAATTATCAGTAACTGGACGTTTGAAACGCATTGTAGGGTATAAGATTCCAACTTAAATGATAGGTAATTTGACTAATTTGTACAATGCGTGATCTGTCTCCCATTTTGTTCGTCTGCCAGTATCTGTTAATCGTAAAGCGGCTGAATAGCTCTACGTGATTGATAAAATGGAATAGTGGATTTCGATGCAGAATACCTATCAATCGCTTAAAGAGGCAACCAGGGATCATTTCGGGTCTACATTACTACATTAAATGCAGCAACTAAATAATGTCGTCTTCTTGCTTATAATTTGTTCAACATAATTATATTGCTGTAATACACTTGTTGTGCCGTGAAAATCTCTTTCATTTAGCTGTATCGGCTCATCAATAAACAGCAACTCCCTAAAACCAAGAACCGCGTTAAAAGGGGTTGTAAATCATCTCGCGCCTGGTAACCAACTCACTATGCAATCTTCGCTAAAAAATCTTCACTTAAAATAGAGGGCTACACTCAAGAGCTAAATATTAACATTCGTTGCACCATACAGTACCCTGAATCATCAAATTAAAGTTCGAGCACTCCATTCGTTGCCCTATGACAACGAATGAACTGCGCTGACGCTCGCAAAAGCTTGCAACAGAAACATCACAGTCCACGCTCCGCAGCTACAACTCGACCGCGATGTTCATAAAACCATGTTTATGAAGGGAGGGCCGTTCACCGTTAGCTTGGTCAGTCACAATGGGTCAAATATAACATATTCACAATTGTGTTATAGTCTTTATATCCAAGACCAATTTTCACAAAACTGAGACCAAGGAGTACGCAAGCATAATTCCCCACAGCAACAGTGGCGATGGATCTATTTTGAGAGACCACATGACCGCTAAGGTACAAAAATTCGAAGTGCGTTGCTATGCAACTTGCCAGACAACCTCTTTTCCGATATGGGGCCGTAACCCCTCCTTTTAACTTCTAGGATTGTGCCATGTCTTGCAAAGCAAACTATGTAATATTTGTAGAACACTACTGGTAAATAGCTCACATTGATACAACGCACGCATGATGATTATCTCTGTAGGATTATCGCTGTACGCAGAATAATGCGTCGTGTTCACTACTGGTGCATACTGTTAAATGGCTACGAATGATGTGCCTCTACAGTGTCATTATTGTACTTATGGTCGTTCTGGTAATATATACCATGATCACTTGAGCTGAGTATACCAAACATTTGGAAAATCACACCAATGGAATACAGAATTTATCACCTTTAGTTAATTTTGAAGATATTTAATTGATTAACATATTTATTTATTGATTATTGGTCAGTTGTATGATGTAAGGGATACGTGATATAACAAGCAAAATGATGGTATCGAATATAATCAAATAATTGATTATTTGTAAAGTAAGCCCCCAAAACGCTATACATACAATTATCCAGCGTGTATGAATCGGTAATTAACAGTCGATGACGAAAGAAGCTATCTTTGAGAAATCTAAAGGCTCGATTATTGAAGTATCAATCAAACACTAACACTTAGCAAGCATATGCTGTGAAATGTAAACATTCTAAAGTATCATTCAGTAACATACACACAGATTCCTCGTGAAAGCAATCACAGTTAATGATTTGGCTAAGATGAAGTGCGGCCACGTCGATCACATAAACATGAAAACCACACAACTATCTGTCTGATTATTCTAATGTATAAGCATTTATTGTTCATAAACTATACAATAATTTCCAAGCAGTCTCTGATCGTTCTTTAAAGCCTAGATAATAAGGCAGTTGACGGGATTGAATGAGGAATGCTAAATATGGCTAGTTCAGAAAAGCTTCAAGCAATTTACCAGTGAAGCAGTGATTCACATTGAACCCACGAGATGATTTTACTAACCAAACCAACTGGAATTATTTCTGTCATTAACATAAATGCAAGTGTCCCTCTGATGTCATTTACCCACTGATGATCGCAAAAACCTCGTTCACCATTTGCCATAGGTTAATCGCATTTGGAATGAGAGGACGGTTTACAATAGAGTTAAGTGCTAAATGTTGTCTGGAAGAATATTTAGGGTTGCTGTGGCAATTGGGTGCGAACAAAGCAATTTGTCTTGACTTGAAAATACTCAATGTGATCACCCATTTGGCGGGTTTCAAATAATCAAATTATATGTTGTTACAGAAACCAATTATTGTTACTTCACAAATAGTAAAACTACAGGTATGCATATATAATTGTGTATTTATGAATATCGGCACGGGGTTATCAGCCAGTCTATGTTGGTTTGTGACGGATATATCAGTAAACACCTGTGGTTACATCAATGCTGGTTATTCATCATAGTCCGAGTGATATAAAAGTTCTATGTTTGGAACCTACATCAGCTCAGTAAGCATATTACGAGCACCTTTATGGGTATGATATATTCATTGTACTGTCATACGTAAGAATCTATCTCCAAGTCTTTTATGCTGATTAATAACTCAACCAATTCAAACGAACTCAGATACAAAAGGAACAAGAAAACCAATGAAACCTCGCTTCATCCCAACATTCCTGGGCGCAACATGTATATATATCCATTAAAGATTCATGGCAATGGCGTACGTTACATGCATTTAATGTAATACGATCCATAAGTAACAGCAAAAGAAAAAAAGTTGCCGTATCCGAATGGTAAAGTGTTTGCTCCATTTATTTGAAAGTGAAAATGATTATTTATATTTCACATATCAGAAGTGTTTAAAAGCATTTACATCAAGTAGGACAATCACTCTATGCCCTTTTGTCTGCATATCCTGTATCCCTGCCGATGGTTCAGGTTTGCATGCGGTTTACGAGGGTCAAAGCACATGCGAGGAACAAAGGTTATGATATGTGTGTAAGTTGAATGATGATTCCACTTTCACAATAGTTTAAATATGTTAAACAGTGCCAAACAAGATGAAATATTGCAGTGCAAAAACTTCTTTTTTAAGGAGGCTATTTCATTTCGAATGCCAAATAACGCTGCGTTATGAGCACCGTGATCTCACTACCTTCTCGGAACCTAACATCCCAAACAATCTCAATCGATACCGTATACCATGGAATCCGTGGTATCAGTTGTCAAATCTATACTGTCAGTCCATAATTGAAACTCCGTGATAGATGAGGCCCACTTAATGAATCGGATAAATATACACATCCTTAAAACAATGCGCCTTTGTTTGGATCATACATTTGCGACCCTATTTGGATCTGTCCTGGTCTTTGTAACTTTGGTTCCAATAATCAAGAGAAGCAGCATCTAGAGTAAAGTAAAGAATATATTGACATTGATGTTGAAACAAAACAAAATCCATTGAAACGTATCATGCCATTGGATCTCCTGTTAGCTTAAGGTGTGCCCTGTCCTGATATTATAACTCGTAGATATTGTTGATTCGGGTCCAAAACCAAGGATAACCTATCCATATATCTGAATATATGACTACATACCTGGGATTGATAAACTAAGCGTTGAGTTGTTTTGCTGAGCGTTTACATATCCTGGCAGTCAATGGCTTGAGATATATTCTATCATCAAATGATTTGCCAACAATATCGACTGCGCGTTGAAAAACATATATATAACGCTATATTTTATCAATCAACCAAGTGAAGCGCAGGGTATCCTCATCGACCATGTTGAATCGGTACTTGATCTCAGGAGTGCAACATTAGAACTCTTAAAACACATTTAATGCATTGTAGAACGAAGAGTTTTAGCCCATCTTTGGCAGGACAAATTTAATTATCAAATGGGCATTCCTCTATCAATAGCCAGGGAAGGATAGGCAGATCCAAGTGCTGCCCATTTCTGTATTGCTGTGCAGTCATTTATTGTGACTAGATTAGGGATTTACAAATCATGTGGTTCAAACCGATCCATCATCCAACCCGGCATTCAATAACAATGACAGGAGATGGATCGGCAGATCATATTCCTGGTTCTAAAGCCACTGTGCACTACCGCTGCATTGGGTGATTAATGGGCGACTATGATATGTTGCATATGACATAACAATAGATCAACAAATGTTACCTCAATACAAAAGACCATACTTTTGACTAAAGGCTTTGCTAAAACTAAGTGATACCTCGAGTCAGTCTATAAAGGCAGATTGTAGCACTTAAGGTTACAACCATTGCACATTGTGTATGTCATTTTAATACGTGACTGGGTTCATATTCTGATTATTCTAAGCCCCATGATATATAAGTCTACAACATCGATATCAGTCACAATCATATAGTGCTTCAGGTCACTCTGCTCGGGTTATTTCATCATTCCAGGTAGCCACTGATATTTAGTCGCCACATTTAATCATTTATGTCATCAGCTTTTCCAAATGGCTGATTGTTTTAGTACCACGCCATCAGATTACTACCAGTTCCTTGTACGCAAAGAAATATTAACTTCATTCTTGGGCATTTTGAGACCATAATGTTTGCTGTTAAAAAAAATAATAACTCTATGCTAGTAGCGTCTGTTATATTGTACAAGTTACCTATCTTAACCATTCGATGAACATGGCTTATTTGCAACAGTAATATGTAACTTTGCCATTCTGTTTCCATTAATGCTTAGTTAAAACAGAAAATGAATCAGACCTGTATTAAAACAAAAAAATACAACAGATGCTACCGATGATTTTTGCATCAAAACAGGCTAGTATGCACTTCCTTCTTAAGCACAGACGATATGGTTGCACTTCCTTCTTAAGCACATGCATGTTGAAAAGTAGTAATCGCATAATTCATCCGGTTGAGGAAATAATTGCAGTGTATTGAACGTATCTATAAATAAAATAGTTTTCTTGTCAGGTTACACCTTTAAGTTGCGGTTGCCGCCGTAGTATACACTTATGTTCACTCGTCGGACTCATTCTTGCTTATCAATATCATAGTGATGGCACCCTATCACCGCGATACTCTTTTTTATTGTACACATTTGAGTGTATTTACAAGTCTGTATCATCAATGTATGTATTTATTATGCTAAATATATCAGGTGAAAAGTCAAAAGGGATCAAGTCATCCGTGAGTTGATGTTTTATGTGTAGTACTTGTTCACTTGCTTCCCAGATTTGTAGATTGCATGGGCCAACAGCCTACTGTTGAGAATCTTCTGGGAATTCTTTCCTATGCACCCAGTCCGTTGCTAAAACCTGCATATCTAGCTTTATGCAATCTGTTACATCTTAGAGGCCCTTCCTCTGATTTACCAGGATTAGTAATATTGAAGAATGCAAATTGTCCCCAGAGCGGAGAATATTTAATTGTAAATCATCAGCACAAATGAATCTGCACACGATTGTGGACGGTTTTACATGTATATATATTTCGAGCAGATGTATATGTGCCGATTAAGTGCTCCCTAGGTATGAGCCAATGGAGCATTAAAAAAAGAAGATACAAGAGATGGATTGACGATATGGTACACACAAATTTAATAAATCATTATTGATTATAAGCTTATTCACGCACCTCCCCTCCATGGACCCGGACATAAATGTTAACTAAGATATTATTCATATTATGATAAAGATCGCGAGAGTAATGCCATGGCGATTTATGACCGTTAAATGTACTTCCTCCTAACTTTATTAAGCATTCAAATTCACGATTGTGAAATGGTGTTCGCGACAACGGTGCTGGATTCATGATTTAATGATATTCTCGGAAATGAGATAATTTTAATCATACCTGCAGACACACCTGTGAATCGTAAGTGGCAGCTTATAAACCCCCGGACATCGTGAAAATGACCTCTACTTTGCGTATATAGCCAGCATTCATACAGTTAGATGGAACTTCAGCTCATCTATATTCCCCTGGAGTTAGTCATGCAAATAAAGTATTAATATTTTCCCATAAACATGCAGGTTCAAATTACAAACATGTGCATTACGTGTTAAACTAACAGTTGACGCGCTTGATATCGTTTAGAAGCGCGATTCTAACGGCTGGAATGAGGAATGAGTATTGGTCTATAAATAATTGATATTATCTTTATGTTATTGCTGCAGAGGCCTGAGCCAATCTCTTTTTAAAGAAGGAGACTGGGTGAAGTCAAATAGTACATGCAATACAACTAATTGAAGGGCGGATTGTTGACGCATATTGTAGCATAACAGATATATGCCTAAATTAATACAATATGAAAAGCGGTCATCTTGGCCAGTAACCAATACCAGGCGCTGTTTGCGGTCAAAACAGTAAGTGCGATAGTTATGAATCAGTATAGATTTCAGGTATGCCATCACCCAATTGTAGAAATAGTGAAGGTTTCATCAGGAGTCGGTCATACATGTTACCATATAGTGAGGTATGAGTGTTTCAAGACTTAACATTGGGCAGTATGCCGTCCTCAAAATTTAACAATATTTACCGAACGTCTGCTTGTATACCGCATTCACCACCAATACATTAACTGATATACGCATTTTTTGTTTTAATTCAGGAATAATCTGATCTATGCATGGTTAGTGCAAAAATGATCATTCATAAACCTGCTAAACTGCTGCTTTCGTAGGTGTTCATTATCGAATATATATATGCATGACATATGTATTAGTCACAACCGACGTTATGTTTCGAGGCTATAAGATGACCACAGTATTGCAACTTTATTTCTATGACGTACGCAATTAATATCATGACGATAAATGCTTATTATGTATAAATAGGCACCTGAGAATAACGATCACACCCGTCACATGACAAGATATGTAAATGATTCACGTTGTTCCACATAAATGTCACCATGGACTTCGCCCCATTTGATATAATACTGTAGTAGCAAAAATATTGCACAGCATATATATATATATATATATATATATATATATATATATATATATATATATATATATATATATATATATATATATATATATATATATATATATATATATATATATATATATATATATATATATATATATATATATATATATATATATATACTTATATGTATATATTTATATATATATTGTTCAGAGCAATTGAACGTTTAAACAATAACAACCAACATGAACTTCGCGGTACCGAACCAACTGGAATATATCAATAATAAAATGTGTTCTACTATGACTTATGAGCCTCAGGGCTCTTTGCATTGGTCTGTACATAGCCCTTAAGAAACCGAGACTTCTACTTAAATGACACTTCGCAATGTGCTGTGATTATCCGATTATATATCGACTTTAACCACTTAGTAGGCATCTTAATTACTATTAGGAGTCTGCCTGGAAGCTTTGGCAAAATTGAAGTAAAACTGGTTTGCAAGATCTTGCATAACATGCCATTATGCAATATCATGAATTATGCATTTGTCAGCAAGCGTTGACACCACTCTTGAACGGGTAGATAATTGTCATTTGCTTGCGTGTGAAGGCCCAAAAACCTTCTGATTGCATCCCTGCGAATGAACAGATTTTGTAATGCAAGTAGCACTTGCTTGATCGTAATCAATAGCAAAAATGAAGCGTAATTACAAAATTGACGTCTTCCAGCTTGCCAACAGTTATATAGATATCGACCAGAAATTATGCCTCATAGAACACATTCCCTTAAACCCGTGGTCGGTGTAATTCTTAATCAGTCACTACACCGACGTCACTATCAGCGGCCATATACCCGTATGA
>CM067350.1:59164749-59180406 GCA_034190875.2 Urechis unicinctus | reverse complement strand
AACTGGACTTCCAGCAAAAATGCGTGGCGCACCTGAGCCAAGTAGACACCTGTTTGTCTACCGGATTGAAAAAGACACTAACATTAGAAAAAGTATCAAATGCGGAAGCAAAATTTGACAGCTTCAAAATTGAGGTAAAAATATCAGATGTTGGTCCAATGTTAGAAGAGAAATTTTTGGCCATGCGGTGTATGTGTAAGAAGATTTTATCGCAGTAAGGTAGATGCATAACTGCGTTTATTTGTGTTTTGTACTTTAATCTTTATATATATCATTTTTTACAATGACTGACTGCAACTTCACAATATGCACGTATAACTGTCGAGGCCACAATGAAGGCACCATAATGTACATACGCAATCTATTAGGCAAATGTGATGTTCTCTTAATCCAAGAACATTGGTTGTTAGAAATAGATCTTGCTCAGCTCGAGCATCGCATAGGTGATGTATCAGTTACAGGCATTTCTGGTATGGATGACTCTGATTTGATTAAGGGAAGACCTTATGGTGGCTGTGCGTTTATACACAAAAAAGTCGTCAAAATTAACTATATCCCCGATCGATGGTGTACATAATAGAAGGTGTCACGCTTGCATTTTAACCCTGCACTCTAACAATATGTCCCACAGGATTCTAGTTATCAATTTGTATATGCCATGTGATGTTAGTCCAAAGTCAGCACCTTCCAATGAGTATGTCGAGCTGCTTGTCCACGTCAACTCAGTCATAATGTCTTGTACGGATGTCGATGGTATAATTATTGGAGGTGACCTAAACACAGACTTCGCTCGCGCCGATTCCCCTCACACTGTTACCTTGAAGACTTTTTGTCAGGAGCAATGTTTAATTCCTTGCGATTTGTTAGATAATAACTGTGTAGATTTTACCTATGAGAGTGATATGTCACATACAAGGTCAACATTAGATCATTTTATGTTGTCCGAAAGTCTGAGTTCATCAGTGTCAAAATACGAATGTCTTCATGAAGGAGATAATTTATCTGACCACAGTCCTGTACTTGCACGGCTAGATATACATGTTGCACGGGTGGTTAATGATGAGCGCCCAACCACTAATAGACCAAAATGGAGGGAATGTGATGTCAGCGATATTCATAGTTATATGCGTAAATTGAGGAAGTTATTACTTGACCTGAATATCTCAAATGATGCAATTAGTTGTACACACATTAATTGCAATAACCATTATGAAGACATTGATCGTTACTATGAGGAAATCGTGAATGCGTGTGTCCGAGCAGCTGTTCAGTGTATTCCTGGGACTAGGAAACGTAAACATCGGCCTGGCTGGGGTGAGCAAGTCAATCAGCTGAAAGCAAAATCAATATTTTGGTGTCGACTCTGGGTGGAAAATGGGTGCCCCACCTCTGGTGTTCTTAAAGACATCCACCGTAAAGCCAAACGGGATTATAAAAGGGCGTCACGATACGTGATCAGAAATCAAAATAAGCTTGCGTCTGATAGAATGGCAGTTTCTTTGGCCACAAGTGATGGTCGCAATTTCTGGAAAGAAATACGGAAGAAGCATTTCAAAAATAAGTCGACCGTGTCCGTAATGGATGGCGTGCACGGCGACGACGAGATATGCAATGTCTTTAAAAATAAATATGAAACACTTTACAATAATGTGTCTTATAGTAAGTCTGCAATGGCTGCCCTTAATGTATCATTGAGTCATGATGTACACTCTAATTGTGCTGGTGGTACATGTGGCTCTTTGCATGCTATCGACATTTCAAAAGTTAGGCAAGCAGCTTGTAAGCTTAAACGAGATAAGACAGACGGTGTTTGTGAAATAACTTCTGATCATATACTGAATGGCTGTGATGAGTTATATGCCCACCTATCAAAACTTTTTACTATGATGTTGAATCATGCACATACGCCACGTGGTATGCTAACATCTACTCTTGTTCCTATTCCTAAGAACAGAACAAAATCATTGAATAGTAGTGATAATTATCGATCAGTAGCTCTTAGTAGTATCATAGGGAAACTGTTAGATAATGTGATTATTGACTATCAAAGTGATGTATTGAAATCGGGTAGTTTATAATTTGGATTTAAACCGTCACACTCAACAACACAGTGCACTTTTGTATTAAAGGAAATCATAGATAATTATGTCAGCGAAGACTCACCATGTTATGTCATATTATTGGATGCTTCCAAAGCGTTTGATCGAGTTAATTTTATGAAATTGTTTGGTTTGTTACGAGAGCGTGGTATGTGTGCTATGACTGCTAAACTACTTCTTAACATGTATACGCATCAAACGTTAAGAGTCAAGTGGAGCAATAGCTTCTCTGACAAGTTTAATTGTACTAATGGAGTCAAACAAGGCGCGGTTTTGTCACCTATTTTGTTTGGCGTGTATATCGATGAATTATTGTCACGACTCTCAAACAGAGGGATCGGGTGCCATGTTGGTCACCGTTATGCAGGCGCACTGAGTTATGCTGACGACGTCGCTCTCATTGCGGCTAAATCTATGCTTAAAACTTGCGAAGAGTTTGCCAAGGAATATAATGTTATATTTAACACATCAAAAAGCAATTTGTTGCTTTTTAATTGTCAAAAGCACGATGTGAATCTACAACTGAACAGTGTTAGATTTAATGTAAGTGAACATGCTATCCATCTTGGATCCTATATAGGAAGAAATTCCGAACAATTGAATATTCATGCTGCATGTGGTGATGTTGTGTCGAAAACTAATATGCTGATGTCAAGATTCGGTCACTGCACAGTAAATGTTCGTAATACACTATTTGACAAATATTGCACAAGTTTTTATGGATCCCCATTATGGACGCTCTCGAGTAATTCATTTAAAAGCTTATGTGTCACTTGGCGCAAATGCATCCGCCATATATGGAAATTACACCCTAGAACAAGATCAATGTATATTCCTTTTTTAGCTGGTAGATTACCTCTAAGAGAACAATTAATGTTGCGATGTATGAAATTTTTCTTAAATAGTCTTAATAGCACGAATCATCTTGTATCGGCGGTTAGCCGATTATGTGCCTTTAGTAATTCGAATGTCGCAAATAATATAAGATATATTATGAGTATCGTTAATCTAAATACTGCTACGATTTACGACCAGACCATTACTTTTAATGATATTTCAAGCAAGATTTTTTCTACCGAACATTGATCAAGAAAGATTGAACTTTGTTAACTCAATACAAGAACTTTGTAGGGCCCGTGAATGTGAATATATTCCCGGTTTTTCTCAAGACGATATCAATGTTCTACTTAATTTTATTTGCACATTATAATGGCACCCCACGCTTTGTTAAATGATTGCACCTGAACTTGATCGTCATAAAATATCTGTACCACGAGTGCGAAATAAATGTTATTATTATTATTATAAACTCATTTGTACCCCCCAGCAAAACAGAATATTGCTGTAATAGGATGCCATCAAATGGATGTTGATAGGCGAAATGGAGCCACACCAGTGGACATAATAACCTTCTTTATCTAAACCATCTTGCCATTTTTGCAGTTTGAAATTTGTAAATTTGCAAAATTGATCTTTAACAGTTAATACCAAGGCAGCAACGAGAAGACTATATAATTGAAAGGTTGCTTTAATTGGCAGCAATTATTACCGCAGCCAAAAGCATAATGCCATTACTGTTGCTAAACACGTCTGTGCTTAAGAGGGATGTGCATACTAGCCTGTTTTGAGCAGACATTCACCGGCAGCATCTTGTTTGTTGTTCTTTCATACTTTAAAGTGGAACAGATATTAGACGACAGATAGTGCCCCTTAATCAGATCTACTAGCAGCTGGACAGTTGCACAATTGAAGAGTGCTTGTAATATATGTGTCTGTAATTCAAACAAAAGGGCTATGATCAGCTATAATCTGTTCCGTCACTGGTGTGCGTAGACAAACATTTCATACTAAAACGTGCAAATGAAAAGTCAGCGTACTGATTACCGGATGCATTCATGTGGGCATGCCCCCTTGTTTATCAATTAAAAATGAACATCACGTCCAACATTCACCACTGTCGTACAGACACTATTCGATGCCATATCGATGTGTGATAAACGATGAGTGAAATGCCAAATCAAGAAATATGGTTTGGACCACTCCAAATAGCTTTTATACCACAGCCAATCTAATTAACAGAATGCTTATATAAGTTGATTCATAGTACTTTATATGATAGCCATTTAAAATATGCATCAAGACAACAATTAGTACCCAAGCAGTGGCCTACAATCCACCAACAATAGAGTGATCTCATCAGTGTGCAGGAAGTTTTAACTTGTCAGTACATATTGATGCTTGCATTCTCTAGTTAATTAAACCATAAACCTAGTCATGCATGAAATTGTATGGTTTATGGTAATACTCTTCCGCCCGACCAATGTCAACACATTCTTTATGCAACTGTAATCAAAAGCAGATATAGGCGTTGATATTTCTACAGCATTTACCGTGACTGTTATGCATACCAATATATCATTTATTGGAATGTGTACATAAACAAATTGGACACACCGTCTTTAATTGCACTGGTCGGCTTCTTGTTATCATGAGTGGTCACATTGTCATTCTGTATTGTAACTTGAATGTACATCAATGTTCCGGTTTCTCATGCCCGTTAGGTAAAACGTATACCTGAAGTATGCTTTCAAATGATCTGTCTACTGACGTTCTTTTTCGGCATCGATACACCATGGAAAACCCTTTTTCAATCATCATGCTTGTGTCAGCTACTTAAATGACATTGATCACCATGTCAAGCTTTGCATTAAGGCGATGCAAAGATTCAATGCATTTTAGACAATTTAGGGTAAAAGAAAGTTATACAGACTTAGGAATTATATTACACGAGAATCTGCTGTAACGTAAATAGGTAGACTCATTTCGTCACCCACTTAACGCAGTCTATGAGTGCCGACATATCCGTTTCCGCTTTATGGTCATTTGCTTCCTGGCATATTATTTGACTGGACAAGGATATATAAACAACCGCGTTGCATGAAATATACGCACATATCACGGGGAGGGTAGCACACCATGTAATTCCTCATGTGAAGCAAAGTAATATATCGTCGCATTCCATAATATTTTGTTCCCCACTGTGACGATTAGTTCAATAAAATATTTATGCTGGCTGACTCTACTGTTCTCTTTTGGATGTACTTAATTGATCTCGATTAAGCTTGGATTGTATAATTTGTGTGACATATTTGTCCGCATCGATAGTCACGTGCGGATCCATTTATTTATCTATACACTGCGCTTCATTTGGTTGATTATCTAAATTAATCCATTGAGCGTAATTGTAAAGCGTACAGTTGATATTGTTTATATTTGTGATAGATTATATCTAAAAACATAAAGTCAAATGTTTGTTTAATAATCCTAGGCATGAAATCATACCTCCAGATAGATGTATTTGATCAAACTCAAGGTTATCCAGGGTGCTGGGGCCAAATCCACAATATCTGCTAGTTATGATATCTGGGTATGGATAACCTTTAGGTACCACCATATCAAATCGCGATACATTGCAATGGAAGTTTTGTTTCATTTTCAATATTGATATATTATCTTTACTTAAGCAATGTTAAAAAGACAAGAACCGATTCAAATAGGGTCGCACATTTATGATCCAACAAAAGGTGCGTTGTTTTAATGAAGTGAATGCTGGATTCTGGTAGGTTAAACGCTTCTGGTGCTTACACAGCAAATAACCAATTTTCTGACTAGATTCGATCTATTCATCTTCCTTGCAATGTCACGTATCACTTACACCACACACCAATCATAAATAAATAAAAATATAACTTCAATGTCTCAGAAATTAACTAAATTTGTTAAACGCAGTATTTTGATAACTCCATTGGTGTGAGTTTCCAAACGTTTTGTATTATAAACTGAACAGAGTGCGTAATACCTGAAAGCTCATCAGTTCAATATTGACACTGCAATCTAACAGTATGCACCAGTAGTGAAAATGAGGTAATAAACTGCACCAGCATAGATTACACGCTAATTACAGAGAGTCCTAATTGGTCAAAGATACATTACAGCATTATATAAGTAAAATTTAATGAACCGTGTACCGCGATCATTATTAGAGATAGATAGCTCATGGAAATTTAGCTCGGTTTGGTTAGTCTTACAAAAAGAAGGCATATGGACAACAAAAATCCCTTTACTTGCTTTGAAATATCTACGTAAAATGGGCAATGAATTCGTATGTAAGGGGTTGAGGTGGGGGGCAAAAACAGTATCATTCCGTATAGGTAATCTTTGTAAATGCCTGGTACCAAGATAACAATGACCTTGTAGGTATACTGCAAACGAGACTATTATTCAGCGTTATTAATACACGTCGGGGACTAATGATCATTTTATTATCAAAAATGATTTAATATTAAAGAAATTCACTTCAAATAAATGCAACAGCAATTAGAAAAAGAAAAATCGATTACAAGCCAACTTAATTAGATCCTGCGAGCTGTAATGGATTATTTCCTTAACAGCAGGCCCTGTTTGCGAAGTGTAATAAGATAAGAGCACAGCAAAACTCAAACCGTGAATTAATTAGAAACTGTTGGACGTTATCGACCGACATATGAATGCGATGCAAAAACAACATAACCAGTCGCCCCGAGAAAATGTATAAATGCAAGTATCAAAGGACAATCTCCTGCGATGTTTGTTGTAACGACAGCAGATTTAACCTGCCGTTTCATTTCTTCTTGATGTCTCTTGGTATTTTACTGTTCACATGTATGCATAGCCGACTTAAAATCGAGTCAGATAACTATAATTAATTTTTCGTGTCTCTCAGGGACATTTAGAACGAGAACATTACAATGTTCTGCCCAGCATAAAACAAGGCCTGCTCAATATAAATATATGGCAAGAAACACAGATGTTGAATGATAATCGCTACAGCCTTTATATGAATGTGCCATTGAATGAACTGTCTTCATGCTGTTTGGTCATCTAAGAGAACTCCTGCATGACTGCTACAAGTCAAGGCTCCAATATGATTGCAGTAATTTACGATTCGAGTGATCTCTACAATGTCGCTTCACTGAAAAGATACATGAGTGACACGCTTGAGCACTATCACACGAAAAATCCTGAAGTAATAATTTTATGCAACTTTTTGTATTTAATCAGCCAGACGAGAGATGAAATCAAACATGGACCTATTCGTGCTTGTAATGACCCATTGTTAGTATACTAGAGACGCAATAAGAAACAGAGTGTAACCCTTGGGTCTTATTCTAGCGACAAACCTATTATCTAAATGATTAGGAAGATGGTTCTGCAGTGCCCAGCCAATGAGCAATGTCTTACATAAGCGGAAGCATAATGTAATGATTCCCACTACCATGTACAGATATATGTGAATGTGTGCGTTTGTTTGTGTATTTTATGCACGTTAGGCAAGGACACATTAGGGTTTGGATTCACAGCTTTACCGACAGGCTGTTAATTTCTACAACATACAATTTTCTTTGTCAGTTCTACCATATGTCATTTTATGTGTCTTGTGTGCGTTGTCTTGTGCGCATGTGCAAACAGTCAATAATAAATGTTGTGCAGAAAAACTATTCCATGGAATCAGGCAGTGTCGTTAACAAGTTATGTGCAATCTATCTGCATGACGATTATGTTCGTAGTTTTTAAAAGAGCTTATAAAATCATGATAGAGGAACATAACACAGGGTTCTGCTCTTTATCCAAAGTAATGCCGACAGTGCGTTTGCGAGGTGATAGTCGTTGGCCTGTACTTCTGTGCAGGAAATAAAAACTATTTTGTCGAAGAAATCCGTAATATATTCAGGATCAAACTAGAAATGATACTGACGTTGATTAGACTAGCAAAATGTTTGTGTTGTAACCTGAACAACTCCAAGAACGGCTGATCATGGAGACATCTTGACTTGGTATGCTAGTGTTCATCAGCTGTATCATATATATGACTAATCAACGAAGCCGTGATAACAAAGCTAAGCAATATTAATGTACTGGACAGTTAGAGCATTATATTGCCCATAATGCGTCGGGTTTTGGTGGGGATGTCTGTTATCGATCACCAAAAGGGGGCAGGTTATGTTGGTCCAAAACGGTTTAGTGTGATCATGGTTTATACAGTATGTAACATGACTTTAATCGGATTGCTCTTTTACTGAAATGGTCTATTTCATTAGTTTGGGAAGTTCATCCAGTGGAATATATTTAACTCTCTCTCCTTTTAATTTGTCATTGACCATTATTTTCTAGTGATACATTGAAAGGAGCTTCTCGCGCAGACAGCGATCGAATATCTCGTTGTTAGCGAAGTATACATAAATGATCTGTGATTATTGGTAGCAGTAAGCGATTTTTTATGAGCTGATGTAGGTGACAAATGACAATTATGAGTTTGATAGTAGTCTTGCCGGGTTGTATATGGGGTGAACGTGTCTATTTGAAGTTCTGAGTAAGTATGCAATAGGAAAACTGACATATGTGGGATATGCGTGAAACAGAGACTTTGCAGTTGCTCAGAGCCGTGTTATTCGCACGCAATTGCTGAGAACAATGGTTGGCCGCCGCATCGTTCATCATGGTTCTCAATAAGACGTATGTCATATACCTGAATGAATCACAAATTATTAGCCTGATCGCGACGTCTAAAATAGTCACTGAGAAATCAAATGCTAGCTTTGGGCATGACTTGGCAGACTATCAACCTATGTAGGCCAGAAAGGTTACAACACACCTTTCCCAACCGTACATGACATAACTGTATCGAAAGCGAACTCTGTTGTAATAAATGAAACACTATATCCAACACGATATCTTACAGATAGAGCTGTTCACGAAGAGACATGCATCACTGCATTTCAAGGACACAGAAATTCAATGCACTCTTAGTGCTGCGTCCTGGTCCGTAATGGTACCTACTCGCTGAAGATAAAGATCTTAATGAGCGGTCCGTTGGCACCCATTAACATGAAGCAAAATCGACTCGACTAACGTACGCTGCTAACTGACTCCTGTCAAATGTCTATGGCATATATCACACTTATTGCTAGGATAGCTGCCAAATATCTCAGGTGGATTATTTCGCAGGATAAACGAATGGTGTTGGATACTGGTATGCAAACAATAATGGTTAAATACGATCGATACGCCCTTCAATATCAGTGTAGGAAAATATTACGAAAATCATATGAAAGCAAAATGTACCTGCTGCTAACATGCTGAATGATGTTGTTGGAATTTAGTTTCATGCTGAGTGCTGCATGTGGATCCATTCCCATGTCACAACACCTCATGTATTCAAAATCCCTAACGCTGCACATTACTGCTACTGGTGGAACCGACACTTTTAATAGGAGTATCGCTTAAATCAATTTAGTGAAGTCGTGAAATATGCAATGATGCATTCTCAGCGCTTGGCCTTTACAGTTTTGCATTAAAATAATTATCCGAAACAGTCGTATTTCTTAGACAATCAATAATAATGCGTGTTCTCAGACATGTGGTGGATGTGTTCATTGCAAGTATATAATTTGAATGTCGCTATACAGAAAACTCGAATTCGTTTTACCCAAAGCTTCACTTGTGTTTTGCACTAGCTTCCATGAAACTTGTCTGTCTGGGCATGTTACTAAACTTGACATGCTTTGGAGTAGCATCTGCTTGCAATACCTATTCTGCTCTAGGGAATATTTAATCACCTACAATGTCTACCATCCATCACAACTGAGATGTGCTCGTTGATCTCGAACGTAATTAAGCTGAGATCGCTGACTACAGCATACGTTAATGGGGATAACATATTGTCCATGCTAGCAATATGTATAAGATATGCGATGGACGTGTGGCAGGATAATTAACAGCAGAATGCAGTCGAGAAATATTTTGCCTCATTTAAAGTAGGTGTTAACAGTTTGTCGTTACGACCATTGTCTTTAGAAACGTGGTCACATTATTCATCAGTATGGCTTCAGAGTGTTTGATATACACTGTGCATTTGATATACATTGTGCATTTATCAATGCATAATGCGCTCAAGACTAAATGCTATGCTTTTAAGATGGCAGAAAGGATATTGATAACAGTCGAGTTCGCTTGTTTACATCTCTGTACATTTAATCAACTCCATCACATGAGCCTGGGGCATATGGTAGCACTTTCTTTGGTTGGCGTGTAGGAGTCCCCCCGGATGATCAAACAGTATGCATGCTGATCGGTAACTTGATATAAAGGGTTGTGGTTCCGCTGTTACAACGAAACAACAGAGGAGCTCTAACGACCTCGTTCCCGCCTGTCATTAGGAAACGTGTATGGACGATAATTAACATGTATATGTGACAGAGACGAAATATGCGGCATGTAGAATAGAGACAGACATTTTCAATGTGAAGTTTTCTGTTCGTCCATTCTTGTTTAATGTACGACAGAGCATGGTCTACATTGCTAAAAGATTAACCCTAATGTGTTCTTGTCCATGAGACTATGTAGAATACAGCGAGAGCGATAGAGTGTGCTTAGCAGTTCTGCAAGTCGTACGCAGAAGCAGCATAGTAGCTTGAACTCATTTGGTGAAGAGGCACTACAAACATATTTGTTGACTATATGAATTTTTGCCAAGCCAAGGTCACAGCTGTATATTAAAGCAAATAGTTATTACATTCCTTTAATTACGTACTACACCAATGGTAAAAGTTAATTTTCCTTCATTGTATTTATGTATCCTGTGAGGCCAGGATAAGTAAACGAAGGGATAAACAATAAATATTCGTCACATACAGAGCGATTTGTAAGAATCATTGCTGTTCTGTAAACGCTGTCCGGTATTGCAAACTTATTGTCAGGCCGTACATCAAGCTAAACGTTATCATTTGTCGACCAGAATGAAAATATGTGATTTACATGGCCTCGGTCTCACTGAGAAACAAGAGAACATGATCGCCGCAGCTGCTATCCATTTTCTCGGCAATAGCGTGCCAAAGAGACAAATATGGCCCATTGCAAAGACTAAGCTTCACGTATATCCACTGCACACATTATAATGCTGCGAACAAAATTGATGTCCGCATTGATGCATGGTAGGAATGTTTTAACAACAATTCAAAGATTCCTAAACCCTAAATCGACTACACGTAAACTAAATTGGATTCTGTCCGCTGTAATAGAGTTTTATCTGAACAAGAGGCACTGTTTATTTTGCGTGCATAGAAGATATCACATCGTCTGCAGCACTATCAGTCCATAGCAGTGTTGATACTTTAATAAGATAGATAACATTTCCATCAACAATGCAACTGGAGCTTATTAACCAAGCTGACAGGCTGTGAACGTTGTCGACAGAGAATGTCATATATGCAATTGATCACCACTAAAACAGTGACAGGAATTGCTTATTTTGATATGATTTGGCATATGTTCGATAACTGTAGCTGCAAACGGTTCTTCTGCGGTAACCCTTTGGAGCTAAATCATTTATACAGGGATGACTACTTGGTGTGGTCCTTGCCATTCAAGGTCGTTTGATTGTGAATAACGTTGGTATGCCAATTGGTGTTAGGCCTGATTATTACACTTAGATAACCTCAAGCCCGTTGATTGTTCAGTTCAAAAGACAGCTGGCAAGCATTTATGACAGTCATTATTCATTGCAGGAATCTGTAAATCACAACGCTTTTATCCCCTCTGAGTATTCAATTGCTCACTAGATAGTATCTAATACTTTGCTTATCAAACAATCAGTCCAGGGAGCGTTTGGAGAACTGCATGATTAGCCCTTAAAGCGGTTGGTAATTCACAATTAAACTTGCTGTTACCAAACTTGCGCTATATAGTAGTCGGTCAAAAGTTTCATATTGAATTTTTTCACTGTCCACCGTTTTAAAAAGTGCTGACGACACAATGAATTCCATCACTAACATTTCTCTATCCATTGTTGTTGTTAAATTAGATTTCTTGCAAATGGTGTTTATATTCCAGACACTGACAAGCGCAATTTACAGTGTAATTATAGATCACATGTTCTTATTGTAACAATTATTTAATTAGTTTTCTGAAGTGTACCCTGACTTAGATATGCGTACTATGCTTCAATACATTAAGTAGCACATCATTGTTGCCATATGTTTTTTATTTGTACAACAAATATAGCTGAAACGAGAGTGACTTGATTTGTGAGTGTTGTATTTTCTACTTCTATTTATATTAGTCGAATATCCCAGACAGTCCATGACTGACCGAATTTCGTGATAGTGCACCTATGCATTTATTCAGTAATGAGACATTGAAGAGACAACTCGAATTGGTATGTACTTCAATCTAACGGGAACATTGATCCATAGAAATCATGTAAGACATCGTTGATAATCAAATAGCATGCGGACAGTTCATTCATGCGGTACATTCGTATAAAAGATGTTGTTGTGCAGGCTTGCAAGCGCAAGCTAAGATTAAACCGACAAATTGTTTCATTTTCACTAGACCAGGACTTTCACTAAAAAGATAGTTAACTTTCGTTTAAAGCAGTGCCATAATATGTCGAATGTAGAGGTTTGGCAATTCATATATTTGTTTTATTCTATTGTACTCATCAGCAAGTTATTGATAATATATGTTGGTGAATAGATATCGATATGTATCTTCATTAGTGGGTTCTTAGGTCTCAACACTAATGTATACATAACATAGTGTTACCAATAGAGGCAATGTCATATGCAATAGGAATTCATGAATCAATTATTGCAGTCTGCCATTGACAGAGCCGTATCAATCGAACTCATGTAATGACGAGCACCGCATAATAACATGTACTGTCCTACCGAGGCATCCTATATATTGCTTTCAATATACAGCTAAAATTGCATATTTTCATGAAGTGCATTATTGTCCTTAGTTCTTACATACAGCTGAAAACTACTACCCCGCTAGAATCAAACACAGTCATGGCCAGTCATTATCTTTATGTGCCCAAAAGGATCGCGAATAAGAGCGGTAAATTGTAATATCACTTGTGTTCCTTCAGAATCAATTTGGAGATAAGTATGCCGTTGTTATATGTCGATGTTTGTGTTTTTCTACCTATATAGTACCGTATTTATGGTTGGCCCTGTTTATTAACGGCAAGGTAAAACATATCACAAGGGATCGCGTGGCGCACAGCACAATGTCGGCTGTATTAGAATGCATACAAATCGATATCTAAAGATTAACCTTCATCATATGTCCTTCCTGTCATTAATTAAGCTTTTCTAACTGTCCCTTCAAAATACAAAAATACAACATTTAGTTATCGATGATAAGAGGAATATAAATTCATGTGAACAGTAAGACAGTATGAGGCATCAATAAGAAACGAAACTACCCGTTAATACCACTGTCTTTACAACAAACAGCCCGGGATATCACCATCTGATATTGGCATCTATTCATGTGCTACGTAATGTGAATAATCACACCATGTCCACGGGGCAACTAGGTATGTTTTTTGCATCGCGTACATTTGTCTGTCGACAACTTACAACAGCTTCTCGGCTAGGTTATTTATTAATTAATTTAATTAACACATACATCATACTAAGCAAACAGAGCCTGCTGTTAAGGAAGTAATCTATTTTAGCTCGCAGTTTCTAATTACGTTGGTTCTAATCAATTTTGATTTTTTGTAATTGCGGTTGCATCTATTTGAATTGTTTTGTTTTACAAAAAAACATTTTGATCATGTTATGCGCATTAGTCGAATGCGTGTATGCGTGTTAACGTTAAATACCAGACGATGTTTACCATATACATATAAGGTGACTGTTCATCTTGATAGCAAGCATTTACAAAGGTAACAAATTTGCAAAGATGCTCGATTCATCCGTCTCCGGTTTTTCCATCAGTCAATTTAACGTATATGATTTAGCATGTATAATTTCACACGTTGTTACTAGACAAAGGTATGAGCCTGATTCGACCGTAGAACAATCAGCGATCCAGATGTAAAAGAATTACGTGCAACAATAATAACGCATGTCATAAAAAGTGTATGGATTATTTGTAATCACAGCTGATCGTCATCATTGGTACCTGGTTCATGCATACATAGCAGGATAAAGTTTGCTTTATTCTATTGTTTAGGGCTATTGTCGACACAGCATTCCTCAATGAGCCTCAATGTCAATAATTTTGGTTCATCCACATTCACGGCATCTCAACGAACTCACATTCTAAGCTTTACATCAGGAACAACCCGTATCGACCCTGAAGGCGTTGGTATCCATTAAGGAATCTATTTTGCCAGTCTGAAGTTGAAATAGCGTGATAGATGGGAAAACGTAATAAATAGGCTATACACCTTAATCGAAATAGTTTTTCGTTTTCGCTTTGAAATATCAACGCAGATGTGAAATTTCCTCTTGCCGCAAAATCCCCATTGTTCTATCGTCGTCTGAACAGATTAAACAAAGTAAGAGACTCAAGGTTTTTTTGTCGTCTATGATATGCATTCTATTCTTAAGATGCACCATTCTGAGCAAAATCTCCATAGACATGATTTGACTCGCTATTTAACTATAATAATACACCTTGATTGAAGGAAAACGACTCGTTCTACGACCTATAGGGTAAGATTTATCGAGCAACAACAACGCTTCTGACATATTTCGCAGACAGCAGTCATATCGACTCAAGCATATTTTCTGTCACTGTCACGTATTCAACAATTTGATGAATTAGGCTAACCTGAAGCCGTACAAATGAATACTAATAAATGTTAATTGCCTGTAGATTATATCCAGTACCCACGGTGATAGAGACTTTATTTCTTTGTACCAGAGCTGCTACATGTGAATTTGTAATCAATGCATCCTGGGTCGTATGATTCGCTGACATACTGAGAAAATGCTGACATACGTGACGGACATGTTTTGTGCGTCTTTATAAATGTCTCCCTATCACGCCATTGCCAAGACTAATAATAAACCGCATTTTCAGTCAAAATGTTTTTGTTGTTTTCATTAAGACGGTAGCCATTTACCCGCATGAACCATGAATTGTCGAATAAGCTTGGTTTCTGAGTTGGTGTATATTTGTTATCCCATCGCTGACAATTAACAACCGTGAAAGAAAGACGTGTGATTTTCTATTGCCATGGACGTAGTATACGACACATGGGATGTAAACAAAATGGTGGCAACCGTAAGCGTCTAGGGATGTACACCATAGGCACGATATAGAAAATGCCGCATTAGTTGACTCGATACACAAACATATGTAAACTGATCGCTATGCAGTGCCTCTTTATTAAACAAGATCGATTTATCATGCTGCTTCTGTCATTTCTCCTTGACATGGGCACGAAAATCTAGAAGCCGCAAATGAAAGAGAGGCATTCTAATCAACCGACCTACCTCTAGATCTATGGCTCGTTGATGCCAAATCATGAATTATAAACAAATTGATGAACTAGAAAAACACACTAAGAAAACCTTCAGCACTATTCAGCTGACACATCTGTGTTCCGTGTAATTTGCCTCAGCCGCATATAAAAGATATTTATCATCAACGCAACGTCTTGTACAATCTAGAAGGTTTGAAGCCGCTTCGTCAAAACTGCGGAACCACGCCCTTT
>CM067350.1:59132249-59157249 GCA_034190875.2 Urechis unicinctus | reverse complement strand
ACGGCCGACATAGTCTAGCCTTCGGTATGTTTATGCTTTCAGTCTAGTCTTTGACCATTGTTAAGAATGTATCCCCGCAATGCTGATTGGCAATCCATCATCCACATAGGCGAAGGAATCAGTATCTTACAGAATATATCTCCAACATTATTCAGTATAACCATCACAAAAACACTGACGACGTAATCTTCGGCTTACAGATTTATGACCTATGAGCCAGTGGCCAAACTTGGGTGCCAATGTAGGTGTGCTGTCATGAAATAGAATAGAGAGATTGGATCAGAGATCGACAAGTCTTACTTTGGACTGTTTGAGAGTATTTCAGGGAGGAATATCACCACAACCTTATTCGGTTTATTCCACGTTACGGTGAGACCCGCTTGGGTGGTCATCTATGGTGATATTCGCGTCGGGTATAAATCTTGTACAATTCAGCAGGTCCATCGGCATGTAATGGCAACTTGGCTACTCGTGTCTAGATAGCATACTGCCCAAGGTCGAGACTTACCATGGCATCAACATCACGTTCTTTACAAAAGCGTATTGCATGTCTCTTCGGTAAACGTATTAGTACGATGACAACGGAGCAATGTATGCCACCTACGCGATGCATGAGACGATATTGATGACGTGCACCATATAGATATCTAGCTTTCTGATGCGCCAATGAATCAATAATTGTCCAATAGTTAGTGATATTCGAAAATATTACTCCAATATAATCTTGAATTCTGCGTCGTTATAATATAGTTTCAGTGCGCACAAAAACGCAATTATTAGCTATTATGAATATCAACGTTGATGACCACCAAAACTGAGTCCCATCTTAACAGAAACATAAAGTTATTATTCCAAAGGTAGCCTCCATTGTTGTAGCTGGTTAGATCTATTTAAGTGACATGTTACAATGCGATTAAGATCCCCAAAACACTATCAGGCACACAAATGTAGGATGAGCTAAGGTAAATCGATTATATTGTCCTCGACCTGTTTTCTTTAAGACACCATTTCAACTTCGGTGTCGTTGGTGCATATATGTACGGCGTGATGAATAATTAGAAGGGCACCATTTTAGCATGACACTATTGCTCAAATCAATTAGGATAAAACATTACATCTAAGTGTCTTGAAGATATATTGTTATATATTGCTAACAACTAGACAGTCAGCACAGGCCTTGTCAGCCATAAATAGTGTTCTCAGACCATTAGTCGCAAGACACGAGAGATGAAAAAAAGTGTTTATATTGCCTGTAAAGCATAAAGATTTGTGGAATAAGGGTCAACTGAGGTACTAAGACCGAGGTTATGGACAAGGTAAGGAGGTCATTAACACTTTTTTTCTTCACCAGATACTAGCCATTCCGTAAAATACCTCACTCAGTGCATTTCCACGATACACAATAATATTGTGAATGTGCAGCAATATTGTGAATGTACAGCAATATTGTGAATGTACTGGTTTGTATCATTAATAATATATGCTTGGATAATAATAGATCTATAAATGATGTCAAACATAGAAGAAGCGTTGTATTTATGTTGATTATATAACTATATATGCACATAATACCTGTTTATAATTCGTAAACTTAACTTAATGACGGCTTCTCGGTATAATAATCGCAATTAAAATGTCATAGCGCTCGTCCGTAGCGTGTGTCATACAGCCATGCCGGTGTCGAGGGATTGGTTACGTTTTCTTTATGGCTTAATGGTTGGGTAAATAATGTTACTGGTCAAACAACGGGAACCCTCTTTTGAGTAGCGACCTAGAGAAACTAGTAAACGATTGCACCAAGAATGACCCATATCAACAACACAAAGGTAACAAACGTTGAGTTTTAATCGCTCAATGTATTTAATAACCTCTTGAAGAACTATCAAGATGTGGAGGTAGGGGTGGTGCGGAGCATGTAGAATAATGACATTTTTACGTTATCATACAATTATATGAATAAGTATTTTAAGACTTGAAGTGTTGCTCGAATAACATAGTAAATTAAACTACTGGCGATGGTTCCTACAGCAGGATAATCAGTCAATGGTGTAATACGTTGCATGGTTTAATTGGACTGTTTGTGTGTGTGGACATGTTTAAAGAAAATCAGACCCAGTAGTAGATATGCGGTAAATGTTATTCACGTATAATATGTACTTTATATGGCTTAAATCGACAATTACACCGACAAAAGATTTCTTAGCCATAGATGGTAACACTTGTGATGATGATGTTTATACGGGTGATGAGCCGTCAATTATTCCAATAATAAAGTAGGAGATGTGCGTATTTTTCTATGTATCCACCTTTATTACAAGTTACCTTCATTCCATTTTTCGATTTCTGATAAGTAACTAACTGCAATATTGGAAATTATACTGCATCAAGTGTAATCAATTTACTAATTAAGGAATGGTATTGGATGGGTGCTGCTTATATGTTTCAACAACGAGGCAACATCGCGACAGTGTCAAATGACGATGATTGTGATTCTTGAACATCGAAACGGTGAAATATATAAGTTATGCGATGTAATTGAGTAAACGATCAAAATTCTATCATGTAGAGCATTGAAGCTGCTGTTTATTGTTAGGACCCGTGCCTGTTACGAAAAGGATAGCTTTATAAATGGAAAATAGAAGCCCTCGTCTTAATCTGTGGACACTGACATTTCAGCAAACCGTTTTGTAGATGATCGAAATATACTCTTAAAGCTGCTAAGCATCTTGATCAATACAACATAACTACACGGATTTTGATTGCGAAATTATGTGATACTTTCAGACATTTACAGCATTGATCCCGATATTACGGGTTGTCATAGAGGTTACCAGTGTTAAAGAAAGGAGCATATGCGAAGAACTTAAGCTTTAAGTGTTTCAAAACTTGTGATCTCTGCTTATTATAGGTATATTAGATATGATTCACTTCATTTACTGTCAATATCAGTAGGCAGATTTTGTAATCATTGGGAAAAATATAATCCCGATGCGTATTTACTACTCATATACTCCACTTTCATTTTAAAACCCCTTTCATATACATAACACATAAAATTGTTAACTTTGTAAGCTCGAGCTGAAGGCTATAGCTCTTTAACCCTACAAATATTAAATGTGAAACTGAATCTTCGCCACAGGCAATCGTGAGTTTTTCGGTAGTAACGCCCTTCTTAATAGTATACCGTTGTAATCTTGCCCAGCAACGACTGGTTCTTCACACTTTCGGCCAACAATGTTCAGATTGATATGTTTTAAGTGATTACAATTGTTAAAATTCCAATATTCTTTTTAATGCAAGAGCTCAGAGCAGAAAAAAATTTGAATGCTGTGGAGATGTTGTTACAAAGACAATGATAAGAACTGAGCGTCGTAACAGTCTCGAACTAACGAACACACACACACACACACACACACACACACACACACACACACACACACACACACACACACACACACACACACACACACACTCACACACACACACACACACACACACACACACACACACACATATATATATATATATATATATATATATATATATATATATATATATATATATATATAAATATATATATACTACACTGCACGACGTCTAAAATCGTGGAGTAACTAACCTTGAAAACGAAATTGATTCACGGCTTCTGCAGTTGCGGCATTGGTTGTACCTGATTTAAGACGTGAATAATATGAAAGGCATTGGGAACATATTTGCGACCAAGATTGATTGTAATACAGCAACAATGTTTTACTGTACAATGGATAACCACCAATTGGTACATGTTATAACGCCATGTCAGTTGCTATGAGTCTTCTTTCTACTATTGTGATCGAACGATGGTTAATGTCCTTATACTATGTCAAAGACTGGAAACCCAATTTCCTTGCAATTACTGTGCAATATATCTACTGCTCCAGTATCATATCAACTGTGCCGCAAAATGACTCGTGATGGAACAACTTGAATCGCAGTTATATTCTGCCCGAATACAATTGTTATTATTGGAAATTTATCCAAGCTGTCTCAATAAGTATGTATCGTCGAAGCAGCATATGATTCGTCAGTCTGCAGGTCCTACATGATCGACATGGCATCTCTGCACACTTAATCAATCATCGTCATTCTCAAACGCCAGGTTAATAGAAAATGCAATATAAATCAGATAGTGCGTTATCGTACCACTTAATGTGTGATTTGAGTCATCAAAAAATTTGTGTGATTTTGAAAAGAGTGGTGTTTTATCTTAGCTGCCTAATAGGTAATAAGTATATATGCATATATGATGATAATAAAAATTGCGTACGACGTATAGTTGAGGTTGCAATAATGTGGTCGTCTTATAGCTACGAAACATAACCTTCTTTGTGACTGATACATATCTCATACATTTATATTTTATATATGTCATCTGATGAAGATGTATCAGAGCAGAATCTAAGCAGGTTTATGGATGGAAAATACGAAGTCTAGCTTTTTCGTGTTCTATATATATACCCATTTGTACCTGGATTAAAGCAACAGACGCATTATCAGCCAATGTATTGGAGGTCATTGTTTTGAATATGTCGTTGGGTAGGCACTGGAGGAGTTTATTCTCTAAGACGGAATACTGACCATGCTCGTACCTCAGTGTCTGCTATACGGATTTATAATTGTCGTACAATTGTTTGCTACTGTTTTCATCGCAAACTGCGTCCGCTATTGGTTTTTGACTTTTGATGTCGTATTCATTCAGGCATGTAACTGTTATGCTGCAATATGCGTCAACAATCCTCTCTCCAATTAATTGTTTGGCATGTGCTCTTGGATTTTGTCCATTCTTCTTCCTTTTCAAACTTGGTTAGGCATTAACATAAAGATAATATCAATAACTTAACGAACAGGACGCATTCCAGCCGATAGATATCGACATGCACAGCTTTCTGGTAGTGAATTACTAAATTGCCTAGCCGGTGATTATTTTCATACTTCTTCATTGGTGTATGCCAAAGCGTAGGCTAAATTTGTGATTCAAGATGCTGGACTGCCATATGTCTAAATCACACAAATGTAATTCACATTTGAAATCTGACAACTGAAAACACGTTCATAAAATTACATATCGGCTAGGTTTCAACATACAAGTGTGATTTATTAATAACATGTAGGTTCTAACTAGCCACGGCTTTGCTTTGTTTTGCAGCACAAAAAGATTTTGCTCGACAAATTCGTGCGGATAAAATTCTTGCAGGTTCAGGATTTCTATTACACTGAGAACTGCACTTCACATAGTCTTTGGGTTACCACATTTGATATTTTTTTATGCAACTGTGTGTTTGCTGGTGTATTATTTGACCGCGGTTGAAGGCAAAATGATAAAATTATACGATGAATCGTGGGCATGACTTATATATGTGGCTACCTGCAATATTGCTTATGCGACATATCCTGATAAAGCATACATTGATAAATCAATTGGTGACATTAATTGCATATAATTAAATTGCAGAGACAGTCAAAGACGTTAATGCGCTTATATGGATATGATACACTTACCTTAATGTAAGTGTAATATGTTTTCTAGCGGCCACTTTTATCAATTTGAGCATCGTGTTCGTATCTGACGCACTAGCGACAAATCACACTTGTTCCATATGGAAATTTGTTGCAATACATTTGTCGCAACGCATGCCAGAAGTGTGATTTAAAGGACAAATACCTGCGACATAATCAAAATTAGACACCTTTTATGCATGGTGCTGATGAGTGATCGAAGGGAAAGCTGTGGATTATTGCTGCATCTCCTTGCTCCTCCTTATGCTTTGATGGTTTGATCAACAGCAATGACTTGCTCCATAAAAGGGACGCACAGCGAGTTATGTCACAGGTCACAGAGAATGTTGCTTGAATAATGTCACGGTTAGAAATTATATCATCAATAAACAGTGCAGACTTCATATGGAGGTCCAATATCTCTCTGTGTGAGAAGGCACATTCGCCGCAAAAATAATTGAAATTTTACAATCCATGGGAAGCTCTATGCCAGCATTATATTATTAAATATAGTAAACATACTCGACAAAGCTAAAAGCGAAAACAATTCGCTGCCTCAATCGATACCCTAAATATCACAATAATTCTTATATATCGATCTTCATCAGTGTTTGGATGACCAATTTATGTATCTCTCCGCAATGTGACGTCGCATGCAGATCCAATTGTTCATTCATGGTTATGTTGCACGGGTCAGTTTATAAATCAAGTGCAATTAATCAAGCCAGCAAATTCATTCAGCATCAGGTTTCCGATTTCAAAGAAGATTTCTATATTTTGAGTAAATCGTCTCGCGCCCGTTATCCAACTCACTATGCAATCTTCACTTAAAATCTTCACTTAAAATAGAGGGCTACACTCAAGAGCTAAATATTAACATTTGTCGTACCATACAGTACCCTGAATCATCAAATTAAAGTTCGAGCACTTCATTCGTTGCCCTATGACAACGAATGAACTGCGCTGACGCTCGCAAAAGCTTGCAACAGAAACATCACAGTCCACGCTCCGCAGCTACAACTCTACCGCGATGTTCATAAAACCATGTTTATGAAGGGAGGGCCGTTCACCGTTAGCTTGGTCAGTCACAATAGGTCAAATATAACATATTCACAATTGAGTTATAGTCTTTATATCTAAGACCACATTTCACAAAACTGAGACCAACGAGTACGCAAGCATAATTCCCGACAGCAACAGTGGCGATGGATCTATTTTGAGAGACCACATAACCGCCCAGGTACAAAAGTCGAAGTGCGGTTGCTATGCAACTTGCCAGGCAACCTCTTTTCCGATATGGGGCCGTAACCCCTCCTGTTAACTTCTATGATTGTGCCATGTCTTGCAAAACAAACTATGTAATATTTGTAGAATACTACTGGTAAATAGCTCACATTGATACAACTGCGCACGCATGATGATTATTTCTGTAGGATTATCGCTGTACGCAGAATAATGCCATACTGTGTACCCTTGATCATGTTGCCCTTTGAAGATTTATCACATATAAAAGGTCGCAAACGCTTACTGGGTGGTGCATTCGGAATAATATTGACATTTACTGAATGGTATGGAGTCGACACACGTAGAAGAAAAATTAAAATGTTTTACATGTAGATAACAAAGAAAAGAACAAATTGAGAATCCGGTACACGGTTCAAACAATTTTATTTACATCACGCTAAAGCTCTGGCACACTTAGGAAGTCGGTATGTGCTTTTGACCAAGTGTAATGCCCTGCAATTAGGGTGTTATATATACTGGTGCATTTGATAACGTCGTGTTCGCTACTGGTGCATACTGTTAAATGGCTACGAATGATTCACTTCTGCAGTGTCAATATTGAACTTATGGTCGTTCTGGTAATATATACCATGATTAACTTGAGCTGAGTATACCAAACATTTGGAAAATCACACCAATGGAATACAGAATTTATCACATTTAGTTACTTTCAAAGATATTTAATTGAATTAACATATTTATTTATTAATTATTGGTCAGTTGTATGATGTGAGGAATACATGATATAACAAGGAAAATAATGGGCTCGAATATAATCAAATAATTGATTATTTGTAATGTTAGCCCCCAAAACGCTATACATACAATTATCCAGCGTGTATGAATCGGTAATTAACAGTCGATGACGAAAGAAGCTATCATTGAGAAATCTAAAGGCTCGATTCTTGAAGTATCAATCAAACACTAACACTTAGCAAGCATATGCTGTGAACTGTAAACATTCTAAAGTATCATTCAGTAACATACACACAGCATCCTCGTGAGAGCAATTGCGTACTGCTAGCATTGTACGACTCTCACAGTTAATGATTTGGCTCAGATGAAGGTACGGCGACGTCGATCACATAAACATGAAAACCACACAACTATCTGTCTAATTATTCTAATGTATAAGCATTTATTGTTCATAAACTATCCAATAATTTCCAAGCAGTCTCTGATCATTCTTTAATGCCTAGATAATAAGGCAGATGACGGGACTAAATGAGGAATGCTAAATATGGCTAGTTCAGAAAAGCTTCAAGCAATTTACCAGTGAAGCAGTGATTCACATTGAACCCACGAGATGATTTTACTAAGCAAACCAACTGGAATTATTTCTTTCATTAACATAAATGCAAGTGTCCCTCTGATGTCATTTACCCACTGATGATCCCAAAAACCTCATTCACCATTTGCCATAGGTTAATCGCATTTGGAATGAGAGGTCGGTTTACAATAGAGTTAAGTGCTCAATGTTGTCTGGAAGAATATTTAGGGTTGCTGAGGCAATTGGGTGCGAACAAAGCAATTTGTCTTGACTTGCAAATACTCAATGTGATCACCCATTTGGCGGGTTTCAAATAATCGAATTATATGTTGTTACAGAAATTATTGTTACTTCACAAATAGTAAAACTACATGTATGCATATATAATTGTATATTTGTGAATATCGGCACGGGGTTAACTGCCAATCTACGTGGTGGTTTGTGACGGATTTATCAGTAAACACCTGTGGTTACATCAATGCTGGTTATTCATCATAGTCCGAGTGATATAAAAGTTCTATGTTTGGAACCTACAGCAGCTCAGTAAGCATATTACAAGCAAATTTATGGGTATGATATATTCATTGTACTGTCATACGTAAGAATCTATTTCCAAGTCATCTATGCTGATTAATAACTCAAACACTATGCTGATTAATAACTCAAACAATTCAAACGAACTCAGATACAAAAGGACTAAGAAAACTTATTAAACCTCGCTTCATCCCAACATTCTTGGGCGCAACATGTATATATATCCATTAAAGATTCATGGCAATGGCGTACGTTACATGCATCAATGTAATACGATCCATAAGTAACAGCAAAAGAAAAATAAGTTGCCGTATCCGAATGGTAAAGTGTTTGCTCCATTTATTTGAAAGTGAAAATGATTATTTATATTTCACATATCAGAAGTGTCGAAAAGCATTTACATCGAGTAGAACAATCACTCTATGCCCTTTTGTCTGCATATCCTGTATCCGTGCCGATGGTTCAGGTTTGCTCACGGTTTACGAGGGTCAAAGCACATGCGAGGAACAAAGGTTATGATATGTGTGTAAGTTGAATGATGATTCCACTTTCACAATAGTTTGAATTATATCAGGTGCTTCGATAAGGCATATAAAGTAAATAAAAGAAGAAAGTAAACTGGTGGATCAAAACGATCTTCAACATAAAACAAAACCTGAGGAATCCAAATTTACGAAATAATAGGAATCATCATGCAAGCCTTTCGGCCAAGCAAATGAAATTGGCTGCATTGTGGCCGCATAGCTAATCCGACCCTGTGTCAACTTTACATTTGTGATACATATGTGAATAAAATTGTTAGTCTATTTCATACAAGTAATGGGGAAATGCGGTTATATCTGTGTAAGATTAATTTGCAGTTAATATCATTCTATCAGGTGATCCCAAGTCAGATTCACAAATATGTTAAGCAGTGCCAAACAAAATGAAATATTTACTTCGCTTCATTTGTCTCAATTGCAGTGTAAAAACTTCTTTTTTAAGGACACTATTTCATTTAGAATGCCAAATAACGCTGCGTTATGAGCCCCGTGATCTCACTACCTTCTTGGAACCTCACATCCCAAACAATCCCAATCCCTACCGTATACCATGGAATCCGTGGTATCAGTTGCCAAATCTATCCTGTCAGTCCAAAATTGAAACTCCGTGATAGATGGGGCCCACTTAATGAATCGGATAAGCATACACATCCTTAAAACAACGCGCCTTTGGTTGGATCATACATTTGCGACCCGATTTGGATCTATCCTGGTCTTTTTAACTTTGCTTCCATCAATCAAGAGAAGCAGCATCTAGAGTAAAGCAAAGATATTGACATTGATGTTGAAACAAAACAAAATCCATTGTAACGTATCATGCCATTTAATCTCCTGGTAGCTTAAGGTGTGCCCTGTCCAGATATTATTACTCGTAGATATTGATGATTCGGGTCCTCAACCGAGGATAACCTTGCGTTTAATGAATTCCATATATCTGGATATATGACTACATACCTGGGATTGATAAACTAAGCGTTGAGTTGTTTTGCTGATCGTTTACATATCCTGGCAGTCAATGGTTTGAGATATATTCTATCATCGAATGATTTGCCAACAATATCAATTGCGCGTTGAAAAACATATATATAACGCTAGATTTTATCAATCAACCAAGTGAAGCGCAGGGTTTCCTCATCGACCATGTTGAGTCGGTACTTGAATTAAGGAGTGCAACATAAGAACTCTTAAAACCCATTTATTGTATTGTAGAACGACGAGTTTTAGCCCATCTTCATATTTAGAGCGATGTTTTGAAAAGAGAATTGGGCATTCCTCTATCAATAGCCAAGGAAGTATAGGCAGACCCAAAAGCTGCCCATTTTTGTATTGCCGTGCACTGATTTATTTTGACTAGATTAGGGATTTACAAATCATGTACCTCAAACCAATCCATCATCCAACGCGGCATTCAATAACAGTTACAGGAGATGGATCGGCAGATCATATTCCAGGTTCTAAAGCCACTGTGCACTACCCCCGCATTGGGTGATTAATGGGCTACTTAATATGTTGCATACGACATAACAATAGATCAACAAATGTTACCTCAATACAAAAGACAATACTTTTGACTAAAGGCTTTGCTAAAACTAAGTGATACCTCGAGCCACTCTATAAAGGTAGATTGTAGCGCTTAAGGTTACAGCCATAGCACATTGTGTATGTCATTTTAATACGTGACTTGGTTCATATTCTGATTATTCTAAGCCCCATGATATATTGACAAGTCTACAACATCAATATCCGTCACAATCATATAGTGCTTCAGGTCACTGTTGATGTTGGATGTTGTGCGAGTGATGAGGTGCGAATTGTCGCCAGGATACATATTTTAAATAGCCGTTAATATAATGTGCTATGGTTTAACAAATGTGCGAATTCAGCTATGTAGGTTGGTTGCGGCATTTAATCTGTTTTGGATGTCCAGACGATACTTGTTGATATCTTCTATAGATATATCTTCTATTGTCCTCTAATCTGGTCACGATAGCGGCAAATGTTAATGTGTAAGTGATGACATCCACATGTACTCCGCAAATACACCGTGACCAGTTTTAGCATGACATATTTGCCTATGCATGCTTGTAAGATAAGAGATTATAGATTAACATTGCACGTTTGGTTAAATTGCTGACCTAGATATCGCACGCAAACTTTTAATTTCTCGTGCTTCGGCGTTATTTACTCGCCAGTACACAACGGTAATAAGGTTGGAATCGATGAGATACTGCCCCTGTGGTGACGGACGATGGCTTGAATACATAAATGATGGTAAGGATCCAGGTTGCGGTTCTCTCTACACTTATTGATTAGTTACAGGTCCGCCAAAACATATCCTTTTCATCTTATTATCCGATGCTTATTCAATACAACACCTGATGCATCTTAGCATTATCATAGATTTGTCGTCTTGCTCGGGTTATTTCATCATTCCAGGTAGCCACTGATATTTAGTCGCCACATTTTATCATTAATGTCATCAGCTTTTCCAAATGGCTGATAGTTTCAGTACCACGCCATCAGATTACTACCAGTTTCTTGTACGCAAAGAAATATTAACTTCATTCTTGGGCATTTTGAGACCAAAATGTTTGCTGTTAAAAAAAACAATAACTCTATGCCAGCAGCGTCTGTTATATTGTAAAAGTTACCTATCTTAACCATTCGATGAACATGGCTTATTTGCAACAGTAATATGTAACTTTGCCATTCTGTTTCCATTAATACTTAGTTAAAACAGAAAATGAATCAGGCCTGTGTTAAAAAAAAATACAACAGATGCTACCGATGATTTTCGCATTAAAACATGCTAGAATGCACTTCCTTCTTAAGCACAGACGATATGGTTGCACTTCCTTCTTAAACACAGGCATGTTGAAAAGTAGTAATGGCATAATTTATCCGGTTGAGGTAATAATTGCAGTGTATTGAACCGGTCTATAAATAAAATAGTTTTCTTGTCACGTTTCACCTTTAAGTTGCGGTTGCCGCCGTAGTATATACTATTCAAATCCAATTTGCAAATTCTAAATCCATGTAAATGGTAATGTGATTTAGATTAAGAAGCTTATGTTCACTCGTCCGACTCATTCTTGCTTATCAATATCGTAGTGATGGCACCCTATCAGCGCGATATTCCTTTTTATGATAAACATTTGAGTTTATTTACATGTCTGTATTAACAATGTATGTATTTATTATGCTAAATATATCAGGTGAAAAGTCAAAAGGGATCAAGTCATGCGTAAGTTGATGTTTTATGTGTAGTACTTGTTCACTTTCTTTCCAGATTTGTAGATTGCTTGGGCCAACAGCCTACTGTTGAGAAGCTTTTGGGATCTCTTTTCCATGCACCCAGCCCGTTGCTAAAACCTGCATATCTAGCTTTTTGCAATCTGTTACATCTTAGAGGCCCTGCTGAGTGGATGATTTACCAGGATTAGTAATTTAGAAGAATGCAAATTGTCCCCAGAGTGGAGAATATTAAATTGAAAATCATCAGCACAAATGAGTCTGCACACGATTGTGGACGGTTTTACATGTATATATATTTCGCGCAGATGTATATGTGCCGATAAAGTGCTCCCTAGTTATGAGCCAATAGAGCATTAAAAAAAGAAGATACGGAAGATGGATTGACGATATGGTACACACAAATGTGATAAATCATTATTGATTATAAGCTACTTCATGCGCCTCCCCTCCATGGACCCGGACAAATGTTAACTAAGATATTACTCAAATTATATGAAGATCGCGGCAGTAATGCCATGGCGATTTATGACCGTTAAATGTACTTCCTCTTAACTTTATTACGCATTCAAATTCACGATTGTGAAATGGTGTTCGCGACAACGGTGCTGGATTCATGATTTAATGATGTTCTCGGAAATGAGACAATTTTAATCATAATGCAAATACACCTGTGAATCGTAAGTGGCAGCTTATAAACCCCTTGTAATGAACTGTCCTCAATGGTTCTTCATTAGTGCTCCAATCATATTGGTTGCGTATTAACTTTTGGAGTAACAATGTTATGTGTTGCAGAATCTGTATGACCCATCAACAAAATATATGGATCTTGGTCGAGCATAATTTAATATATATCTTAGAGAGATGAGAAGGATAAAGTTAAACTGATTCATGCCATAATAGGCATACGAGGACGATATCTCGCACCGGAGTTGGTTCTCACGACGTCACATTGCATTAGCTCAAATTGACATTAACGACTAATTAACAGATTCAAATGAACGTAACTGGTGTCAAATGAAGAAACCCTAAGTAAGCCAAGTCTGTTACAAACATATTTGACACCAATATATTCGAATATTAGGTTCAACGACTTAAACCTATATCTCGTTGAATATGCGATTTTGGTGGTGTTGTAGCAGCCCGAGCTGTAGATTGAAATTAAAATTGTGACATTTTAAGTAAAGTCACTTTAATGTATACTGCACTCAGCAACCATATGGTGCACATTAAGGACACACAACCACTACATTATTCTATGTGTACAAAACTGCCAAATCTTGGAGATCCTCTCAAATCTGAATTTAAACACCAGTCAGATACGATATGAAATATATGTATTTGGCTTTGATACAGGATGTCCCTTGCTAGTTATCGCTGCAGTAAATAAATAGTAACCGATGCAAAATTGCTTCGTGTTAGGATATAGAAACAACTTTAACTAATGCAAATATGTTTTCTATTGTGCAAATCGCACACACATTATGCCAGCCGTTATATTGTAACATTTAATATGCATATTCGGCCCTAAGCTACACATAACACCGTAACAACTAAGTCTTGCTCTACTAATTATTCCTGTACTAATGATGTTACATATTTTTGTTGAAAATGGATACTACATCAAAATACCTACCCTAAACAAAATCACCGCGTAACACCTAATGCCTAAGGTTCAGCATACGCATGAGTTTGTTAGGTATATCAAAAAATTGGTAATGACATTATAATGGTATATAATGCGGTTATGAATGAACCCGTACTCATAGTTTATGATTCAGCATGCATCTTTGAGCAATTTGATCGCAGCTAATTGTGCCTGCAATGTCAACGTTTTGTCTTGCAACTATATCAACCTGATAAACAATGCGGAAATGGATGTGGTAGTACTCCGGGACTGCGGTAAGTGGGTGTGAAACGCTATAATGCTATTTAAATGTAGGAAACATCTGCATAATTGGAAACCTGAGGCTGAAAATGAAGTTTTATAACTCAGCAGAGATTAAATGCTAAATTTTCGTTGCTATGCACCGCAAAGCCAGATTGAGATATTTTGAGTGTCATAGCATTAGCTGTTTCATTCACAAGAGCACACATTCATATTGTATCTTCGCCTACATTGCTACAGTTGTGCCGATGTTTACGCAATTGTAGCCAAAAGAATCATAGCAATTCTATTGCACATGTCTTTTATGCTACAATATTCATGAAAACGAGCAGGAATATGCTCTACCACAATATTTCACATAAGCAATATGGCAGTAAACCATTGAGATATGAATTGGCAACGATTCATTATATACATTTAAGTCAGAAAACATATAGCCACATCAAAATGATATACAATGCGGAAATGGATATGTGGCAACTCCAAGACTGTGTTAAGTGTGTGATGACCCAAAGTGCCACTTATTCGAAATGCAGCAGTTTTCAGTGTAATAGAAAGCTAGAGTCTGTATGAGTTATGTCGCTTGAATTTGTCAAGCAATATATTGTTTTGTGCCTCAAAACAAAACCACACCGTGGCTAGCTAGAACTAGCATGTTGTTTACAACAGCACGCTTGTATTTTGAAACTGAAGTTATTTTATAAATGTGTTCTCAGTTGTCTAATTTGCAGTAGCAAAGTACAATTTGCATGATTTAGACATATGGCAGTCCAGCATCTCGAATAATAATTTGAGCTTATGCTTTGGCATACACGAATGAAGAACCATAGCAATCATCACCTACTAGGCAATTTTGGAATACATTACCAGAAAGCTGTGCACGTCACATTGGTCAAATATGCCACCCGTTTTCTTTGATACACATCATGTATCTCACACTATATCCTTCACACGTTCCGACGATATTACACTCATGACTCGCTGGATATATCCGCCACGGAATCGAAACTGATACCATTCAAAACAACCCCAAACAGCTACAATTAACAGAGCACATGTTTGTAATTTGAACCTGCATGTTCATGGGAAAATATTAATACTTTATTTGCATGACTAACTAAACTCCAGGGGAATATATGAATGCTGGCTATATACGCAAAGTAGAGGTCATTTTCACGATGTCCGTCTGTTGGCGTCACTAATGCTGTTTTTCTTGTAATTAATGTTTCTCAAATCCCCGTTAGACTACCTAGGATATGTGGCTTTGAAATTTGGCTTTTGGCAAATGACAGAATTAATTGCGATTTGTTAAAAGCATCGCAATATCACAAAAACGATACGTAGAACATGATCATTTGCTGGTCTCATAGAGGGATTATTCCATATTTATTTGGCAATAACCATCAATGTTAAAATGTCATCACTCGCCGCATCCATGGTAATGTCTGAGATTAACTACTTAATTTCGAAAAGCAATTTAATTCTGGTACATCGGATTGTTTCATCCAAAACTATACACAGCGACTCATTCGTGAATAATGACCAACGAAATGACTGGCTATTAGGCTTACGTACTGGTTAATGTGCACATTAAATATTATCTATATGAACAAACGTATTTGTGCATTTAGAAATGAGGCTTTATGATCAGGGACAACATTATAGTGGATTATGTAAATAACGCAATACAACATTGTGTCTAGAACTACGATCTCGCTGAATATTAAAACTGCTTTTATAACTGAGAAGCACAATAATTATCATGCAACTGCCCATTACATGCCTGTTGTGTGGGACGGCAAGTGCTATCTATACAGACAGAAGCTGATGTGGGTATTTGTGCGTAAAGCGATTGGCGGTAAGCACGATCTTGCTTTAACCTGCTTAGTGAACAATTAACGATATGGTTTTAAAACGCTCACATAATGCCATAGCTGGACTAAACACAACCGCGCTGTGACGAAGCGAGATTTGATGAGTCCTAACCAATATTTATCTTTATTGAACAATTCAACAGACTTGTGGGGCTAAGTCTCATATATATACCACCCGTCAACGGTGCCATCTTTGCTGTGCAATACCGCCTGCTTCGTCCTGATTTCAAAGCATTGGCTAGTGCGCTCTCAGTATATGTGAATCACTGCCGCCAATCCCAGCGACTAACAGTTGACGCTTGATATCGTTTAGAAGCTCGGTTCTAACGGCTGGAATGAGGAATGAGTATTGGTCTTTAAATAATTGATATTATCTTTATGTTATTGCTGCAGAGGCCTGAGCCAATCTCTTTTTAAAGAGGGAGACTGGGAAAAGTCAAATAGTACATGCAATACAACTAATTGAAGAACGGATTGTTGATGCATATTGTAGCATAACAGTAATATGCCTGAATTAATACGATACGAAAAGTGGTTATCTGAACCAGTTAACAATACCAGGCGCTGTTTGCGGTCAAAGCAGTAAGTGCGATAATTATGAATCAGTATAGATTTCAGGTATGCCATCACCGAATTGTAGAAATAGTGAAGGTTTCATCAGGAGTCGGTCATACATGTTACCAAATAGTGAGGTATGAGTGTTTCATGACATTGTGCAGTATGCCGTCCTCGAGATTTAACAATATTTACCGAACGTCTGTTTGTATAGCGCATTCACCATCACTACATTGACTGATATACGCGTTTTTTGTTTAAATTCAGAAATAACAGGGTCTAAGTATGGTTAATGCAAACATGATCATTCATAAACATGCTAAACTGCTGCTTTCGTACATGTTCCTGGGAATGCCACATATACCCGTATGAACCACAAACTGTCGGCTTCGTTGGCTTGAGAGTTCCAAATAGATGATTTGGAAAAGTATTGCGAATTTTGGCTTCTTGCTAGGAACTCTTAAAGAATTAATATAAAGATTAGGTTATGATATGGGATAGCGTTAACCGGTTCCGTTTTAAACTACATTTGGGCACTGTGCAGTGGGTACATATTCTGTCGCTTACCATTCGTTAGCGTACAGAATAAATATAATTTGTATATAAAAATACTACAGCAGGTGTCTTGAAACAAGAATGCATGTTGTTAACATATTGGAATGCAGCGCCTGTTCTTTTGATGGGTCAAATCAGTCGTCATGTTTAATTATCACAACAGTAGTAAATATTCACACACTGCTGTCATCTATGTTATCATATGTATGGTCGATCATACCTCCTCGGGGCCACATCAGGATTGCCAGATGGGAAACCGCTAATTAAGAAGATAACTATTCACTAGTCAACGTACCATGTACCCGATGACTCGTTGATGTTTTAGCATCGTGTCCCAGCATACATTTCATCAATAGAAGAACACACCCAGCACTGTTCTGCTGATACTTTTACATCCGGTACATTTTGGCCCAGCCTCTTATATAAGGTAATTATCATTTGGGAGAGCACATTGTTATTCATGGATCATACGAGAAAAGTTGCCGCTCTTAAGTCAAGTTTCTCCCGTATCAGTTATTTTTTGCAATCGGTTAAAAATTGTAAGACGCAAAGTAGTGACTGACAAAATGTACTGCTCATTTTCTAGCAATTACGCATTGTAAGTATCATTCAACCACTACAGAAACACTAGCAACAGACCTATTATCTTCTCCATTACGAGGAAGGTGTTGTTGTATTGGCCAGCAAATGGGACGAAACTCTATATGGCATATTCTAGTGAGTTGCATTACCATCATGCACCGTGCGGGTGCTGACTTGGTATATCAACACGCAAAGAGTCTACCCATCGTGTACTTAAATTGAGAAGAGAAAGCAATGAATGCACCTGTTGTTAATTCCTAGAGCTTATACATTAAACAAACGCGACATACTGATATTTCATAAGACAGGAAATGACAACATGCGTTACACATTTGATTGTGCTTACTTTCTTTCGCCCTGAACATATACAATTACACACATACACAAACACACACCGATACAAACAGGCACACCGACACACATCGACACACAGGCGCAAGAACGTATATATAAATATGTATATTTATATATATATATATATCTACATATATATATATATATATATATATATATATATATATATATATATATATATATATATATATATATATATATATATATATATGTCTATATATATATAAATATATATATATATATATGTTCATATATATGTAAATATATTTATATATATATAAATATATATATATACATACATATATATATATATATATATATACATATATGTATATATATATAAATATATACGTATCTATTTGTATTTATATGTACATATATGTATATATATATAATATATATATATATATATATTCATGCATATATGTATTTATGTATTAATATTTATCTAAACATGTATGAATTACTACTGATATGTGCATATTTATATGAATATATATATATATAGATAAATATATATTTACACACATATATATATATATATATGTATATGTATATATATATATAAATATATATATATATGTATATATATATATATGTTCATATATATGTAAATATATTTAATATATATAAAATATATATATACATACATATATATATATATACATACATATATGTTTTGATAATTATATATACACGTATCTATTACTATTTATATGTACATATATGTGTATATATATAAATATATATATATATATATATATATATTCATGCATATATGTATTTATGTATTAATATATATCTATACATGTATGAATTACTACTGATATGTGCATATTTATATGAATATATATATATATATATATATATATAAATATATATTTATACATACACATACATATATATATATATATATATATATATATATATATATATATATATATATATATATATATATATATATATATATATATATATATATATATATATATATATATATATATATATATATATATATATATATATATTAGCAAACAAACGGATCGCGAAGTTTAACAGACGATCAATTATCAAGTTTACCAGCTTTGTGTAAACGAGACATGCAGTTGGACCATGTGCAGGTCGTTAGATACATATTGATTTGAACTGTCGCTTTGAACCGGCTGCCAAAATAATCCACGATTACAACTTTCATCACTTGCATGGATGCACATAATGCATACCAAGCAGAGTACTGCGAATCGACACCGTCGAAGATGACTCGATCGTATATGAAATTAGCGTTGTCGGTTAGAAGTTCAATACTGATTCATCTTGGGTTGCTTTATTTTGAACACAAATAGTTAGTGTTATTTCACATAATGAGAGAAATGGCCAATCGAAACATTTGCAATTGGTAGCTCGATGAAGCAAATGAACTGTTGTTTTGCTCACAGCAGTGGAGGAATGCATTCGACTACCGCGAGCACTCTGTGTGAACAAATGCATAATGTTGTGTGATTGTTGATATTGAGAGACAAGTTGATAAATATTAATGAATGGTGATTATAAAGTGTTTCATAGTCTTGATTATCCAGAATGTTGTGTAAAGCTGGTCAGTACGTAGTCTCTACGACAATAATAAGGATTACGTTTTAACAGAATTAAAGCGAAAGGGTAGTAAGATGCTTTGAATGATGCATACACGATGAAGTGCGTCCATACATCAGTCATAATTCAAACTGATGCTGATGTATATGCGCCCGCCTACTAGGCATTCGCTCTATTCTGTCCTACGCATATCTTACTCACAGAAATAAAATGATCTATTGCTGAGCCATTACTGCTCAGATAATAAGAGAATGCGATCTGCCTCTTTTATGTATTATTTGGCAGCAATTGTTTTTGCCGTTATTACGCATTCGCTGGATGTGACGTAGCAACGCACTGATCGAGAGGTTTGAAATCTCTAACTATTGACCCAACTAGTTAACGAACCTAATGCTTGGTATATAGAGTTAGACTATGCAAGGTTTTTGTTTTTTTATATGAGGCATAGTTACAAACTTCGCAAAGAGAAAGTTTTTTTAAACAGCATCAAATAATAAGACCGAAGATAGGTAGATAATAGGTAACAACATGTACAAATTTCTCAATGTGTCCGTCAGGCGTATTTGTTCGTATTTTATCTTATGTGCGCGGATCGGAATAATTGGTCGACAGTCTGATACTGTGATGAATTTGCTAGTGCATCAACGCGATAACAGGATGCGCCATGACAACAGGTTCCACCCTTAATGCATTTGCACTGGTTACAAGCGGGTAAAAAAATATAAACTGGTATGATTCAAAGCATTTTCCTCACTGTCGGTATGTAACGTTGGACATATCATGTATCTACAATATGGCTTGGCATATATTTTGCAAATTATTTAATATATTTCATATACTTATTCACTCAAAATACTCAACGGCTAAAAGTTTGTCGACATGCAGGAGGTAGGTTTTGTGGTTCATACATAATAACTACGATTGAATATAATCCAGCGTGTACGTCAACCACATTTAGTATTACTTACTAAATGCAAAATTGACTATTTACACATCAAAGATACCGAAGTTTGTGACGTAAAAGTTCTTTGTGTGCCTCTTGGGTAGAAGTGAAGCGATCACGTTGGTTTCTACACAATAAAAAGGCAACGGATATAAATGTTTCTGTGAAGACATTCACTGCTCCATAACTAGGTCCTTCATTTATCAAGGACCAATGGATCAATACTAAAAAGTAAAAGCGATACTACAGGATCAATCACGTTTACGAACATGGCATTCCATTTACACCAGTATGGCTATATATGCTTCCTTGACATAGTCCACAGCTTATCACACTAGAATCATGATTTATATATTGTATATCCTAAGCTGTCAGCAAACATAATCGGCCTACGTTGCGAGCACGAATGCGTCTCTTTCCACTTGGCGAGACCTTCATAATGAACATATCTTGTTAAGGTTAGCGACAGCATCACACAACTACAGCAGGAAATTGTGTTGAGAGATACATCGGGGAATCTGCATATTTGTCAATAACTAAATGCGGCAGCATTAAATGTTGGTCAGTTGCAATACGTTCACTTGCATCGGGTCAGTGTATTTGCATGTGTGAGGATTCGCACGCACACCTGGTAGCTATTTTGCGCAGGGGAAATTCATTGATTAAGAAATTGATGAATTGCTAGAAGCAAAATCAGATCATGGAATGAATAGTCATTTATGAACTCTATTGCAGTTATTCAATCAAAACGTAAATCTAAACAAACTACGTTATGCACCACACCACATTGGAAAGTGATTGATATTGAAGTTATCAATATATCTCAGTTGTATTGCTCACTGGTGCATACAACTATGATCACACGAGGTAAGATGCCGACAAATTTCGGCATAAAACGACCTTGTACCCAGGCGTAATTTTTCACGCTTAGACCTCATACACAAGTCAGCCGAGTACCTAAGAGTCTCATTATTCTGAACTATCACCTTTAACAGTGTATAAAATACCGCTTAATGCTGTCAGTAATTGTTGTTTACTATGTGATGCTTTGTTAACAATGTAAAGGGTGCTAATTAAGGAGCGCTCTCTATCGCTGGTAACGCTAGAAGCTTTTCTGAATTCATCAGCGACAGCTAGTCAACCACAGAAAAGGACATATGAACAAGAGGATTGGGGAGCAATGCATATATTCCACTGTGAGCACTGTTCACTCTAATGGAAGGCAGCACGTGCGAAACTAGAAATGTTGTGTTATAATGTGTATAACTGCTATAAATATCGTGTCTTGCATTGACCCTAAAGTGGCACTTTGTTTAAGCATATATGTAGGCTGCAACCGGATCCTTACTATTCAAATGATACTATTCGTCGCCCGTCTGCAACACAAACTGCTTCCTTTTACTTGTACAGCGCTTTTTATATTCAATACATAGCATAACATGCATCTACCCACAGATGAACCGACCAAAACAGAGCAATTAGTAGGTGAGTAATTGATGGAGTTCCTGCTACGATAAAAAAGAGATAATTCGATATTAAACAAATATTAGATATTTTGCGTTTGAAAACTTGATTTTGCACATAGCCTCAAAACTGCTGCTTAAGGCTAGTATTTGCCCTGCAGAGTGATCTATCTTTTAACTGGGTATTTACGTCACCGCCATGTAAATGACATGTTAATATACGAGCGCATAAAAAACATGACCACATTTCGCACTGTAATCGGCCATTCCATGTTTAACGCCCTGAACAACTTACCGCATGCCTCTTTCATCTCGTAAATGGATTGCGAAGGTTTATAGGAGATACTTCTATTTTATAGTGCCCAAAGAGCCAGGTACAATGTTTACGGTATTTCTGTCGGTTAGTAATTCTTGTGTTGATGTCATGATTATATTTAAAATGTTCTTACACAAACAAAAAATCTAAAATATTCAAGTCAATGTTATGGTTACCAAAGGCATAAAAATCTCTAAACAGCATGAACATAAATACCCGACTGCGATGGATATCTAAATATGTGCTATGCTCCGTCTGGAGTGGTGATTGACTGCTGTTAATGGCGAGCTTTGCGCACTGAGTTTGCCGAAAGTTTATGGTATGTGATGAAGATGCTGTGGGGCAAAGCAAATGATTGAAGTTTTATCATTTTCTTTTGATGGATTATCGAACGCTGTTTGCTCAACTGCGGTGTTTGATTTCAGGTAGGGAGGGGTGGGTAGGATTATATGAAGAATAGACCAAGGTGGTATGTTATCGTGCGTTTGTGTATGCATCAGCAAATACAAACCCAAGCAGCTCGCGTAGAGGATTGTGGTCCCTAAATGAGCACCTGTTTCTTTTATTTACCATATGATCAAAAACATACCCAGACGAGAGTGTCAGATGTGATGGATAAATACCCAACGTAATTGATGCAATATGCAGCAGATGGTTAACAGTCAATTAATTAATCAATAACGTTGATACTAGCCTACACATTTCCTCAATGAGGTACGGAACAACTCCAGTGAGAGGTCTAAGAGGACTGACTACAGCTTATCAATCTACTTGATCTACAAGACTGGTTGTCTCTAAATGTCAGCAAAACATATCGTCAATGTTGCCAATACCATTTTCTTTCAACTAATGCATTTCTTTACTGTCCGCCAAGTCACTTCTCAGACTCACTATTGTTTACGTTGTCTGACTTTAAGATAAACTGACAAGGCTGTCTATTCGTGACCCACACGAGTACATGGCATACGTCTTATTTGAGAAAGGCTTAAACGCGACGACGGCTGTCTGCTGTCGACAATTTGTATCGGCAAAAGCGTATTAAAAGCCAGATAGATGTATACATAAGATACTAAACAGAGATAATTAATGTTGTTTATCGAATTGTTAAGAGGGCTGAAAAACCAAGCACGGGTGCGAACAGCGAGTGCAAACTGTATGCATTCCTTTGAAGTATAGCCACATGCGTTATATATACAGTATTACGATTATGACACAAACATTGTGCAGTTCGACACAAAGAGGGAAGAAAATAAGTTACAAGAGACTAGTGAACGTATCAGCAATTTTTTTATTCGGGTTTGTGTGTTGGTATAAATGCTTAAATTTCGAAATCTACCTTTATGCAGCCATAAATCAGACTGCTTAGGGACGTCTTCCCGCCATATTTGTGACACTTGCCATCAAGTCGGGGTTTGGCGCCACTTGCAAAAACGATGTGATATCGCGACGGGGATTAGGATGGTTTAAATCCTTGGACAATCGGCGAAAACCTGGTTCCCAGACCGGCGTCAAAACTACGCCATGAGACGAAGGTCAAGCTTGAAACAGATAAATTAAGAACACATATTGTGATCTATTATACTAAAGCGTCATGCAGAAGCAGCTGTTGAATTATCAGTTGAATTCTATAAAGGTGTCATAATCACCTCTTTATGCAGTGTTTTGACTCACCGATTGGTGTGAATTGTTTTAAATTGATTGGATAGCTCAGCAATAACATGCAGACTTCGCTTTAAGAGAAAATGTACATAAATCCAACACCATTAAAGCTTTCATTTTATGCTTAGTTAGTCAACTACGGTACACATGCACGGGCGAATATAGCAGGCTTCGTTTGAGCTGGATTGTTTTATAATCATAGAGGTGTTCCTTTAGATAATCAATCGCAATGATTGGGTGGTCAGTATTGTCCGGCATTGTTAAGAGAATAGGGTACTTGACATGCTTTCCTTTTTATTGAAAGCTGGGAAATGTCCCGAATCGCTTAGCCATCACCGATTGATCGATTGCAAACTATTTCAAACAGTTAATTAAACTGCCGTTTCGGGTCTGGATCTAAGTATGTGAACTGCTAATGATAATTGGCCAACTGAATAAAAACGAAGATGTTGATAGGATTGCAAGGATCTTGTCTGCTAGTCGAACTCTGAAACCTCATGTTAGATTGGACTATTATCCGCCGTCAAAACTTTGTCCCTACAAAACCAGCGTAGAGTTCTACTTGGTATAAGCCTCGTATATCTTTTGATGAATCACAAATGTCATTATTTGAACCTCACTCCTTGTTCGTTGAAGGGCGGCAGGTGAGTTTTATGATCTAACAATCTCTGTAATTGTTTTTTTTTCACGCTACCAACAGAACGGAGAAAAGATGGATTAAGAGGTGTAGCATTACGATAAGTTGATATCCATGCGATAAGCTGTGTCGCATAAATGCGTGACGAGCTATATGCACGAACAAAT
>CM067350.1:59112249-59127249 GCA_034190875.2 Urechis unicinctus | reverse complement strand
AGAAATCAAAAGGTGCTTGACGGGTTGTTTGGATGTGACCGCAAATGAATACACTCCAAGCATAATGAATGCCTGCATCTCTAAGCTTAATAAATCAACCTTCTAACAAACGCGTAGGCGGATAAGGGCGGTATGTTTTAACTGCCGTGTGTTCATTCGTCTGGGAGTGTCCCTAGAAAATTAGACTATATGCTGATATGTCACGCAATCAGTAGATTTGCATATGAGGCATGGTTCTACAGTTCCTACGAGCGCATAATGGGTAAACATTCTTAGAGCATCATCCCGATCAATTCAATCTCGAGTTGATATAAGTTTGATCACATATTTAGAGGCCTCGATGCAAAGATCGGTTGGTCATTGCGGAATGCGTTATTTGCAAGGTCAGTGTGTCTACCTTTAATGAAATCTTGGGCATGACCTTTGTCGTATGTTTTTCGAATAATTTTAATACATCTCCCATATCAGCTGACGAAATGAACAACGACAATATTTTCAAAAGGCAGCGAACAGCATACTACGCATACTCCTGGCGGTGTGCAACAAATGCCAAGTACAGTGCATCGCACTACTAAAATCACCAGGTTGGGTGTTTCAAAGTTTTTATAGAAAGAATGGCGATTGTATGCATTGAGGTATCATTATTTCACGTCCCAGGATTATATTTTTATGAACAACATGTTACCCATGGTTATAGTTCTCAGAGGTTCAATCAAAACATTATTACATTATATTGCTTCATGCGTTTGCTTAGCAACGGTCGTGTGACATGTGTTGTCGCTTGACTGTATTTCACAATTGCTTGGCGATTTATGTTCGAAATATAATAACAGCTAGTTTAGAGGCAGTTGTTTATATTAAGCAAATAAGTGAATAGGTTGTCACCCATGTATTTTTGGTGAGAGGTTGGCTACGCCAGCACAATTTAATATCAAACTTAACAGAGTCCGAGCTCATAACTTAATAAGATACACTGACAAGGAAGACAATTTTGGCGATTCATCTGTGCATTAATTTTGTTTGCAGGTTCTGTTGCCCATCTTCTTTATAGCGATGTAGAAAACTATTCACAGTTTTTGAAAGCATTCAGTCACGGTGTTCATTTGTCGGAATCTCCAAAGTTACCAACGTCTCCAACACGATTGGTTCCTGTCTTGATCGATACGCCATATCATATCAGTGTAGGAAATATTTAGAAAATCATATGAAAGCAGTTAGGTGCAGGTGACACCTTCACAAAGTGTACCTGCATTAGCCTAACATGCTGAATCGTACGGCTGGAATTTAGTTGCATGTTGAGTGTTGCATGTGGGTCTATTTCCATATCACCACACATCATTTATTCACAATTCCCAACGCTGCTCATACCCGCTACTTGTGGAATGGACAATTCTAATACGATTATCGCTTTAGCGCCAGAATCATTTTATTTAGGTCATGAAATATGCAATGATGCCTTTTTGGCACTTGGCACTTAAGGTGTGGCATTACAACAATTACCAAAAGCAGTCTTTTTTCTTAGACAATCAATGATAATGTGTCCATCAAGACCATTGTCTTTAGACTCGTGGAATTCATCAGCTTGGCTTGGGCGTGTTTGATATGCAGTGTACATTTATTATCTGTTTAATGGAAATGCAGCAATGCATATTGTGCTCAACATTAACAGTTGTGTCTTTAAGATGGGTGTAGGGAGGGTGTAGGGAGGGTGCAGGATTTCACATATAACAACAGAGATTTGCTTGCTTGCATCTCTGTACACTTAACTCCGTCGCGCGAGCCTGGGAGGGCTGCACTCGTGTGAAGCTGATGTGCAGGAGTTCCTTCGGATGATCAAACAACACGCCTGCTGAGTGGTAACTTCCTATGAAGGGTCTGGTTTCACTGTTGCACCGAAGCGATAGAAGAGCTCCAATGATCTAGTATAATTAAGGATAGATGACGTTTGTATGTGACACAGACGAGTTGTGCGGAATGTAGAATAGAGCTAGTCATGTTCGACGCAAACAGTTCACACATTGCTATTTGATGAACGATGGGGTATGAGGCACATTGCTAAGAGATTAACCATTATGTGTCATTTTCTAAGAAAATGTTTTTGACAGTATAAAATACAGCTCGAGCTTTAGGAGTGCGCTAATCAATTCTGCCAGCCGTACGCAGAAGCAGCATAGTAGCTTGAACTCATTTGGTGAAGATGCACTACAAACATATTTGTTGACAATATGAATTTTTACGGACCAAGGTCACAGCTGTATATTAAAGCAAATAGTTATTACATTCCCTTAATTTGGTGGAATAAGTAAACGATGGGATAAACAATATATATTCGTCACATAGAGAGCAAATTGTAAGGATCATTGCTTTTCTATAAACGCTGCCCGGTATTGCAAACTTACTGTCAGGCCGTACATCAAGCTAAACATTATCATTTGTCGACCAGAATGAAAATATGTGATTCACATGGCTTCGGCCTCACTGAGAAACAAGAGAACATGATTGCAGCAGCTGCTATCCATTTTCTCGGCAATAGCGTGCCAAAAAGACAAATATGGCCCATTACAAAGACTCAGCTTCACGCATATCCACTGCACACTTTATAATGCTGCGAACAAAATTGATGTCCGCATTGATGCATGGTAGGAATGTTTTTACTGCAATTCAAAGATTCACTGGATAGCTTTTTCCTGTTTATAGGTATCGCCTCTACTGTAGTAGAAACTAATATATCTTATTGAAACTGTTCGATACATTGACTGTGTGGTGAGTTTTCTCCATTTATTAAGAAATGCTATTACCCAGCATACTTTCTTCTATAATTTCTTCAGTTGAATCACCGGACAGTCGCTATAATCCTTGATTTAAAAAGGCTACTGCATAAGAATCAAATTGCAATTGGGTAAAACCCTACAATTGGATTCTGTTTGCTGTAATAGAGTTTTTCCTAAACAAAAGGCACAGTTTATTTTGTGTGCATAGAAGATATCACATCGTCTGCAGTACTATCGGTCCATATCAGTGTTGATACGTTAATATGATAGATTACATTCCCATAATACATGAAACTGGAGCTTATTAACCAAACGTTGTCGACAGAGAATGTCATATATGCAATTGATCAGGTTTAGCTACTTTCGATGACAACTTTTAGGTAATAGATTCAATAAGCGAATGCATGGAAAAATAGCGACAGTGCATAAAAATGGATGGAATAAGCTTGCAATCAAGTAAAATAGTAAATATATAGCATTAAGTTGGTAAAACAGTAGCAGGCATTACTCATTTTGATATGGATTGGGCATAAGCTCGATAACTGTAGCTGCAAATGGTTCCGCTGGGGTAACCCTTTGGAGCTAAATCATTTATACAGGGATGACTATTTGGTGTGGTCCTTGCCATTCAAGGTCGTTTGATTGTGAATTACGTTGGTATGCCAAATGGTGTTAGTCCTGATTATTATCAGTTATTTCTCGGTGATTGGCATATACACTTAGTTAACCTCAAGCCCGTTAATTGTTCAGTTCAAGCATTTATGACAGTCATTATTCATTGCAGGAATCTGTAAATCACAACGCTTTTATACCCTCTGAGTATTCAATTGCTCACTAGTATTTTGCTTATCAAACAATCAGTCCAGGGAGCGTTTGGAGGAACTGCATGATTAGCCCTTAAAGCGGTTGTTAATTCACAATTAAACTTGCTGTTACCAAAATCAACGAACTCAAATTCTAAGCTTTACATCAGGAACAACACGTATCGACCCTGAAGGCGTTGGTATCCATTAAGGAATCTATTCTGACAGTCTGAAGCTGAAATAGCGTGATAGATGGGAAAACGTAATAAATAGGCTATATACCTTAATCGATATAGTTTTTCGTTTTCGCTTTGAAATATCAACGCAGATGTGAAATTTCCTCTTGCCGCAAAATCCCCATTGTTCGATCGTTGTTTGAACAGATTAAACAAAGTAAGAGACTCAAGGGTTTTTTTGTCGTCTATGATATGCCTTCTATTCTTAAGATGCACCATTCTGAGCAAAATCTCCATAGACATGATTTGACTCGCTATTTATCTATATTATTACACCTTGATTAAAGGAAAACGACTCGTTCTACGACCAATAGGGTAAGATTTATCGATCAACAACAACGCTTCTGACATATTTTGCAGACAGCAGTCATATCGACTCAAGCATATAACACATATCAACAAGCACCCTTATGAGTATGATATATGTATTGTACTATCATACGTAAGAAACTCGCTCCTAGTCATCTATACTGATTGATAACTCAAATAATTCAAACGAACGAACAAACAAAAGGATTAATATATAAGAAAGCATCTGAAACCTTGCTACACCCACACACTCTCGGCCACAACATGTATATATATCCATTACAAGTTCGTAACAATGGTGAGCGTTAAAGGTATTCTTGCGCCAATCGATTGTAGTAAATCAATCAATATCGTAATGAAAGTATTTGTAAATGCGTCAAAACCTATTGATTGAAAACCTAAAAGCCGCAAAAGTGATTGCGATCCATAAGTCACAGCAAAGGAAAAAAAAGTTGCCTTATCCGAATGGTACAGTGCTTTCTCCATTAATGTAACATATTAGAAGTGTACATTACGTAAGACCATAACTTTGTCTGCAGCCACTGCTTTATGTGTAATGAAATGAACAACGACCAATAGCAATCAATCATCGTGATTTCATTATGCTAGTGTCAATAGTCAATAAACCACAATTGTGAATCAAGGAAATAGGTAACACTTACAACTGCTGTCGGGCGATGAATATCCTGTATCCCTGCCGATGGATCAAGTAAAAAAAACACCTGTCGTTGGTGACCAGGAAATGAACTGTTATACGCTTCGATGCAGTTCATCATTGCTAATCTAACCCTGATGCATAAACTTGAAACAAGCATAAGATGTATAAATGTTATGTTTGACTACACACATTGCTTGCGGGTATGTGCGTGTAAGGTTAATGTCATTGTATCATTCTATCAAATATGTTCATCAGCGGTGTCTAACCACCTGAGGTATTTACTCTGCTTCAATCACGCATAAACTACAGACCATTCAGAATACTACATAAGGTCGTATTATGAGCGCCTGTTATATTCTTAGTTCGCAACCTTCTCGATGCCTTTCATCATCGAATCCATAGTATAAATTGCCAAATCTATCCTGCCAGTCTTAAATTGAAACTCCATGATAGATTGTAATGAAGTTGAGAAACATACAAATCCTTAAAACAGCGCGCATTTGGTTTGATCATACATTTGCTAAACATTTGGATATTTTCTGGTCGTTTTAGCATTGCTGTCATTAATCTAAGATAAAGTAAACAATATATTGACGTTGATGTAGAAACAAAATGTCCATTGTAACGTATCATGCTATTTGATCTTATGGTAGCTAAAGGTGGATCCTGCCCATATATTATAACTAGTAGATATTGTGGATCTGCTCCACACACCCTTGGTATCTTTGGGTTTAATAAAATACAAATATTTGGTGATATGACTATACATGTAATAAACAAAGCGTTGAGTGGTTTTGCGGAGCGTTTATATGAGTTTGCAGTTTGTTTTGAGATATTCTATTATCGAATGACGTGAAAACAATATCAACTGTGCGCTTACAAAACACGAATTTTAATTTACATGAATTGCACTTCATTGGTTAATTAAATCAATCAACTAAGTGAAGAACAGGGCATCCCCGTGGATAGTGTAGAGTCGGTGCTCAATCTAAGGAATGCAATATTTATTGTATAATAGAAAGAATAGTTTTACAATAACTATTAGCACAACTTGAAATTCAGAGCGATTTTTCGGCAGGAGCATTTAATCACAATATAAGCATTCCTACTTCACTAACCAAGGAAGGATTGCCAGACGCAAGTGTTGCCCATCTCTGTACTGTTGTACACTCGTTTATTTTGATCAGATAACTGAGCTCCAAAACATGAACCTAAATCCTTCAACGAATGTAGCATTCAATAGCCTTCAGGTTAAAGGACTTGTGTTTATCTTAACTGATTTATTTGCTTATTCGTTCTCGTGTGTTTTGTTGCTGTTGTATCAAATAATAATTGTTCCTGTACACATGCTGTGCGAAAATAAAGATTATTATAACGGCGACAAAACATGGATTGGGATACCGTTACAGCCACTGTGCCCTTCCTCAGCATTGGGTGATTAATCGTGGATAATAATATGCCGCATGCGACTTAACAATAGATGAACACATTGTTTCACATGTGGCTTCTTTCTATCGATGCGGACACAAATGTCACAAAAATTATTCAATCGAATAGTTATACACAGCAATTCAGTACTGCCTAAAAAGTATTGCAGTGTAAGCAAGCATGAAGGTGTTTCTAACTGATCGTCAAAGTGGGAAGTGACGTTACATCAATTTGCCTCAAATCAAGAATATCTTGGTGTTGTACCCTTCCTGTAATATATACGCATTTTGCATGCTAATTTGTTGATTATATTTTTGTACCCGAGTCATATAATATCATGACCACATCATAGTGACCTATCAATGTCGAAACTCATGGATTGCGGTAAGTGGGAGGCGAAATATGATTCCACTTATTTAAGTTGCAGTGGGTTCTCGTGTATAAATAATTCCTAGGTCTGAATAACTTTCTCTCACCCTAAGTAGTGAAACATGCATTGAATCTGTTATACCGTAATTCAAAGATTGACGGAGTCATTTAAGCAGCTGATACAAGCATGGTGATCACTATTGCGAACTTACATTTTTATCAATGCCGAAAGGTGAAATAGGCGTCTCAACTGAAGTATTTGCTGTGTGTTGTGCACAAAGCCATTGCTATTATTTGATTGGATGATCAAGTGTTTATGCTTTTCAGCAAGAGAATAAGTCCTCTTTTCTTGCAACCTGCCTCTTTGTCACCACGAGTTTAGAAATCTATGAGACATTTAAACAGGTGTTTTACTTAATGCAATAATTGATTTTCTAATGCACGTTCTCTAATACGATTTCAAGTCTATAGATATATATAAGTATTAGTACAATTGTGCTATATGAGGTATCGTCGATGGATAAGCACAAAAACCAAATGGTTCAAATAACGATGACAATAATAATAATAATGATGATGATAATAATAATGATAATAATGACAATACACACTTCACAATGCATTAAACGCAGTCTTTAGCAGGAAAAGAAAAGCGGATGTGGTGGTACTCCTTGAGCGCTGCAAATGTCCAATTAAAAATTCCCTCGAAACCCGAAAGTGTCGAATAAGATGGAAACACCTAGTCTAGTTCTACGATGACTTAGTGTTAATGGCCTCAGTCATAAATTTCCCCACATTGTGCAAAGTGATTCGAATCATGTTTAATTGTTCTCCCCACCCACCCCCCCCCCCCCCACCTATATCCTGAATCGTTTTTGAACACTTTTGGGTTAAGCAGTGCGAGTCATTTGAGCTTCTCTTGTAACGGCGTATCGTGATTGACCCTTGGCTGATTTGAGTGTACTCCCTCCAAGCAGCGTATATCGACAAGCATTATTGCCAAACAATGCGTGTTTCTGAACTTTGCGTTAGCTTATCGAGTATCATTATCTTTATGACACACAACAGTCTTTATCCAAATATGTATGGGCTGTTTAATTCGGCTGACCCAAAGTTGTATGAAATGTTCCAGATTACCTACATGGTATAAGACAATTCGTGCTTAGAATTTATTGAGATATTCAAATTATCAGTGTACTGCCAAATTGAGGTTAATACGGGTGGCATTTTGGTTGATTCGATGGATTGATACAAACATCGTAAACCAATCATGCAACTATTCGAAATCCGTGTCAGCTTCCATAGATGAAGATACGAATCTACCAATGAACCCTTGTGCATTTCTCTTTAATACTTACTGGATGATTTATTATATATTCCTATTCGGACCTTGGTATATTACTGGTTTAGTTATGCATTTAGTCTATTAATATATATGAATAGATAAGTAAGATCTGATGCCTATTTCGTGACCACAGTCGCCCAAACGTGTAGCCTCATGCAAACCTTGGCGTAGGTATAACTGAAATAACCTTTATAGTAAATAGTATATAGATTATGCATTAATCCTTTTGTTTGAAATGAAGCGACTAGGACTTTAAGAATGAAAATAAACGTTCCTTGTCATCTGTAGCGCAGTTGCAAAACTAAGGAACAATTCCATCAGAGCTCTATCGTGAAGTGATGTTATCCCATGCAAGACATTTTGACATAACTAAATGAGCATAGATCAAAGTATAGATCATGCATATATCAACCATAGTTGGAAATCTCACCTTTACAGCTGTGCCACCCGTATAATTATCTATGTGCGCACTCTAAGACAAATGGTCGTCAGGGCATGTGTTATCATGGATAATGGAACATAAATCAATAATGTGAGTTTTAGGATAGAAATGATATGACTCCAAAACCAAAGACATAGATATAGCGAGAGTGGGTTGCATGTTGGCACTCAATTGTCATTCCATCAATTGTTGGCACGAGGAATTGGGTTTCACTCCTGTCCGGCGCTACACTGACAATCTTGACACTAACAAATTGATATGTGATTGATAGACAAAAGCAGCCAATAGATACGTTACTTGCTTATACTGGGTTATAATAAAGGCTCAGTTGACTTGGAATATATTCCTTTCCATTTTCCACTGTTTAATCTGAACATGTTCTCAACATGATCATTATACTTTAATACATACATACATACGGTAGCTACATATGCTTAATGCACACTGGTAGTAAAGGCAGCTGTCTGACCGTCTGAGTCGACAATGTTGCGGACGATAATTATACCGAAGCGGTATAGTCACCATGCTAATTGCAACGGGATAATTTGGCCCTTGGCTCATAACCATAAACAATGCTATGTAGCGCTTTTGTGAGAATGTTGTAGCTACTGCATGTACAATCGTGGTCATCTATAGCCGAGAGTATGTAAAATAAAGCTTTTCCTTCCAGTTTGAGACCCGATGATGTTTCATATAAGCGAAAGCAGCATTCACGTAAAATACCTTTGACGTGGTGCCGGGGAGGGGAGGGCACAAGCCCATATTGACTGCCACAACATACATTATGCTACTGTAGTGGATTACGGGTTAACCTTCATAATCATAATTCCAACATGTACTAACAAAGACGCCAGTGCGGGGGACATATTGTTTTAAGGACAAAAAGTAAGAGATGAGCGTTTAATAAGGAACGCTCAAGGGTTGACAGTTTGTAATAAACAAAGGGAGTGATGCCATATCACAAAATCATACCTCAGCTGCTGGCGCTTGAGATATATAATTGAATAATTGACTGACAGCAGTGAAAGTAGTGTGGCACGTACCACTTTTATAGATTCGCATATTTCCTAATTCATTTGAAGATCAGGGTACAATCTAAGCGTCTTTCAAGAGGGTTGAGTGAAGTGATTTCCAAACGGAGAGATATCAACAAATAAAGCTTCAAGTGGGATGTATTCGTTGTTATTTATTGGGTTGTTGACGCAGCACAGTTTAGCCTTCACATGATTTCTTACTTAAGCTCACTTGTCGGCCCTAATGCAGTAGGTCTCAATCTTTTGACAAATGTGCGAAAGTGATTATTAACTCAGGTATGGCAAATCCATCGTCGAACTTGAGTTGCTGCATCTATTCGGTTCACCGAATATACAATACTGTCTTTTGAGTGGTAATACCTTCGGTCCCGCAGTGAACATCTCGAGTGGGTTTGTATGCAATTAGATGACGCACTAGGTCATCTGATGCATTTAGAAGAGAAACGTGTTTCCAGAATATGACCAGGCAGCTTTCTGAGGTCGATAGTCATTATTACCGGGACGGGATTTTATGCTTTTCTTTTCGATTTGTGCTTATTGATGCTTTGTTTCAAAACAGTATTTACCTTCAGCATTGCCATTACACCGACACTGCTACATTCCGACTAGCAATATAATATTAAACAGCCAAGTCCAGCAGTCCCTGAGAACTGGCGCATTAATTTTATCGTTGAATGCAAAAAACCTATAAGACTGGGGCACTAAAGGGGAATCGCTAAGGGACGACAAAGAATTGTAGCTGTCTTGAACAAACTCGACGTTCTGTTACAAATAACTCCCAAGGGACCCTTTTCTACGCTCTATACAGATCGTTAAAGACATTTTGATTAATCTCGCAAATGTGATATGTGGTACTGATGCGTATGACAGCTCATAATGCAAGATGATTCACGGAATATCAATTCGGGCTGCCGAATCTGGTCAGCACTATCGCAAATCTATCTTATGCCACTTTTAATGAAAGCTGTAATGGTTAATAGAATTACAAGATGATGTGTATTTAAGCATCAGAGCTTTCGCAGATCGTTCAACAGGAGACTGTAAGCCAAGACAAGATTCGAATCCGCATAAGGCGCGTATATGTATATATATATATACATATATATATATATATATATACATATATATATATATATATATATATATATATATATATATATAAATATACATATATAAGTATATATAGTGACGAATACAACCATTCGTTGACTCCAACCATTCGTCGACAAATGTTTTGAGTGCTTTTTTTAGTAGTAATTATTAATGCGGCATATATTGATTGATGTAATGAAAATGTTAAATGCAAATAAAAATATGTTTTACACTTTTTATTCCTAATATATACTTTTGGTCCTCTAAAGGCCGTCCCCGAATGGTCAAGATGCTTATTTATACGCACTTATACAACCGTTCGTGCCCATATATTTGCGTATATTTGCAGAATACCGATATTTTTTAATCATTTTCATCTATCATGGATGAAAAATATAATATTTATTATTCATGTGATCATTATGAACGATTAACAGTGTTTTGCAATATAATTTAATGTTGAAGAATAATGGGAAAAAAGGGAGTTTTCGGTAATAAAATGCTAAAATAAATCAAATATCTAAATACTTCAAATATATCTATACAACAGTAATGTTTTAACATCATTTCGACCATTTGGGTCAAAGTATATCCATGGTTATAGGGAAGATATTGACGTTTTCGTGTTATGTCAACGAATGGTTAGTTGCTAAAATTTGATTTTGCTATAATATTCAAAATTCAATTCAATCTTTCTTATGTTTGTACGTTACTAAGACTAAACAATAATACCAAAATGGTCAAACCAATATATTTTCAAACATTTCGACCGAATATGTGCTTTGACTTTATGTGGACATAGCGGTATATCCTTTCGTGGACCCAAGTCTACGAAAGGTTGGCGGTTTGTCCACCAAAGGTCGTGTTCGTGCTAATATATTTATATACGAAGTTATGAACGAAGTTACCTGATTGAATTCAGACAGCAATAGTGTAGATGAGTCGTTATGCCATCAGCTATTGATATGTAGGCATTTTATATCATGATGAGCTGCAGAGTTCATAAAGCTCACCCAACCTAAGATTATTTTGCCAACTACATCATACAATAGATTTGTTATGGCTGATAGCATTCGTGAATTTGCGATCCAACATCTATGGGTAGCTAAATGGATGAATGAATCGGTTATTACCATGATGAATGACCTATGTCTATGATAAGAGGCATCAGGTAAGGTTAGAAATATAAACCGATAAGTAAGATGAAAATTACATATATTGGTTTCAAGGAAACTAATCAATAATCATACCATCCGCATCATCAATTATCCTATGGACCTATCGTCCATTATCTCCTATACTGTACCGTATTGATCAAAAGACAGGGCATGAACTGGAAAATAAACGCCATTCAAGTTTGGGGATTTTAACATGTAGCCAATTACTCGAGGCCTAATAAAATGGTTTGTTATCCAAACACCCAACATAACAATATCGGGTATTGATGTCTCAGACTTTGCAATACACAATGCGGATCATTCGTGTAAAGGGGCTTTTATGTATTAGATAATAGGTCAAACAACGTGACAAGCATCATGATGACACATATAAGATTGTTGCCTAATCTTTCGCAAACCATTGTGAATACAAAACCTACACAGCACGGTTAGGTTTGTAGTTGTTATTTGCAATATCAGTGAATTTGTATTAAAGACAAGAAAGCGGTTGGATATATATATGAATTGTACTCTATTCCTGAAGCTCGTCCAAACTGTTATGCCGCAATTCTATAAAAGCAAATACTTTGGTATTTTTTTACATTCCGGGTGATTATTTCTAGATTGTATATGACTAGGCCAAGTTGCAGGAATTGTCACCTATTCTATTTGATAATCTGGTGAACTACATTCCTTTATAATCAATAACACGCTTGGGGTGGAACATGTACGAATAGCCAAGCCTTATTCAATGAAGTATATTATAGGTATTACCTACGGGAACATGAACTTAAGCCCATATGCAATATCAATACCTAATTCAATGCAATGGAACTGTGGTCTCTATTATTCGCTCTCCGCAGTTTTTCAGAGGACCAAAGTGTCTTCAGCGTACATAATATTACTACCCGGAAAGGCATAGAATTGTCAATTAATTAAACGTATTCAGAGTCTATGTAATATGCCGTGTTAATTCATTTGGTAAGAATCCATTAACGATGTTATCATGTCCCGTTCAACAAGCATCACAATTGCCATTCGCAGAGCGTTATACTAGATATGAACGAAATCATGTCTCAAGAGGCGATTCAAACAAACCTTATTATGTAATAATGTGCATTTCATGTTTTCAAGAGCAATATGTAACCCAGTCAATTCAACATGAAAAGCATATTACGGGGCCTCATCTGACAACTCACTTCTTGATATCTGACAAATAACATGATAATTTATATTATACTTCTATATTTGTAACCTTAATTATGCATATTCAGCGCGGCGACCTGACACACGGCCTTGCGTGTTGTCCTTCATGACCACTACAGTTCGATGACAATGTGATTATATCGTAACTCTATTAACATGTACTTGCTATGGATCATCGAATGTTTTTATAAGGCATTGCACCAACGCAATGAAGGTAAGGATGACTGATAATGCATGGGATTAAAACAGTGGAAGGCTACTTGCTGTCCAGAAGTAGAACCAAATAGTTCCAGTACACTAGTATGTATGGAGTGAATAATGTCGACGATGTGTGCCATTCGAGACCGAACCACCGCTGTATCGTGTTTTGTAATTAGGCCGTGGGCGGTGATGCTACAAGAATGCTGCACCTTTAAAAGAACGCCTACGACGGTATCTGTGCTCGTCATGCCAATGCGTTACAGCGAGGGACTGCATGCTATGGAGCTTTGGAGAGGGCAGCAACGTGGTACTTTTCAAAACATTATACATGACAACAAAGCATATTGTAATTATATTGCCAATGAAACAAGTCAAAATGACATCGCAAACTGTGCTGAAATAATTACAACGTGTTTTTTAAAACAAACGCGTAGTTCAACTAGATACATATTATCATGCAGTACGGTATTTTTCACACTTTTAAAGCTTAAGGAAATGCATAAATCGGTCTGTAGATGAATTGCTTGTTTAAAAAAATACCTATATTTGATCTCATATATCAATATACGTAGATGCGGCGCTGAGGTAATTAACAACGTAGACGGCGTGTAGTATCTAACGAGTTATGCTTGAGTAGTAACACTTCCAGTTCTATGTTTGACATCCTGAGCGTGTTGAAAAGTTACAAGTCTGACATGGTGGGTATGTGTGTGCAATATTCGGCGCTGTAGCGTATCAGCTCTGGTAATCCGACTACAAGACACGTTTACCGAATGTGATATGCACTCCCTTCTGGTAGTGGTTTGCATCAATGCACATCCTGTGATTTTTGCATGCTTTTCAATGCGTTGCATCAATCTATTATTAATGGTGCTAGTCTACCAGCTGAATTAAAATCAATGCACTTAAGATGAGCTAAATAAAATAAATGTTAATTGTAACATTAGTATTTGCAGCTGAGGACACAGATGCAGAAATATTACTTATTTTAAGTACCAGTTAACGGTCACATCTGGTTATGTGGCCGCTTTCATATTATTAATACTGTGGTAGCAAAAGACAAACGTGAATTATAAAGGCCAATGACCGAGGTAAGGTTTTGCGATGGGGCCTGTATTACCCTCAATTTCAGCCCATATAAATAGTAGTCGTTCAGGTATAACTTCTTCAGGTTATCACTTGCTGATGGCATGCTGAAATTTGTATTGTACTAAATTTTACAGCCAATTTTATTCATTTTAAGATATATCATTTAACGAATTAGATTTGTCAACTACGTCAGAGCATAGCAGACACAAGATGTGTATTTTTTATTAATTATATGACCAAGTAGCTGGTAACATATTTATACACCGAATAGATTCAGGGAAGCAGTTTGCTTGATGTCAGCAGTGACCAATAATATCAAAAAGGAGCCGTTTCCAATTCGGTATGTATGGCGCTCATTGCTTTTCTTGATACATTCTACGAAATTGACTAAAGCCAACTAGCCAGGAAATATAATTTTCAGTACCTAAGATAAGGACTTCAGTATGTTATAATTGTTCACCTCATGCATCAAGACGATATGTTGTTGCTGCTTAATAGTTTCTGACAAATGCTTAGTCGCATGCGGATCAATTTGTTCCTCCATTGTTATGTTGCAGATGGCAGCGTAAAAATCGACCGAGCCGGCGTGCACAATGGCTTCAGAAGCCGGCCAACTATCCCCCCCCCCCATCCATCAGTTATCACTGCTATCGAAGGCTGCCTTGGTTGATGGAATGACCTGAGAAACATTTTTTGGAACTGAATAACGTAGCCGTAACAGTAAAAACAGCCCACAGTCGGGCCACACTTGCGTCCGTCTATTCTAACGTGGTAATCAGTGAAATTGAGGGACTGTTATAGCCTAATTATAATGTTGAAAAGGCAAATTAATCTGTTTTGGCACTACGCTCCTTTCTATT
>CM067350.1:58879749-59107249 GCA_034190875.2 Urechis unicinctus | reverse complement strand
ATATATATATATATATATATATATATATATATATATATATATATATATATATATTATATATATATATATATATATATATATATATATAATATATATATATATATATATATATATATATATATATATATACATATTTCAAACACGAAGAAGGGTTTTCTGCAATGCCTATACTTAATCATTTGCCCCTAAGCATTGTAAGGCAATATCGCGAGCGATATCAGCGTTTAGAAGTAATCTCTGGTTCTTAAGCGTTCGAAAAAATTATTTAGTTGGTGTTACCGCTGTGACATTTAATGATAACCCATAATATTGAGATCTTTATTGAAGGTTTTGGTGCCTTATCTTAAAGAACCATACAATGTCGTATTCAACGAAACTTCGTATTGAAGCTTTATTGATTTTGGAGCAGCAAAGGACACTTTTAATGTTGTCATGTATTTGTATTATCTATGCAGCGGCATAATGTAGTAAGTAATACACCAATGGGAATAACGTATCCATGCCGAGAATTATGTAGTTAAATCAATCAAAATTGGAAACATTTTAATAATCCGCATTTACGTTCTTACTTTGATGTGGTGACCATATTGTTGCCCGATAAATGTATTGAATGTGCATATTGCTCCCATCCTTTTAAGATGATAATGGAATATTTATGGAAATTGATGGCCAAGTACATAAACAGTGGTGCGCCTTCGCATCATACACCCCTGACGGGCATGATTCTAAGTCCCCATGGCTTTTATCTCTAAGCCGTTAAGTTGTCTGCTAGATAAATGCGTTGAAATGTACATATTGTTGCCTTACGTTTCAGATGATTATGGAATAGTTATGGAAATATCCCCAATAGTATGTTGTATTGCGCACAAAGTATCTTAAGCATCTCCACATCGATAGCATAGGATAAGCATTGCTTCTCTGCTAGTCGCTTTACCACATCATGGTAGATTATTCCTGATACGCATTTTACTGGCATTAAATTTTGCCGTTATTGCGCTATTCTTTATAAATAACAGGTCTTCACGATATTTGTATGGCATCACAATGTAGCATACTTGGCAGGTTTGCAGAATGTTAACGTCATATGAGCCTCCGTATGATTAAAAGAGGATCTAACATTGCATGATTGATATTGACATATATATATCTGGCTACATTAATTTCCATTTAAACTGTTCCTTATGCTCATCAAATGCACGGTAAATGATTAAACAGTAGTCCGCGATAATGTGTCTAAGGGCATGATTGACGGCCGACATAGTCTAGTCTTCGGTATGTTTATGCTTACAGTCTAGCCTTCGACCATTGTTAAGAATGTATCCCCGTGATGCTGAGTGGCAATCCATCATCCACATAGGCGAAGGAATCGGTACCTTACCAAACATATCTCAACATTATTCATCATAACCATCACAAAACACTGACGACGTTATCTTCGGCTTACAGATCCATCACCTATGAACCGGTGGCCAAAAATGGGTGCCAATGTAGGTGTGATGTCATGAAATAGAATAGAGGGATTGGATCAGAGATCGACAAGTCTTACTTTGGTCTGTTTGAGAGTATTTCAGGGAGGAATATCACCACAACGTCATTCGGTTTATTCCACGTTACGGTGAGACCCCCTTGGGCGGGTCATCCATGCTGATATTCGCGTCGGGTATAAATCTTGTACAATTCAGCAGGTCCATCGGCATTTAATGACAACTTGGCTACTCAGTCGTGTCTAGATGGCATACTTCACACGGACGAGACCTACAATTGCGTCAACATTACGTTCTTAACAAAAGCGCATTGCATGTCTCTTCGGTAAACGTATTTGTACGATGACAACGGAGCAATGTATGCCACCTAGGCGATGCATGAGACGTTTTTGATGACGTGCACCATATCGATATCTAGCTTTCTGATGCGCCAATGAATCAATAATTGTCCAATAGTTAGTGATATTCGAAAATATCACTCCAATATAATCGTGCATTCTGCGTTGTTATAATATAGTTTCAGTGTCGCACAAAAATGCTATCATGAATATCAACGTTGATGACCGCCAAAAACTGAGTCACATCTTAACTGAAACATAACGTTATTATTCCAAATGTGGCCTCCATTGTTGTAGCCGGTTAGATATTTTCTAAGTGGCATGTTACAATGAACGTCGCTGCTGCGATTAAGATCCCCAAAACACTATCATGCACACAAATGTAGGATTAGGTCCGTCTAAGGTCAATCGATCATCTTGTCCTCGACCTGTTTTCATTAAGACATCATATCAACTTCGGTGTCGTTGGTGCATTTATGTACGGCGTGATGAATAATTCGAAGGGCACCATTTTAGCATAACACTATTGCTCAAATCAATTAGGATGAAACATTACATCTAAGTGTTTTGAAGATATATTGTTATATATTGCTAACAACTAGACAGTCAGCACAGGCTATGTCAGCCGTAAATCGTGTTCCCAGACCATTGGTCGCATGACACGAGAGATGAAAAAAGTATTTATATCGCCTGTAAAGCATAAAGATTGGTGTAATAAGGGTCCACTGAGGTACTAAGACCGAAGTTATTGGGACAAGGTAAGGAGGCCATTAACACTTTTGTTCTTCACCAGATACTAGCGATTCCGTAAAATACCTCACTCAGTGCATTTCCACGATACACGATAATATTGTGACTGTACAGCAATATTGTGAATGTACAGGTTTGTATCATTAATAATATATACTTGGATAATAATAGATCTATTGATGATCTCAAACATGGCGGAAGTGCTGTTTTTATGTGGATTATATAATTATCCCAGTGAGCACAACACGTGGAATCCGCGTGGAAAATACGTGGAAAAACTGGTGTAATACACGTAGAAACTTCGCGTGAAAGGCAATTTGAAACCACGTGGATATAGACACGTGGTAAAGACGTGTGCCCTTCCACTAAATTCAGCGATACAAAATTTCTGTATTCGGGTGGTTTTTACTTCCTCTTTAGTCAACTTAGCAATGCTACAATACAATCATTTTGTTTTTTAATAGATGCGACAAGATCATTGAACCAAGTACATTTATTTCTCTGAAATATCCAACTATTAGTGCTACATGATCACAAATAACGATATTAAACATCTTTTTTAAACATTACGAGTAAATGTCAACATACAAAGGCAAAGAATTAGTGGAAAAAGGCAGGTTTGTTCATAAACACATTAAACCAGTCACTACATGCATGAGCATCATGAATCTACACAGATATGACATGATTTACTTTCACCCTAATAAAATGCAAATAATAACATGTACTTAAAAGGCCACTGAAATGCACAACCGATAATTTTTAAGTGACACTAGCATGACCAAACTCGCAAATTTTTCTGTGTGACGTCACCTTATTGACATAAAGCAGTCAAATTCGTCTGGGTAAATGGCTTTTATCAGTAAACCGCTTAACGAAAGTGAGTGAATGAGTTCGATGACGTCATACAGGAACGTCTGCGAGTTCGATCGGTAATATCTCGGCAACCAGTAATGACATCTCAGTTATCCTAGGGTCAAAATGTCACAAAATCATCTTCAAAAGTAGATGACAACACAAATTTGAATTTTGCATGTCAGTGGCCCTTTAACCCTTAGCCTGCTTTATAAGTTTTGTACCTCTTTTACCCTGGTGCTGCATTGGGTCATGGGAATCACTCTCTCAGCCAATGACAGTGACAGATATACGAACATGTTGTCTACGTCATTACAACGCGCGGTTATACACAGCATGTTTCAAACACGACATAAGTCGCGTGCAGCAGCGGGATGTCAACAATCCGAAACGACATATGTCGCGTACAGCAGGCCATTTTCTCAAAGCTGGCTTTGTCACCTCTTGACCCTTTCATGTTAAGCTTGCACTGAAGGGAATTAGTGATAAATCTGCATGAATACAATTGGTGCATGAAAATGTCTTAAACATTGCCAATGCGGACAAAATGCATATGTGAAAGTTGTTTGGATCATTTATGTACACATCATATACATCTACAGAGTGAGAGAGAATCTCACCTGCTTGTCAAATTGTTCACCATATCCCGGACACTGCTACCACCAATTTTCATACACTTCTGAAATTGGCACAAAAATGTGACATTTACCCAATGTGTTTGAATTAACTGGCTAATTTAAATTGTTGGTTTAGAGTATTATTTTGCTTATATATAAATGATTATTTATGCAAAAATAAACAAGTCAGAATCACGCAGTAATAGCAAAGTAAATGACCACAAAACCACAAGGAATAATTCAAAAGCATGTTAGTTGAATTGGGTGTAACAGTCATTCCAGACAATACAGTATATGTTAATATGGAGGCATTTTTGTGGAAAATATTGCATTGCTGTTTATTAGATCTGACACCCACTATTCCTTAACAAAACTACAATTTTACATGGCCACTAATTCTTTCTTTGGTTGTCCATCAACTGCTCATTGAAATACTGAAGTTCCTCAGTGCTGTTCATCTGCACAGCTTAAGGCTGCTGTTTGCCACCATCGGCCAGCTCTCTCCTCTCCTGCCTGTTCAGTATATCCCTGATTTGAGGAGATGTAGGCAGCGCTTCTGAAAGCCTGTGCACACACAAATTATGCCGTGTTCAATAACTATGCTGCCTGCTGACTACTAACTTGTAAATAATACCAAAAAGATACTTTTTTTCCTTTCTCAATAGCAGCATTAAAATAAAGTAAATATTTAAAGTATAAAAATATTCACAAAAGTGCACTTATGTCAAAGGAAAACCATCTTTGCTCAACCGACGAATGCCAGAATGAGTGACAGAGGGGCCATGACTGTGGGACTGAGTGACAGATGAGCGATGACGACTGTGTGAAATGGATTGACAGGTGAACGATGACTGTGAGATGGACTGACAGATGAACGATGACTGTGAGATGGAGGGACAGATGAACGATGGCGTGCGTATAAGATGGTTGTGGTGTAATAAGGAGCAAGCCTCCCAATACGCACGAGGCGTGCCTACAGCCATTCCGCTGCAACGGCTGGCACTTTGTTGAGAGCGATAACAGAGGTTTCAAGCACCAATGAGCATAAAATTATAAACTATGAACAAATTATATATGGCAAGCAGTTTTTGCACAACCCCTGGAGTAAACTTATTTTCATTAAAAGAATAACATTTAAATAAGACTCACTTGTAAACTTAGACACTGTCAAAAATATAGCAAATGAATTCTCAATTTTCCACAACTGAAGCAAATCGCGCCAATCGAGTGTTACGAACAAATTAGTTTCGTATTTGCTTTACTGCTCTAAATCATATCTTTCTAGTTCAGTATGACGCATAAAATCTCGTCTTCAATAATAATAATTTATATGGTTTACCGTGTATTTTTCGATATTGATCGTAATTATGCAAAATAAATTGGTACGAAACTGAAGCGAAGAAAAGCGGTTTCTCAAGAACTCGATGAGGCTTATGAATGCGCTCTCAACCCCCGCCGGGTCTCCACCACGGAATTTCGACTCATTATTCCAGGAGACTCCAGTCACGATAGTAACCAAGCAGTTGAAAGCCACAAACCATCATCATCCTCAGAGCTCATCGATCGATAGCACCAAAAGTTATGAAACCCACTATATCTTGTCATACCTAGATCATGCCTAGCTGGGGCGCTGTCAGGTTAACATATGCCCATAATTCTGGTATAAACTGAAAAAAAAAGAATATATAAATGATAATTTACAAATGGGTCCTAAAATTTTCCGTCTTTTCCATGTGTTTTTGACACATCTATTCCACGTGATTAATACTCGTTGAATCCACGTGGATATCACGTGAAAGTTCGTGGATCCACCACTTCACCAAAAATACACATGATTTCCACGTGGATTCCACGTGTTGTGCCCACTGGGATATATGCAGTTAATTCCTGTTTATAATTCATAAACTCAAGCTAATGACGGCTTCTCTGTATAATAATCGCAATTAAATGTCATAGCGCTCGTCCCTAGCGTGTGTCAGAAGACTTGAAGTGTGGCTCGAATAACATTGTAAATTAAACTACTGGCGATGGTTCCTACAGCAGGATAATCAAATCAATAATGTAATAGGTTGCATGGTTTACTTATATCTGGACTGTTTTTGTCTGTAGAAATGTGTAAAGAAAATCAGTCTCAGTAGTAGATATGCGGTAAATGTTATTCACGTATAATATGTTTTTTATGTGGCTTAAATCGACAGTTACACCGACAAACGATTTCTTAGCCATAGATGGCAACAATCGTGATGATGATGTTTACACGGGTGATGAGCCGTCAACTAGTTCATTAGGCAGGAGATGTGCGTATTTGTCTATGTATCCACCTTTATTCCATTTTTTTATTTCTGATTAATAACTAACTGCAATATTAAAAATTATACTGCATCAAGTGTAATCAATTTACTTATTAAGGAATGGTATTGGTAAGATGGGTGCTTCTTATATGTTTCAATAACGAGGAAACATCGCGACAGTGTAATGAATTACCATGATGTGAATAGTGTTGATTGTATATTCCCTAGGTGTACAGATCCGATGCAACCACCACAACATGTACACTTTGAAGCGGCTAGATTTATAGTTCAATATATTTATAATCTATGATCCAGTCGTATATGATGCATGTTGTCTCTGCATTTTATCTATTTTGCCTATTGTTGAATCACAAAGCACAGCTGAATTTAATTTAAGCTGGTAACTATGACCAGCATTATATTGAAATTCTACAACATTTCTGCAGCAAGTCAGCTAAGTTATGCTATGTAATGAAGTAAACGATCAAATTTCTATCATGTAGAGCATTGAAGCTGCTGTTTTTTGTGCCTGTTAGGAAAAGGATAGCTTTAAAAATGGAAAATAGAAGCAACTCGTCTTAGGAAACATCGCAGATACAGTGTAATGAAAATTACTCTTTATCCTGAAGCTTCTTGAATATACAACATTAATTTGTGTAGCTTAATTGCCTGATACTTTCAGACAGCATCCGATATGGGTTGTCATAGAGGTTACCACCAAAGAGAGGAACAAATGCGAAGAACTTACTTTAATAATTTAGATTTATTTCGGCTGGTAGATTTTTATACGTTCAAGTTCATACTCATTTATAATCGTATGATGCCAGTCGTGTGCAAATGAAATTATTGATATCGTTCTCTGCCGGGATTTCACATTCACGGGCCCTATTCTTGTATTGAGTTAACAAAGTTCAATCTTTCTTGATATTGTTCGGTAGAAAAAATCTTGCTTGAAATATCATTAAAAGTAATGGTCTGGTCGTAAATCGTTAGCAGTATTTAGATTAATGATACTCATAATATATCTTATATTATTTGCGACATTCGTTAAAGAGAGAATCAAAGGCACATAATCGGCTAACCGCCGATACAAGATGATTCGTGCTATTAAGACTATTTAAGAAAAATTTCATACATCGCATTATATTGAAATTCTACCACATTACATTGATCTTGTTCTAGGGTGCAGCATATCATGGCAGATGCATTTGCGCCAAGTGACACATAAGCTTTAAAATGTAATGAGAGTAAAATGGGGATCAAAAACTTGTGCAATATTTGTCATAGTTAGAGCATTGACCGAATCTGACATCACCATATGTTTTCGTTACAACATCACCACATGCAGCATGTATTCAATTGTTCGAAAATATAGGATCCAAGATGGATAAAATTACATTAAATCTAACACTGTAGTTGTAGATTCACATCCGCTATTGACAATTAAAAAGCAACAAATGCTTTTTGATGTGTTAAATATAACATTGATTCCTTGGCAAACTCTTCGCAAGTTTTGTATAGATTTAGCCGCATTTAAAGAAGGACTCTTTATCATAACTCAGTGCGCCTGCAAACGGTGACCAACATGGCATCAATCCCCTGTTTGAGAGTCGTGACAATAATTCTGATATACAGCCAAAAAAATAGGTGACAAAACCGCGCCTTGTTTGATACCATTAGTACAATTAAACTTGTCAGAGAGCTATTGCTCCATTGACTCTTAACGTTTGATGCGTATACATGTTAAGAAGTAGTTTAGCATCATAGCACACATACCACGCTCTCGTAACAAACCAAGAATTTCATAAAACGATCAAACGCTGCGGAAGATCCAATAATATTTAAACATGGTGAAACTTCGCTGACATCTTTCAAACTTAATATGGGGATATTAGATAGGATTCACTTCATTTACTGTCAATATCAGTCGGCAGATTTTGTAATCATTGGGAAAAATATAATCCCGATGCGTATTTAATACTCATATACTCCACTTGAATTTTAAAACCCCTTTCATATACATAACACATATAATTATTAACTTTGTAAGCACCAGCTGCAGGCTATAGCACTTTAACGCTACAAATATTAAATGTGAAACTAAATCTTCGCAACAGGCAATCGTTAGTTTTTCGGCAGTGACGCCCTTTTCAATGGTTAACCTTTGTGAACTTGTCCCGCAACGACTGTTTCCTACACCCTTTTGGCCAACACTGTTCAGATTGATATGTTTTAAGTGATTACCATTGTTACAATTTCATCATAATTCCAATATTCATTTTAATAAGAAAGCTCAGAGCAGAAAAACTGAATGATGGGGAAATGTTGCTACAAAGACAATGGTAAGAACTGAGCGTCGTAACAGTTTCTAATTAACGAACACTTGTTTTAGTGAACGAGGGCGTGGTTGCGTGAAATTGACAAAACAACACGCACAGCTGCTGGCGCTTTGTTCCGCCTTCACGATCTGCCGAATGACAGCTGAGACAGTAATGTGCTCTCCGCTGTTTTTGTTTATATATATATATATATATATATATATATATATATATATATATATATATATATATATATATATATATATATATATATATATATATATGTGTGTGTGTGTGTGTGTGTGTGTGTGTGTGTGTGTGTGTGTGTGTGTGTATACATATACATATATATATATTTATATTTATCTGCATATCTATATTTATACATATATATATTTATAAGCAGATATATATATATGTATATATATTTATATATAAGTATATATATATAATTATATATAAATATGCAGATATATATATATATGTATGTGTGTGTGTGTGAGTGTGTGTGTGTATGTATGTATGTGTGTGTGTGTGTTTGTGTGTGTGTGTATGTGTGTGTGTGTGTGTGTGTGTTTCTACTTGTGTATGTCGACTATGTCTACTACACTGCACGACGTCCAAATTCGTGGCCCGACTGAGGTCTCAACTCCTATCGTTTTATGGAGAAACTAACCTTGAAAACGAATTGATTCACGGCTTCCGCTGTTGCGGCATTGATTGTACCTAATTTAAGACGTGAATAATATGAAAGGCATTCAGAACATATTTGCGACCATGGTTGATTTTTATACAGCAACAATGTTTAACTGTACAATGAATAGCCACTAATTGGTTCGTGTTATAACACCATGTCAGTTGCTATGCGGCTCATTCTATTATTTTCATTGAATGATGTTTAACGTCCTTATACTATGTCAAAGACTGGAAACCAAAGGTTCTTGCAATTACTATGCAATATATCTACTGCTCCAGTATCATATCAACTGTGCCGCAAAATGACATGTGTATGGAACAACGAGAATCGCAGTTATATTCTGCCCGAATACATTTGTTATTATCGGAAATTTATCCAAGCTCTCTCAATAAATATGTATCGTCAAAGTAGTATATGATTCATCAGTCTGCAGGACTTACATGGTCGACGCTGTAGCAAGGCATCTCGGCACACTTAATCGAATCATCGTCGTTCTAAATCGCCAGGTTAATAGACAATGGAATATAAATCAGAACGTGCGTTGTCGTACCACTTCCTGTGTGATTTGAGTCATCAAAGAATTTGTGTGATTTTGAAATGACTGGTGTTTTAGCTTAGCTGCCTATTTATAGGTAATAAGTATATATGATGATGATAATAATTGCGCACGACGTATACTTAAGGTTGCAATAATGTGGTCTTCTTATCGCCTCGAAACATAACCTTGGTTGTGACTGATACATATCTCATACATATATATTTTATATATGTAATCTGTTGAAGATGTATCAGAACAGAAGTTAAGCAGGTTTATGGAAGAGAAATATGAAGCCTGGCTTGTTCAGGGTCTATATATATATACCCTTTTGTTCCTAGATTAAAGCAACAGACGCATTATCAGTCAATGTATTGGAGGCCATTGTTTTGAATGAGATAAAACATCAGTCGTTGAGTAGGCACTGGAGGAGTTTATTCTCTAAGACGGAATACTGACCATGCTCGTACCTCAGTGTCTGCTATACGGATTTATAATTGTCGTACATTTGTTTTGCTACTGTTTTCATCGCAAACTGCGTCCGCTATTGGTTTTTGACTTTTAATGTCGTATTCATTCAGGCATGTAACAGTTATGCTGCAATATACGTCAACAATCCTATCTCCAATTAATTGTATTGCATGTGCTTTTGGATTTCGCCCATTCTCTTTCCTTTTCATACATTAGTTAAGCATTAACATAAAGATAATATCAATTAGTTAACGAACAGGACTCATTCCAGCCGTTAGAACCAAGCTCTAGTCTTTGATATCAGCTTAAACTGTCAGTCGCTGGGCTTTGACGGTAGTGATTAATATATACTGACAGAGCGCAAGCCAGCGCCTTGAAAAGAACTGCTGCGATCGACAAAGTAATCAGGGAATATTGCAGAACAGTCAGACTAACGTGAATGTTTTAGTGGTTAGCATTAACATTAACGCATTGCAATCAGGACGAAGTATGTAGTATTGCTCAATAAAGGTAAATATATAATGGTTATAACTCAATAATATCCCGCTTGGTATCAGCGCAGCTGTGTCAGGTCCAGCTACGGTACGACGAGGCATGCGCGTGCTTCGCGGCAACCGCTTTAAATTTACATATATTAATTGTAATGTATAGATTCGATTTTGTTCCCAGAATTTACTGAGGCATGATCACATATCCACATCAACATCTGTCATGGTGTGTGAAGACAGCCCCCATCGTACCACTCAACTCTTCGGGCATGTAATAGGCAGGTGCATGTAATAAAGTTGTGATAAAAGCTGTAATGATATTCAAAGAGAAGGTACACTACCTGGTTTTACACCCAACGTGGTATTGTGATATTTACATAATCCATTATAATGTTGTCCCCGATCGTAGAGCCTCATTTCTTAATGCAAATACCTTTATTAAGGTAGATAATTGTCGATATACCCATCAATCAGGACAAAAACGAAACCGAACGTCAGTCTGATAACCAGTTATATTAGGTGATACATTCACGAACGAAACTTTGTAAGATATGCTTGCATATAGCCCAATCCGATGAAATAGCAGACTTCGTACTAGAAATAATTTCAACTAAGTCATTTATCTTAGACACACAAGTGTCATGCAAGCAGCGAGTGGTAGTATAAAAAAAACCTTGTAAAGGCGGTTGAAGGTGATTGTCAGATAAATAAAAAATGACCCTCCTATGATGCTGGTTACTGTTGAGGATACAGTCTAAACAATACGATAGCATGCTCTTTGTATCCTTTTTTATAAATCTTAATTCATTCTGTCATTTGCAAACAGCCGAATTTCAAAGCCACATATCCCAAGTAGTCTTACGGGGAATCGATAAACTTTCACTACCAGCAACACAGCATTAGTGACGCCGCCAGACGTACATCGTCAAAATGACTTCTACCTTGCTTAGAGAGCCTGCATTTATAAAGTCAGGTGACGCCTCAGCTGTTCTATAGTCCTCTAGAGATCAGTAAGCCATTCAAATGGGGACTAAAGAACGATATCACAATGGCTAAGGCCTACACTACTGTTATTCAAATCAAAGATTAGCCGAGATGAAATAAGTTTAAATGTAGACCAAAGGTGCATTGGTTGACCTTACCTTTTATGTTCCTTCTGTCAGTCATTACAAAGAACAAGCTAACAATCAATTTCCTTATATAATCGCTGAAATGCTCAGTATAATTGCCCGCATTTCTCGGGTAACAGGAGTTTATCCATCCGGTCCTTTGTCAGTTTTCAGCTCTAAATATACGCATGGCTAATGAGCTTATCCAAAGGTGTACATACTCAGACAGAGTAATTTGTTTATGTTCAGTTCATCGTGGCGTACACACAATATGAAACAAAAAGTAGTTGGTATGTACCGAATGGAAGTGAGTTAAAGGCCAGCGAAAATAATGTTTTTGTCTGCTATGGTGAACCATAACAATCTAACATACATTGTAGCTTGCGTCTTGATGACACCAGCGGTAGAACTGCATTTTGATTAGGACCCATCATTGACAGCGAATTATGATGTTATATGGGCAGCAGTGCATTCACATTAGTATTTGAGTTACACATGTGTCCTTTTGCCATTCTCTGCCGGAAATTGATACGACCCGATGGAGAAAGTTTCGATTGCGTATCAAAGTGTAAAAAGTGCTCTTTCTTGTGGTCCTTAGAAGCTCAAAGCAAAGTCGAAGCAAGATTCGGGTATTTGATTCATGGCTTCTTAACAATTGTCACATTCGAGAGGATGTAAGTTACAACTTAAGTTAGTTGGCTTCTGCATCAGTCCTACACAATAAAGTACCCATATATAAGCATCAATACATGCAGGTTCAACTTAGAAACATGCGTTCTGTTGATTGTAGAATATGTTTTCTAGCGGCCACATTTATAAATTCGAGCATCGTGTTCGTGACTAACTAGCGAAAAATCAGACTTGTTCCATATGGAAATTTTTTGTAATATATTAGTCGCAGCGCATGCCCGAAGGGTGCTTCAAAGGACAAATACCTGCGACGTTATGTAATTTAGACACCTTTTATGCATGGTGCTGATAAGTGATCGAAGAAAAGTTGGGATTATTGCTCCTCTTTATCATTACTCCACATTGTTTAATATAATTAATTCACTGCCTCAATCGATACCCTACATATCACAATAATTCTTATATATCGATCTTCATCAGAGCTTGAATGACTAATTTATGTATCTCTTCGCAATGTGACGTCGCATGCAGATCCAATTGTTCATTCGTGGTTATGTTACATGGGTCAGTTTATAATTCAAGTGCAATCTCCAAACTCATATGATGGCTTAAAATAGGCAAAAATATCAACGATTCATCATTTGTTGCTTTCATTGCAAACTGCATAGACGGATGAGATAACCTTGGAAGCACTTTATCGGAAATGGTAAAATTCAGAAACACGCCAAATTTCGAAGTACATTCAACCAATCAACTGGTTAATCAAAACAATTTAGCCTTCAAATTATTTATAACATCACATTCCGAATGACCGTGCACAATGTGCGAACATTCATGACTGAGACTATTAAATCAAAGTCATCGTTGTAGACTGAATTTTTCAATCTTATTTGCAACTTTAGGGTTTCAAAGAAAATTTGTATTTGACGTGAATGCAAATGTGTCGTAAACTTCAGCTCCCATATTCGACATATACATGGTCATATATACAGGTTCAATTTTGCACGCATTTGCTCGTTGATGTTAAACTATTCGGTAAATAGCATCAGTCCTATATTGTATTACGTTTGTGAGCAGTTAGATGCTGCACTTATTCGATTGTTGCAATTCAAAGAGACACATGTGTTTCGACAGTGACATATGAATCTTGCTGATACTGATCGTCATAATTACCTGGATAGAAAATTCGTTCAGCCTCAGGTTTCCGATTTCAAAGAAAGTGTCTACATTTTGAGTAGTATTATAATATTTCATCATACACTTACTGCAGTCCCGGAGTACCATCACATCCATTTTTGCTTTGTATATCAGGTTGACGTGTTAATGTGCTTCCGTATATACTGTTCAGAATGGTAAACAACACAAACATAGAGTTCGGGTACCGTATTGTATGCAATGATAATGTTGTCGCCCGTTGTCGGGTGTACTGTTTGACCGCGATGCAACACCTAACCACGAAATGCGCATGCTGTATTGTAGGCATTACATTTCATCACAGCGGTCACATTGTTGATGTGAGGTATTGTGATGTAACATGCATTGTGAAATGAATATGTAACGTGATTTTTACAGGAGAAATGTGTTGAGTAAGACTAATTACGGGGCAGAATGCAGCATTAGCATATCAAATATGTCTGCTGGTATAATTTGCACAATTGAACACATCATTGCATTGAAGTTACTCTACCGGTTAAAGACGTTGGCATGTTCACCAACACTAACAAGCAACGGACAGCTAATTTTAAATACCAGTTAGAACGCCAATTACATATATTTCATTTCATATCCGATACATCTGATGCGCAGCACCATTTGGTGTTTGGAGGGAAAATTCACATTTGAGAGTATCTCTATTTGCTTTAGCTTTTTTGTGCCTATAGAATCATATGCTGTATCTGTTATGTGTCCTCAATGCGTTGTTTACTACCGCTGAGCGGTCACATATTCATTCCATGCGAGCTTTTTAATGTAATAAATATATTATTATAATTAACGCTGCGTCAGTAACAGAGTTTGTTTATTTAGGTTGTTTTTACCTGACATTCGTAACATTCGTTTGAATATGTTGCTATATATTCTAATGTTCCACAGTGGTTCAGGTTTAGTCGTCCCCCCTCCCCCGACCCCGAAGTTGCATGTCATTTTGCTGCATGAGCTAATGCAATGTGACTTCGTAACGGCGGAACAATTCCGGGTATAAGATATCATCCTCGTATACCTATTATGCAATGAATCAAACGACAGTTTGCCATTATCGATTTCTACTCAACCCAGGTCCGTATATCTAAATAGCTTGATGACTCAGACTTTGCAAGAGATAACATTGATAGTCCATAAGCCAATAGGGATAAGGCATAACACACAGCCAATAAGAGTGGAGCACCAGAGAGGAAACATTGAGGACAGTTTCTTGCAAGGGTCTGTGTCGGTTTAAAGTAGGCCATGTCAAAAATGTTCAGTTACCACTTAAGTGTAGGTTAATTGATATATGTCTGCAGCTATAATTTTATTTTTCGTATTCATGTGAATATCGCATTTGAAGTATTTCAGATTTTTGACAATTTGGGATATGATTATGTCATGTTTTCTGCACTATATTCGCAAACAGCACTCCCCCATTGTGAACTTGAACACTAAATATAGTTCGGAAGAACACATATAACGTTCATGGATCGGCATGTCGTTTCTGCTATAAAGTTTTTGTCTAGATGAACCCTGACAATTTGTTATAAATACCTGTATATAGCTTGTAATTGTATATCCCGTTTCGTCGTTATATAGCAATCTTCATCCGAATTTATTCATGTCATTCGTGTCATGCAATTCCGGGTCTATGGAGCGTGCGTGCAAATCAATTGAGTACATACGGTTTTGTTGCGTGTGGCAGCTACACGACCAATAATGAATCACCGAATGTTTGTGCTGGCCTCACAAACTTGGCAATCAAATCGCCAATCCATCTCCTCGTATCCACATATACATTTGGTCACAATAGATGTGCGTGTACAACCTCCTACAATAAGGCCTGATGTGCGCAATGTGTGTAGCCATTCTGTGGTGAAATTAAGTCTCGTTGGTGCTGATTATTTTTCAAATATTCTCCGCTCGAGAGATAATTTACATGCGTTGACTAGTGCATATATTATCGATCTAAGTAAATCAACCGCTCAACGGGGCCTCTAAGAAGTAACATTTTGCACGAAGTTCTGTATGATTATGTAAGTTGTGGATGCATGAGAAAGTGATCCCACTTGTAAATCAATAGCGGGTTGATGGCCCATGCAATCTGCACATTGGATGATGGAAACCTGCAAAAAAGACTTCAGATGTTGTACGACTTGCTTTGACTCTTTACCTGATATATTTAGCATAACAAATAAATCTATAGTTAGTATTATTGATAAGATGCATGCAATTGTCATTTGTACCCCCCAGCAAAACAGAATATTGCAATAACAGGATTACATCACTGTTGATAGGCGAGATGGAGCCACACCAGTGGACATAATAACCTTCTTTATCTAAACCATCTTGCTCTTTACGCAGTTTGAAATTTGCAAATTTGCCAAATGGATCTTTAATAGTTAATACCAAGGCAGCAACGTATAGGAAAAGCATAACGAGAAGACTATATTACATTGAATGGTTGTTTTAATTGGCAGCAATAATTACCGCAGCCAAAAGCATAATGCCATTACTGCTGCTAAACATGTGTGCTTAAGAGGGATGTACATACTATCCTGTTATGAGGAGATATTCATCAGTAGCATCTATTTTGTTGTTCTTTCATACTTTAAAGTGAAGATAGATATTTGACGACAGAAAGTGCCCCTTGATCAGATCTGCTAGCAGACAGCACATTTTGCTTTAACTAAATATTAACGAAAACAGAATGGCAAAGTCACATATTACTTTTGCAAATAGGTCACAAGTACCCAATTGTCTAGAAGGGAGGTATTGGTAATGTGCCCGAGCAAGGTAGATGTTGCTTGCTTCGAGACTTAATACAATTGTTTGCTTTAACAGCCAGCAAAATGCCCAAGAATTAAGTTTATTAAGTTCAATTGGTTACTGTAAATAATCTGATGGCGTGGTACTGACAACAATAATACATTGTAAAAGCCTCTGACAAAAACGATATATTGTGGCTATCTGAAATAGTGAAAGGATCAATGCAAGACGAAATATCAATGATAACGCTAAGATTCATCAGGTGTGGTATAAAGTATGCACCGGTTTATCAGGTGAAAAGGACATATATTGGTGGACCAGAAACTAATCAATAATCATAGAGAGAAAATAAACTGTAACCCGTGCCATCATTTATGTTTTTAAACACAGGGGCAGTATCGACTCTAACCCTATCACTGTATTGTACTGAAGAATAAATAGTGATTGAAGAATGCTTGTAATATATACGTCTGTAATTCAAACAAAAGGGCTATGATCAGCTATAATCTGTTCTCTCATGGTGTGCGTAGACAAACATTTCATACTAAAACGTGCATATGCGAAGTCAGCGTACTGATTACCGGATGCATTCCAGTGGGCATGCCCCCTGTTTATCAATTTAAAATGAACATCACGTCCAACATTCACCACTGTCATATCGATGTGCAATAAACGAGTAAAATGCCAAATCAAGAAATATGGTTTGGACCACCCCAAATAGCTTTTATACCACAGCCAATCTAATTAGCAGAATGCTTAGATAAGTTGAATCATAGTACTTTACATGATAGCTATTTGAAATATGTATCAAGACAACAATTAGCACCCAAGCACTGGCCCACGATCCACCAACAATAGAGTGATCTCATCAGTATGCCAGAAGTTTTAACTTGTCAGTATACATTGATGCTTTCATTCTCTCGTTAATTAAACAATAAACCTAGTCATGCATTACTGTTGCATAAAACTCTCTATGCAACTGTAATCAAAAGCAGATAGAGGCTTTTGGTATTTCTAAAACATTTACGGTGACTGGTATTCATATCAATATATCATTTATTGGAATGTTTACGTAAGCAAATTGGACACACGTCTTTTATAGCACTGGTCGGTTTCTTGATATAATGAGTAGTCACACTGTCATTCTGTATTCTAACTTGAATGTGCATCAATATTCCGGTTTCTCATGCCCGTTAGGTAAAACGTATACCTGAAGTATGCATTCAAATGAAGGAAAACTCCTCTTGAAAACTGCTCTTCATAAACTGGTGTTATGTAACATTAAAGAGACTGTTCAGCCCCATATTTGTAACGGGATTTTCTAGCAAGCTGCTTAGCAGCCGCACCTTGAAAACCAAATGTTTTAAGTTTTCAGACTTTCAGTCGCTACACGGCGCTGCGGTCTCAGAAAATAGATCTTACTTCGGCTGTCGCCATTTATGTTGTCCGAAATTACCCTCCTTACTTGTCGGTCTAATCTGTGCGCATTAATGCCCACAACTTAAATGAGTGAAGATTTTATGAATTCTACATTTTGTAACCAAAGCGGAAGTATACATATCGATAGCGAGGTAGTTATAGAGCGCGTAACGATTTACAGCTAACATGCGTGTGGTCATGGTTTTGGGGAGGCACCGTTATCGATGGAACGATACAACTAGATAAAACAGGTTTCCACAGTAGATCGAGGATATTTCAAGTCAAATAATAATGTTGAAAATTATCAACATGGTTTTCAATCAAGTAAACTTTGCGGCATAAATTAAAACAGGCCATTATTTATGTCTGCGTTTAACGTAGTTATGTATTACCGAAATGATCCCTTAGTGCCCGATATGGGGATGAACAGCCTCTTTAATTATAACATTTTTACTTTTATATTGAATCTGATTCCTATACATGTGAGGACAGTAGCATACGAAAATGATTAATGATATTACTTTTGACAAGATTGAGCATTGGATAGTTTAGAATTAGACTTTATGCATAGTCAAATTGATAATTATGATGATAATATACCATTTCAGAATGTCAATTGTTATTATTATGAACCAGAGCAATTTTTGAACAGTGTTAAAAATAAGAAACATGGACTGTCGTATTTTAACATTAACTGCATAAGTCTATCATCCCACTGGAATCAGTTCACTGAATTGTTAGCTGATCTAAGCAGTGAGAATTCTCTTTTGACGTTATAGGACTCACAGAGATATTTAACATCGACCAAGATGAACGGCTTTCACTACCGAATTATCACAATCTACTTGCCAAAACACGAGTAAGCAGTGTTAAAGGTGGTGTAGAGTTATTTATTAAGGACAGTATTGAGTTTCGTGTGAGAAATGACGCGTCAATATTTATACCCCATGTTATTGAAACCTTGTTTATTGAATACAAAACTAAGCTAAAATCTACATGTATACTTGGTATAGTCTAATGCCCGAACACAGCACCTAATGCTGATATTGATTTTTTTACAAATGAACCTTTGAATGCTTTAGATAACGTTAGCAATGAAAATAAGAAATGCATTATAATGGGGTACATGAAGGTGGATTTATTGAGGTAAAACGGTTTTGTACCCAAGATAACGAAATCCACAAGGTGAACATCGACATCAGCCAACCTGATAGACCACATATATAGCAATGACTTATCACCATCATATTCCAGAATCATCTTCCGGACCTATCAGATCATTTTTTATTCTCATACAAGGAAACATGAAACACAAACTAAACACACTACAATATAACAATTTCAAAAACAGTTTACGCTCCACATATTTTACTGATGGCGAAAATTGCGAATGTTCAAATATCGCATACAATGTATTTAGCAGAAAGTGCACAACATTATTCAAACAATCTTACTGTTGCGTCAAAAGAATACTAAACTAAAACATCAGCCATGGATGACCCGTGCATTAATAAAATCTTCCAGTACAAAACAAAAATTATTCAGAAAGATGAAAGCATAAACCAACTAAAACCAACACTAACAAATACAAAACATACAATAGTATTTTCACTAAATTAAAACGTAAGCAAAAAGCTAAATATTACAGTGACCAAATAGAAATGCACAAAACAAATACGAAAGAAGTTTGGAATGTACCCAACAGCGCCTTAGGACGTTCACGAAAAGCAAATAATCCGCCACAGAATGTTACTGTAAATAATGTACAAATAGATGATAAACCCAAAAAATAGACGATGATTTTAACAATTATTTTACAGATGTAAGTAACGCAATAGTTCGTGACTTACCTCGCACCGATAATGGTAATTCTTCCTACCTAACTACATCTATTCAAAACAGTATTTGTCTAGAAGAAGTAACGGAGGAGGGAATCTTTGAGATAGTTTAAAAGCTTAAATCAAAGACAAGTTATGGACATGATGATATCAGCACAAAAACTTATCTATACCATTGATTCTTTCCCTACTAAAATGCATATTTAACCAATCACTAATGACTGTAAATGTTCCCGAACAATTAAAACTAGCAAACGTAATACATATTCATAAGAAAGAAGACCAACACTTACTAAACAATTACCGCCCAATTTGTTTCCAAAAATTGTCCACAATAGGGTTTCAGACTTCTTTTTCAAATATTCCGTATTGTACCATCATCAGTATGGATTTCAGAAAAAAAAATCAACCATGCACCCGATCGTACATTTACTATCTCTGTATGCAGACGCATATAAGAAACCTAATGATGAATATGTCCTCTCAATATTTTGTGATCTCACAAAAGCTTTTGATCTAATTAACCACGAAATTCTTTTAAATAAAATGTAAAATGAGTCCCACAGGGGTTTATATTTGGGCCGCTTTTATTTCTAAATTATGTTAATGATACAAATAACGCATAACCATCTAAATTTGATTCCAAATAATTTTGTGATCTCAAAAAGCTTTATCTATAAACGAAATTCTTTTAAATAAAATGTAAAATGAGTCCCACAGGGGTTTATATTTGGGCCGCTTTTATTTCTAAATTATGTTAATGATACAAATAACGCATCTAAAGCAACAACTTTATCTTTCGCTGACGACACAACCTTGATCACGACAGCACGCGGTTTACCGACCCTTTTTCGAAGTGCAAATACAGCCATAAACGACCTAAATTCTTGGTTGATTGCAAACAATTAAAACTGAACGTCAACAAAACTAATTATATGATAATACATAAGCCAACTAAAATTATAAATCTGGCAAACTTGAATGTTAAGATAAATGATTTAGCTATTGATAGAATCAACTCAACCAGATTCCTAGGAATACATATAGATGAGCATATGTCATGGCAAACACATTTACATTATGTTAATAAAACAATAACTCTATTTGCAATTAAACAAGTTTTTACATTTTCTTCCTACCCAATCACTACGCAATCTTTAATTTACTTTAATCCACCCACATCTCTCTTATGGTATATTATTTTGGGGTAACACCAAATCGAACGTTCTAAAACGCACTATTATTTTACAAAAAAAAGAGCGACAAGGTATATAACCAAATCGTCCTATAACAGCCACACCTCATCGAGTATAATGTCACCTTATTTATGTTCAAATATGATCGCAAGCTATTACCCTGCTCTTTTGTAAATACAAACCTATATCAGTCAGATATAAATACTTCTCACAATACCAGGAATATCAGCCTCATGGTCATCCCTCTTCACACAGTTTAATCAATAAACGCATTACCTCCATACCAATTTCCAAACATTTGGAATAAATGGTCTTCAAAATTAATTGTTGCTAGTTCAATATCGCACGCAAAACATATCTTAATATTTCATGTACTATCCTCTTACTAGACTAATGTGTCTATTCACCTATTTTAAACTGTATTTATATATGTGTAAAAATCTGTAGTATATCTTTCATATATGTATTTCTGAAAGATGTTATTATTACACTACATATGAACAGATCTTGAAACTTTCATATGATGATATGAAAATCTGGTCAATATTTTTTTGTTTTATTTACCTTTTTCAATTTTGCTTTAATATTCAATATTGATTTCATATGATGATATTATTTTTTTTGTTTTATTTACCTGTCCTCATTCAATTTTGCTGTTAATTTCTATAATAAACAAAATCAATGTCATTTCCGTTGCATGCACCGTTCTGGGACAACCGGAATAAATCCATCACTGGCTACATTGTGCCCATCTCTCGACACAACCTGACTGATAAAATAATATAGATTTCTTATTTAATGTTTTTTCATGTACAAAGTCGAGAGTAAAATAAATTTCTTCTTATTATTCGTATCTATATATATATATATATATATATAGATATATATATATAGATATATAGATATATATATATATAGATATAGATATACATATACATATACATATACATATTCATATACATATATAATAATATACATATATATATATATAGTATTTATTTATAAATATATATATATATATATATATATATATATATATATATATATACATATATACATATACACATATACACATATACACATATATATTTATATATTTATATATTTATATATTATATATATATATATATATATATATATATATATATATATATATATATATATATATATATATATATATATATATATATATATATATATATATCATAGTGTTGTGCCTAAGAATGTAGAGATGTAGCGAGGTTCAATGTGTTTTCAATAGAATGAAACCTTTTGTTAGTGCTTATATGAGTAGTCAATCAACATAGACGAATAAGAGCGTATGGTAGTACAATGCAGATAACATAACCATAAGGGTACTTGAAATGTGTAACATGCTTACTACTCTAGATTTCAAGCAACGAAATGTGGTATCAGTCGCACATGAAAGTTACCACACGTGTTAACTGATATATCCGTTATCAACCGCCATATAGACTAGATGCTAACCCCGACTAGATATTCATAAGCGGAAATGCCTTGAAAATTTAAATACGTCCTCAATATAGTCTTATGATTTGTGAAGTAACAAATATTGGTTTCTGTAACACCATATAATTCGATCATTTGAAACCCTACTATTTTTCATAGTGTATTTGCAAGCCAGCAACAAAGGCCTTGTTCACACCAAATAGCCACAGCTACCCGATATTTCCTTCCAGAAATCATTGAGCAATTAACTCTATTCTAGCTCGTCATCACATTTTCATTGCGATTAACCTATAGCAAATGATGTATATGTTTTTGCGATCATCAATGGGGAAATGAAGAACAGAGGGACACTAGCACTCATGCAAAACAATTCAAGTCTAGTTTGTTTTCTGAGCAAAATCCATCAGCTCGTGGGTTCAATGTGAATCACTATGTCTTTTGTATAGGGTTTTTGCCGAACAAGCCATATTTAGTATTCCTCATTTAATCCTGTCAATTGCCTTATTATCCTAGCATAAAAGACCGATCAGGGAATTATGTGATAGTTTATGAACAATAAATGCTCATACATTAGAATAATGAGACAGATAGATGTGTGGTGTTCATGTATATGAGTTCGACGTGCCCGTACTTTTATTTCAGCAAAATCATTATCTGTAAGAATGGCACCCAACTATCAAGGTGCAGACCGCATTTGCTTTCACAAAGGTGCTGAGTGTATGTTTGTGACTGAATGATACTTTATAATGTATGCATTTAACAGCATATGTTGTGCTAAGTGTTAATGTTGGCGTGTTACTTCTAGGACGAAGCATTGAGCTAGCTTATTCCGTCATCAGCTGCTAATATCCGATTTATGCATGCTGGATTCTGGTAGGTAAAACGCTTCTGGTGTTTACATAGCAAATATCCGATTATTTGACTGACTAGATTCGATCTCATCATCGTTCTTGCAATGTCGTGTATCACTAACACCAAACACCAATCATAAATAAATAAATATATAACTTCAATTTCTCAGAAATTAACTTAAACTCCATTGGTGTGAGTTTCCAAACGTTTTGTATAATAAACTGAACGTAGTGCGTAATACCTGAAAATTCATCAGTTCAATATTGACACTTCAATCTAACAGTATGCACCAGTAGTGAACATGAGGTAATAAACTGCACCAGAATAGATTACATAACAGCATGATATAAGTAACATTGAATTAACCGTGTACTGTGATCATTATTAGAGATAAATAGCTTATGGAAATTTAGCTCAGAATGGTGCGTCTTACAAAAAAAGGCATATAGACAACAAAATTTTCTTTAGTCTCATACTTAGTTGTTCTATCTGTGCCAACGACAATCAAACTATGGGGATTTTGAGGCAAGAGATTTCTTCACATTATCTGCATTATATCAACGAACGCAAATTTAATGCTGTATTGCAACTACAGAACGTATCGATCTTGAAGGCGTTGGTAACCTTTAAGGAATCTCATCTGGCAGTCTGTAATTGAAATAATATGATAGATGGGAAAACGTAATGAATAGGATATACACGTCAATCGAAATAGCCTTTTGTTTTTGCTTTGAAATATCTACGTAAAATGGGCAATGTATTCGTACTTGTAATCTTTGTAAATGCTTGGTACCAAGATAAAAATGACCTTGTAAGGATACTTCAAACAAGACTATTATTCAGCGTTATTAATAAACGCTGTGGACTTATGATCATTACATTATCACAAATGATTTAATATTAAACAAATCCACTTCAAATAAATGCAATGTCAATTAGAAAAAAAGCAAAATCGATTGCAAGCCAATTTAATTACATCCTGCGAGCTACAATAGATTATTTCCTTAACAGCAGGCCCTGTTTGCGAAGTGTGATAAGATTAGATGTATTTTCAGAGCACAGCAAAACTCAAACCATGAATTAATTAGTACTAACCTGGCTGAGAAGCTGTTGGACGTTATCGACCGACATATGAATGGGATGCAAAAACAACATAACCAGTCGCCCTGAGAAAATGGTGTGATTATTCATATTGCGTCGCACATGTATAAATGCAAGTATCAAATGACAATCTCCCGCGATGTTTGTTGTAACGACAGCAGATTTAGCTAGCCGTTTCATTTCTTCTTGATGTCTCTTGGTATTTTGCTGATCTCGTGTATGCATAGCCGACTTATCATCGAGTCAGATAACTAAAAGTGATTTTCGTATCTCTCAGTGACAATTAAAACTAGAATATTATTTTCAAGAACAATGTTCGGCCCAACATATAACAAGGCCTGCTAAATATAAATTTATGGCAAGAAACACATTTGATGAAGGATAATCGTTACAGCTTTTATATGAATGTGTCTTCATGCTAATTGGTCATCTAAGAGAACTCCTACATGATTGCTACAAGTCAAGGTTCCAGTATGAATGCAATAATTTACGATTCGAGTGATCTCTACAATGTCGCTTCACGGAATAGATACATGAGTGACACGCTTGAGCACTATCATAATTCTCGGGCAAAAATGGACTGTCCGAGAAATCCTAGAATAACAATTATATGCAACTTTTTGTATTTAATCTTATGACCCATTGTTAGTATAATAGAGACGCAATAAGAAACAGAGTGGGACCCTTGGGTCTTATTCTAGCGACAAATCTATTATCTAAATGATTACGAGGAAGATGGTTTCGCAGTACCCAGCCAATGAGCAATGTCTTACATAAGCGAAATGTAATGATTCTCAGCTTTACCGACAGGCTGTTAATTTCTACAGCATATATTTTTCTTTGTCAATTCTGCCAAGTGTCATTTTACGTGTCTTGTGCGTGTTGTGTCATTCATTTGAAGAGGAGGCAAATGATAGAAATGCTCACGGGCTGATGTCGTATATGATACAAGGGCTATTTGTCGTTTGCAAAATATATTGCATGCTGTCATTCACAATATCAGGTTTTCCGCTCGTTGGATAAGTGTTTGCATCATAATTTAGACATTATATTACCCTCGTTCAACGTATCCTGTTTTAGCGTTATGCCGAACGGAGCGATTTGGATTTGTGTCAACACATAAATGCGTTATATAGCAAGCGGGCTACCTTTACAAATCTCCAGATGCTTACAATTGTTACTATTTAAATTATGCCGTCTTGTGCGTTGGTCAGCAGAATATTCACTGTAATTAAAATTTACGGTTTATGTCACCATTTGAGCACGACTCAAGGAAATTACAAGTCACTTAGGGCTATACAGTCAGTCTCCCCCATCTCACCGGCTATCTGCAAAATGTATGCAGCATTACCGTCAAGTACACCAGCTGCTTATCAATTTAGCTCTTTACGTCTGATGTGTCCACTTGTCATTGATATTCATCAGCCTTCAAATATTGTGCGCGTTTGCCATAGGGTACATCTCACATTGTGCCAGCTGATAATATCTACCGCTTGGTGTGTGATCCAAGTGAGGAATCACAAAAGGAACCAATGGCGGACTAAAAGTTTTTAATTCAAATGTGGTTCACCAACATATCATCATCAGCAGTGTTTAGGGGAAGCATTCATGCAACATCCTCAGATTTTCATCGACGTCTAAACGTCTACGCAAATCACCTATAAATATAGTTACAATTACTGATAATAACTAGGCCTTAAACCAATTGGCTTACCAACGTAATTCACCATCGAACGACCTTGAATGGTAAGGACCACACCTAAAAGTCATTTCTGCATACCTGATGCAGCTCGCAAGGCTTGCCGCATCCGAACCAATTGCAATTACAATGATCGCGCTTATGCTCATTGCATATCAAAACGAATATGTATTTTTCTAAAACCGTTTTTGACAGTAAGTTTAAGGGATTAACTTCATACCATATTTGTACTATTTCACAGTAGTTGAGTCTGGTAGACTAGGTGTATGACAACATTCAACAGCCTCTCAGCTTGGCGAATACTAATCGGTTTCAGGTTCAAGTTTTGTTGTGTTATGGAAATGTTCTCCATCTAATTAACGTATCGACACTGGTGTTAACAGACTGTATTGCAAATGATACAGTATCGCCTATGCATACAATGAATAAGCAGTGTCTGCTGTTAAGAAGACAAATCTATTATAGCTGACAGAATCCAATTACGTTGTCGTGTTATCAATTTAGGGTTTCCAATTGCTATTTCATTCCTGTGCAGTAGAGCCTTTGTATAATTACAATAATGCGTATTGGTCTGCCACATGTGCAAACAGTTGGTGAGAAATGTGATGCAGAAACTATTCAATGGAATCAGGAAGTGTCGTTAACAAGATATGTGCAATGTGTCTGCACGACGACTATGTTCGTAGTGTTTTCAGCCCGTACATGGGGATGGTTTGCTTGATGTGTGTGCTGATATTGATTTATATACTAATAATTACATTATTGCATCCCTCGAACACTTCCGGGACATGCCCAATTACCCCATTTGAGATAGGACGATCAACGTTGACATCATTGAGTCTACCGTTGGTTCCCTGTGTAATCTTTCACCTTGGACCGTGTATTGGTTTTCTTTGTTTGATCTATTATTATCTAGAAGACTGACATTACATTTGATGACGAGTGTTCGTGTACCCTTTCAGTGCGACGTGAAATCAACACTGGCTGAGTGTGTTCAATCTCAGGTATAATGATTTATGTCGTGCAGGTAGACGTCAAGAGTCACATAAATTAGCAACTCTATATGCTTTCCTGTTTCGCTTACTTCTTGGAACAACATTTATCTCGCACATGGAACAATTTAGCGTGTTTCGATGTAAGTTCCAAGGTCAATGATAAAACCATCCATTGAAGCATCAGATGGTCTGATAAACCAGGTTTTAAATAGCAGTTTAATACATCCACGAGGTAACGGAGCCAGTCAAAAGGGCTTATAAGATCTTGGTAGAGGAACATGACACAGGGTTCTACTGTTTAGCCAAAGTAATGACGACAGTGCGTTTGCGAGGTGATAATCGGTAGCGTAAATTTCTGTGCAGGAAATAAAAACTATTTTATATATATATATATATATATATATATATATATATATATATATATATATATATATATATATATATAGATATATATATATATATATATATATATGAACGGGAGATGCTCTATATATATATATATATATATATATATATATATATATATATAGTGTGTGTACGGGAGATGCTATGTGCAGATATATATATATATATATATATATATATATATATATATATATATATATATATATATATATATAGACATATATATATATATTTATATATATATATATATATATATATATAACTATAAATACATATATATTTGTATATATATATATATATATATATATATATATGTACGTAACGCAAGGTATGTAATAACTAGTTGTCATAACCTAATTTGAGTAGATGAGCACTATTAGCTGCATATTGTAACTACAACAACTGTTGCCTTGGTCGGCAAATTCATGTTGTCAACAAATCGGTATGCAGTGCCTCTTTACCGAATGAGTTCAATCTACTATGCTGATAAGGATCTATAAGGATCGATTGATACATTCCTGTCGCACGCGCTGTATTTTATGTCGTCTATTATTGATTTTGGACAAAGACACTTTAGGGCTGTTCTCGTAGCAGTGTGGTTCATGCCTTATCGTACATTTAAAATTAATAGATGAATAGAAAACCTCGCAAAGAATACGTATGGCTCTATTCTCTACATTTCGTCTCTGCCACATGCAAATATTAATTATCTTCTTCCAATTATTATCAAAAGTTTCCCATTAACGGGTGGGATCTAGTTAAGTATAGCTCTTCGCTCGCTTGGTTGAAGCTGCAGAACCATGCCCTATATATGACGAAGTCACCAATCAGTATGCATGCTGTTGGATTATCCGAGGGGACTCCTACATGATTGAATTTACACAAAACTAAAAAGAGATGCAAGCAAGCGAACTCTGTTGTTATAAATTCAACACTATATCGTCCCTAACATCTTACAGCTTGAGCTATTAATGATGAACGCAACATGCATTGTTTTTGTTCCAGGACACAGATCAATGCACACTAAATAGGAAACACGCTCAAGCCATGCTGTTGAAAAACGGTCTTAATGTACGTACTGCCAGCGCATATGTTGCTTAACTGTGATCGGTTGTTTATACTCCTGCAACACGTCTATATCGCATATTTAACACATTTTGCTTGCTTAGATAGGATGTTATCCCACAGAAACGTATATTGCAGTCGACGATCTCCGCTATATTACGTTCAAATTCAATAATCGCCTCTCAGTTGTGATGGGCAGTATTCGATGAATGGAGATCATATGATGCCCTTGACCAGAGTGTTTATTGCAAGCAGATGCTACTCCTAACTTTGTTGGATCTGGTAACATTTCCTGAAATGTTACATGGTAGCTAGCGCAAGACTCGAGCGATACTGGGGGGGGGGGCAATATTTCAGTCTAAAAAATAGCAATAACCCGTTCGAGTTTCCCGTGTAGTGTCATTTCAATCACACACTTAACATGCCATATCTGAGAATACACATTATCATTGATTGTCTAAGACATAAGACTGTTATGTGCTATTGTCGTAATGCCAAACTGTAAGGACCAATAGCTAAAATTTCATCACTGCATATTTCATGACTGATGCTAGAGCTATAAGCCGAACAAAATGTACCATTCTACCTGAAGGCTTGTTATCTATATTAATGTTGAGCAGGATAGTAATCCTAAGACACGTTCCTAAGCGATATAAATGAACTTATATTGCCATTAATGCGTCGGGTTTGTTGTGGGGGTGTCTGTTATCGATCACCAAATGGGGGCAGGTTATGTTGGTCCAAAACGGTTTAGTGTGGTCATGGTTTATTCAGTGTGTAGCATGATTTTAATCTGATTGCTATCTACTGAAATGGTCTATTTCATTAGTTGGGAAGTTCATCCAGTGGAGTATATTTAACTCTCTCTGCTTTTCATTTGTCAATGATCATTATTTTCTAGTGATACATTGAAAGGAGCTTCTCGCGCAGACAGCGATCAAATAACTCTTGAATAATTGTCCCCAGTACATTGTTAGCGAAGTATACATAAATGATCTGAGATTATGGGTGACAGTAAGCGATATTTTATGAGCTGTTGTAGATGACAAGTCCCAAAAATGAGCTTGATAGTCGTCTTACCGGCTTGTGTAGTGGGTGAACGTGTCTATTCGAAGGCCTGAGTAAGGTTCATACGGCTATGATCACACATAATACACAATAGACAATGCGTGCTCAATCCTCAAACTGTCTGTGGATGAGTAAGCAGTATTGTTATTGTCTGTTTAATTTATTCATGATTGCTTCCTTTAAATTGCATGCCTAGTCGCATATCTCTAGTCATGTCAACCGATATCAATCATTATATCCTTGCTTGAGATGGGATATCACATAAGAAATCAAAACTAGACCCAAAGGTATCCGCGTAAATGTGGAATGTCGGATTGGGTTACTCTATAATAGCCCTTCACTTTAAGTAAGTTGTATTCTCGCACGCTTTCAGCGCCGTGATATGCGGGTCGCTATAGCGCCCAAGGTGTAATATGAGTCAGCTATTGATGTGTTCCAGAACACCATGCTTTAAAACGGGAATATGTGCTTACGTGATACTCTGAATTAAATTACATGAATTTATAGCAAATGCTAAACCGGGCATTAACCTTGTCTGTGGCATTATGAAGTATGCAATAGGGAAACTGACATATGTGGGATATGCATCAAATAGAGACTTTACAATTACGCAGAGCCGTCTCGTTCGCACGCTATTGCTGAGAAAAAATGGTTGCCAGCCGCATCATTCATCATGGTTCTCCATAAGACGTAAACCTGAATGAATCACAAATTATTAGTCTGATCGAGGCGTCTAAAATAGCCACTGAGAAATCAAATGCTAGCTTTGGGCATGACTTGGCAGACTATCAACTTATGTAGGCCAGTAAGGTTACAGCATCCCTTTCCCAACCGTCCATGACAAAACTATGGCGAAAGCTATGTAATAAATGAAACACCATATCCAACACGATATCTTACAGATAACAAGGACAAAAAAAATCAATGCACACTTAGTATCAAGGCGTCCTGGTCAGTAATGGTATCACCTCGCTAAGGATAAAAATCTTAATGAACGGTCCGTTGGCACCCATTAACATGAGGCAAAATGTTGCTCGACTAACGTACGCTGCTAACTCAGTCCTGTCACAGGTCTTTGGCATATATCAAACTTATTGCTAGCATAGAGAGAATTTCTTCCTACTTAAAAGATATATTGCATCAGCCAAATATCTCAGGTGTATTATTTTGCACGATAAACAATATTTTTTTCAATTGGGTTGGATATTGGTATGCAAATAATAATAGTTAAATATGCCACAAACTTTTCCACAAACGCAATATTGCAGATGGAGCAAGTCACAGTCTTAAAATTGCGATAGCCAATTAGAGTGATCACTATCAACGCATGTATAACACGTCTGCAAGCTAAAGCCCAATGCTGAAAACACACGCTTCATGACTCTAGTCAAAAGTTTTTCGCCATCAAGCTATAGTCATATTAACATTTTTCACTCTGCCTGCAGCAGTTATATGACGTTTTGTGCCTTTTAAATACTTGAACCGTGGAGACTGTGCGATGGCTCTACTATGGTTTGCAATAAACACTCACTATTTGGTATAATTTAATCAACATACCTATTATCTATTAATTGCGGGTTAAGGACGTTGGCTGGGAGGTAAGCGCGATATAGCGAATGGCTCTCTCCCATTCTCTCACTTTCTCTCTCTATATATAATGGCCGATGACCTTGACATCTTCGTCGACCCATGTTTTATTACTAGACATGCCGTTATTTCGCTGTTCCAAAAACACGATACATGACACGAAAATGACTCCAATCATCATCAACGACATGAAGTAATTGCCAATAAATGGTACTCTTTACCTCTATCTGCACGGCATTCGTCGTCAGGAGTGCTCAGGGAGGTTTAATATTATCATTTGTTGTTCTAGGAATTGTCGTTCTCTAAGTGTATATCTCAAGTTACGTCTACTGATATCATGACAGGTAAGGTCAATGCTCCAGGTCCAATATTACTCAGGGAACAAGATGTTCAAGTCAAAGTGGTCAACGTTGATCTGATCGTTCATGTCGTGATTGGGTCATAGCCGTGAAGTGTTCGGGGGTGCAATTATTCAAAATATTAATCTATATCGGCGCACATGTCTGCCATATTTCATGAAATATTTTATGCTACATTGCACAGAGTATATTGATGCCCCTTTTTATTGGGAGTTTTGGGTTCCTGGATCATAGCGACAAAGCTTTTATAGGTTGGATCGTTGGTGAGTGAATTCAGAAAAAATGTGTACCGGGGAATGTAATCCGATGATATGATGGGAAAATGTTGGTTACTAGGATTTTTGAGGCTTGTTATGAGAACATTAATCTTTCCCCAAACCAACTAGGTACAACATTTTGACCCTATCACGGAAACAACCATGCAGTAGATAATCGATTCTATCACGTGCTCTAGTCAGGTGCTAGCGACAAAGTGTGCCTTCGGTGATGATAATAGCTATGATTCTGCTGATATGGTGATTGGTTAACACGCACGGGTTTGTGGCCCGAATAACGTGCCAACATATTGTCCCTTTTTTACGAATTAGAAATATATTATTTGTTTTCTCAGGGGAAGGTTAGAATAATATAGCATGCCAACTATGTAAAAGACATCGCCTGATACCAACTGCTATCATATATATGTTCCGAAAACTTTCACATATCAGTATGAACTTAGGTGAGCACCAATCTTATAAGCACGCCATTCCCAAGGTAAATGATGTGCAACAGTAGCAGTTATCACTATTAAGAGTTCCTTTTTAATGTACATGATAAATCACGGCGAGCTTGCCTTTTTCTCATCCATAATACTACGTTTGTTAACCTAAAGCCTATATATGTAGATAAGGTTATGGTACATAGTTGTCCAGGCTGACCATGCTTCTCATTGATTTGATTTGTATCCCCGGCTATTCCATTGGTTGCACAACATGGCTTATGGCTTTTGGAAGACATTGACATATGTTGCCAAGCAATGCTGACACACATTACAAATATAACACTTGTCACCCGGATATGATCAGGCAAAGGAAAGAGCCAATATCCTTCTCTGTATGTCTGAGGAGGCTAGACATGTAGTGAAATACCATTTTCAAATATTATCACTATGGGTAGCAGAATGTTCATGAAAATAAGTGTGTTAGAAGTGTAATGCTATCAGTTATGCCAACATCAAGCATGGTTTTTCTGGCACTATAATACGCGGTAGTCTATATTTATTGCACTCTAACAGGCTTTGGTGCATTGTGCGGAAGCACGCTTATAGCAGCAATATGATAAATCGGATGGAGTAATATCTGCTGCTTATTATGAATATGTCGCTTTTGTCTTGCTTAGGATATTAAAATTATCAACATATCTCTGTTGAGTTACTTTTTCATTGAACGAGTCCAATCTTTCCCTAGGTTCATCACTAGACCGACAAAGATCCATACACTCCTACAATTCATGCTTTTGTCAAATTAGTTGATTAATTCTCCCCTACAAATAACGCAGTAAGCTGGTAAAGAATTTGCCTTATATCAATCACTCAGTAATAAATAAGAAAAAGTTGCGCCGAACAAATCCCGCTCAATGTTCTACGGACCACTCCACATTACGCATATCATGCCTCTTATAAAATCTACCGAATGCGTGGCCTATAAGTATGTTGTTTAATGATTAAAATAATATCCCGCAAGATTGAAATACACGCCAACCCGAATAAATCCACTCTCTCGTATGTAACAAAGTTGCTCTTTGTCGAGTCATTTCTGAGACATAACATCCAAACTGGCACCTTCTAAACAAATCCGTTTCAGACGAGACATTACTTCCACCCTGGTACCTTATAAGCAGATCCGTTTCCCATGAGACATTACTTCCACCCTGGCACCTATATAGCCCAGCCGTGCATGTGTTGTCGCTTCTCTAGAAATCCGAGGTTCGATGTATGCAAACCATCCAAAGTGCATAAACATAGGCTGATTATTAACTAGCTGCTTTGCCATCATGTTGCGTTATAGTATTGACTAGGCCCATTGGCACACCCAGTCGGTATCAATTTCGCGCTTGCTCAATGTCTTGAGGAGAGGTGTTTCGTTTCAACATTAATGGATGCACGAGGAAAACCACAGCAGTTGATGCATGCATTCAGATGACATCAATAAACAATTGAATGGTTTGGAGCTATTAATTTTAAGACTCATTACGGTCGACAACACACCCTTGTCGCATATATTTTGCCTATACACACGCGTATCACACTAAGGTAGCTCATAATCAGCCTTGCTATTTACTGAGCTCTATCTATAGCCATTGATGCTTTTTACAAGGCGAGGTTTGTTACCATGCCTCCTTTGGAACAAATAATGTGTATGCTTTCATTCACTTAACCAAGCTGTTGACCCTTCAATCAAGTAAATGCGCACGTATCCCGTACGGAATATGCATAATGTTGATATGTTTATAAGGTGCAGACACACATAGGCGCATACTGCAATGACTAGAAAATTGTCAATGTAAGTACTTGAATGTTTTTGCTGGTGAGTCGCTAATGCGTGGCTGGTGGGCATATTGGAACAGTTTTTTTGCGGCTATTTACGAAACTATTTAGATCCATGTCTACGCAACAATTATGCGCATAGCAATTGACAATCAACACATCCAGTTTTGAAACTTATTGCATATATCATGTTTGGGAAGCTCTCTGAATAAAAAAAGAGCGTCGATGAGTGCTGACTCATTATCTGCATAGATTCAGTCAGACAGAGTATATCCTGCTCGGGTTGGTTCCTTGAAATACATGGAAGAGACTGTGGAAGGTTTGCTGTTGAAAGTGACTAGCTGATATGCTTAGAGATATATTTGTGGCTATTCACCATTCCCGCATCAAGATTTTGAGCTCGGCTAGAAATGCATTCTGGACGAAGAAAGTACAAAACATAAAATGCTTGAGTGACAACTGACGACGATAATCTATGCTCTTGTTTTGATAATGCCTATAATTCTGTCAGTATGAAATGTGTATCATCACCGTACCATGCAAAAGACATAAACACTAAATATAAGCATACTGCTCAAACACATGTCGCATTCTATTCGATACATAGATAATCATATTTAACCAACCGTATAAACTACCAAACAAGAAGTTATTTTGCAGTTTCATAAGAGATGCTGTGACGCAAGGGTGTCAAATTACTTAATCTATTCTTTTTCAATCACAATAACACCAGGTTTTATTGAAATATCGCGAATTGTTGTTGCCGCAACTGCCAGCAAGGTCTGCTAATGCAAATTCACATTAAAAAAGGATATCCGCAAGCTCATATCCGCTATATTGACATTTGCTACCCCCTTGTCGAACCGCACTATGTTTGTGTCATTATCGTCAAGTATAACTTCAGTTGCATAGCTGGACCTCACATTTTGCATGATGTGTCTAAGCTTCCTGTTATGACAGTCGATAGAGTTAACGTTCATTCCTTTAATTTCTCGGACGATATAGCTGCACAGCAACTATGCAATTTTTAGGTTTGCATTCATGCAACCATCTCAAATTAATATCTCCATCACTGTACATATGATGCAAATTGACCCCTAGTGGTACAACGCAAGTCCACATTGGATACTTCGTATTGAAGAAGCCGCCTTCATTGTTATTTTTGTTCGCAGAATAGTACAGAATGAATTTTACGCTTAGGTCACATGAGACCTACACGTTGTTCATATACTATTTGAAATTTCTTCGATATATAAAAGATAGTATCAATTCTGACAAGGGTGCTTTTTTGTAAAGTGGCCACAGTTATTGTTATTCCTTTTTATTATCGAATAGCTTTATTATATATATTTTGTATTTTGTGCATAAATTTATTAATTATTGCATCCTTCATAAAAAAACCTGATTAAATCACCGTTTATTACATTCACCGACAACATACGTATTCATATAAATAGACACACGTAACATTTGGTAAATTACAATATACACACATGTAAAGTCCTTTAGAGATAAGCGCTCTTTCTATTCAATCCAAAAGGGAAAAAGTCCTGAGTAGAGTCCTGTGCATCATTTATAGTCCAGACATCTAACTAAACTGTCCCATATAGTTTCATATGATCACATGCTAATACGTGCGGCCCCAAAAATCTTCGAAAAACGTACCGGCTTTGTACCGGGCAGCATGACATGCCGTGCAGGTTTGCATGGGCTTACGAATTCTTGGCCCGTACGGGGCCCGTAGACAGCCTATAAGTCCAATGTGACCTAGGCAGAAGCATCACATTTTAGGATATCAATGTGCGACCATAGTTAATTACATCCCTGATAAACGCCTATGGGTCTGTATTACGTGGCTGAGTGACAGTTTAAGCTCAATATTACGATCACTTACAAATATAAACAGTCTGTCCGAAATGCAATTCTCCCTTCGTCATTCTATATCGATCTTAATCAGTATTTTAATGAATAATTTGTTTGACATTCATGTCCTTATTTACAATGTCTTTAAACCATTGGCAGCACCATCTCTCATCCATCTTTTGTCACTGCTATTGAAAGCTGCATCGGTTGATAGAGCGAGCTGAGAAGCATTCTTCCGGAGCTGATTCACGGCCAATATCGATGCATGAGTAAATCAGCCCACAATAGGACCACATTTGCTTTTGACAAAATTGACTTGGTAATCGATGATGATGTGCCCATGCTAATATCTTGTAGAGACAAAGTTAATAATATGATTGACCTGTGTTATTCATATTTGCAAAACTCAACATTCAGGTACCCTGCCAATGTTTCACATGCATTTAACGCAATGTCATCATAAAATGGTACATTACATTTGGTTTAAAACCTCATTTAAAACATGTTCTTTTCTGAAACCTTTTTAATTCATTACTCACCCTAGTATTAATAGCCAATCCAAAAGACTTGATAGATCCCGGATTGTCACAGGTTCTCATTGATTCATGCAACAATGCCAGAAAGACAGTGGCAGTGTGGTCCCATGTCTATCTGAAACCAAGGATCCTATTGTATTAAGTGTTGATACTTTGAAATTTTGCAATGATACGTACTTTGTCTTTTCGGCGGTTAAATTTTCCTAAGCTTCTCAATAATTAACTCTTCCTCATTAAATGCTGTCGATTTCGTTGTTATCTGGGGCAAACATTACCGATGAGAGACTCCTGAAAATGATGTGACAGTTAGGCACATATAATGCTCACATATTAAAATAATGAGACAACAAACTGACTGATCATTTTGTCTTCACTGTCATGTGAGTAGGATTGGGCTTATCAGTATGTGTTCATGCGTCTCATATCAGGACGAGCGTTTCTATAGGTCATTGGGCGTGTAGTGGACGATTCCGGGGAGATAAGTGACTGAGTGACATTAATTTTTTCGGTCGGATCAAGTTATTTTTCCCGAAATGACGGCCAGAAATCATGATTATGCGATCGGACTGAGTCGTTCGTTGCGGTAATGGTTTTTCTTCTGGTAATCTGCAAACTCGGCTGAGGGGCGTCGACTTAGGTGTTGCAACTGTTCTTAGGCATTAAATTTCAGTATAGGGCAAACTTTTGAGAACACTCGTCAACGCCGTAAATCTGTCACTCTTTATTTTTGCTGTTTTATTGCAGTGTGAAATGCTTGTGCTATGTTTCTTCAGAATAATATTTCCGTTTAAATTGCATACAATATTGCAAAGCGAAGTACAGTCATGTATAGCCCAACAGGACGTCTACGTTGACGTCCGCGCGGTGTTATGTCGTAATATTTGGGAAGAAGAGCATGCGCGTAAACCCAGGTTGTTGCCGGGAATGTTTGTGTTGGGTGCATAATGGCGTAATGTCGAGTACCAGAGAGAGGGACAACAGTGATCAGTGAAGCTGATGCCAGTAGAATTGTGGCTGCTACACTAGATTTAATAAAAAAACTATCCGATAAACAAAAAAACCTGTAGCAAAAACAATAAAGGATGACTATGAACGATTAATAAGTCTACGGAAATCAGAAAGCAACAAGACGAAATCCCAAATTTACAAATGGTACTACGATGCTAGTTTGTTTAATGACAGAATGAAAACATATCCTTCTGATTTCTTGCATCACGTGGGAGTTTTAATGTCTTAATGTTAGCGCCTGTTTCAAGGTAAGCTTAACTTCAATCTGTATCGAATTGTGATGACTGAATTATGTTTGATTGTTGCGTCTCGTGTGCTCACTCAGACAATCACAAATTTTATCACCTTGTATCTAATCCTCGTCAACATTCGCTAGTGTCCGGGGCACCCTACGCTGACCCATCCATAATAAATGTGCAAATTAAATTACACTATGTTAATTATTATCGTATATAATTAATGAGATTTGCAACATGAGTGTGCCCAGTTTAATTTCATAGAATACAAACTACAGAAACGTAGCTAATGTCGACGATACATATGGGAATATTGATATCCCGCGTACGCATGAGTGTCAGATTTATGTTTGGGTATGTGATATCATGTTTTAGCAGCCAGTATATTACTGAGCTGATAACCACGGATATGCATAACGTCAAAACATACTTGATTTGCATGTGTTAGCAAATAAATAAAACTTAACATTAGTCGGCACAACACTTGCACTTTATTGCAAGCGTGATGACACGGTGGTAAATAATATCCAACCCACAAGAGAGTCGCATAATTGGCAGCCACCAACAAGATGCAGAAAGAGTGAACACGAGAGCGTCGTGCCCAAAGCTCAGCGCAAAGGCCAACAAGGCATTTGCTGACTGCGAATGATGAGCAGGGCCGACACAAATGAAACCATGTGAATGAAAATCGGTATGGCGTTTAGTGAGCGCACGACCATGCGGGATAGAGGAATCAACTGATATCTGGACATACATATATATAGAATTCATTATTCAGAAGAGGAAGATAAAAGAGATTTGTTTACACATAATTATTGTTAACATGTGTTGTCAGTAATTTCTACGAATCGTAGGTTCTTAACCTGCCTTGTTTTGGTAATCGTTGTGTTACACATTTGGCGATGCCATCTGGACAAGTGGGCCGACGACAACCTGATTGAACGTAGAGTGTTGCACCGCTAACGTTCGGTAATGTCAATTGTTTGTCAATTTCATTTAATTTGTGGAGCTACAGCAACCCATGCTTATGACCTATAGCTGTGTTACCATTTTTCCTGTTCAAGCTGCTGTCCAGATATTGTACTCTGATTTATATAAACTGATGCTATCGTGAACATTTAGGGATTGATAGGACTTCTAACCGCCACACCCACTATTCCATTTAACCGATTCTGCGAAGCTATTTAACCCCCTGACTAGTTCCTTTGTAACGGTTGCAGTGATACGGATACAGGAGTCACTTGCCGCCGGCTATTTTGTATTATCTTATCATTCATTCCTTGCATGATTATAATAGCAACAGATAACTTTACGAAACTGAGTCGTATATTTGTTGCTGCTGGCATTATGGCTATTGTAAATTAAGCGCGAACTAAGGTATAACGTTAACGTGAGCACAATCAAAGGCTGCTGCAAAACAAGGGTAACCAAATATGTTATCAATGCCAATGCAAATTCATACCAATGGTTCACACCGTAATGCAAACATTAAAAGTTGAAATCACGCTATAAACAAAAATATACACCAACCCCTACTTAGATAGTTAAATCCATCTTAATAAGCATGTCAACGGAACGTTCGCTGAGCAACGGTATTAACTGAGTAAAGCAAAGTTTATACCATTTATGAATATATGCTTACAATGATCCAATCATGTGAAATAGCAGAGGCTTCGAATCTTCCCCACCCTTCTAAGAAAGTATCACCTTATTGCAACGGGTTATCTCCTCAACGATATGTATTCCGGCACATATTCACCATTGCGACCTTGATGTGATATGCAACCTTACGTTTTAAGATCATTGCTGCATTGATTATGGTATTTATGTACCACAAATTCTATACATCAATATAATTATCATTGCGAATGGAGTAGTATACGGCTATCCTACCGAATGAACCATGGAAATTACTGATAAACGTTCTGTTATATGCCTGATAGTAAACGGATGGCTAGCTCTCCTTTTGCTTACAGTCAGTTGCCAATCTCATCGCTTATTTCTTACATACCCTTGACTGCATTCTCTTTTTTGTTTTTTGTTGCACCGTTATGTGATTGTTAGGTTGAGCATAAGCGTCAACAATAATAAGATTCATATCATGGGTTAGACATCGAAAACAAGATTCAAATTGTAATATAACTGTTACATCAGACGGTGTGAACTATCCATCGCTGAACAATCGTTGCTTGAATGAATTTGACATGGTATCAGATCAAAACTGATAATATATATCATACGGGAAGTAGTAGATGAAATGGGAAAGTTATGTGTGCAGTAGAGAGAATAAAAACTCTCAGCATATTATTTTGCATATTCACATTGTATCAAGTTAAAAGCACAAATAGCACAGTATATTGTGTATTCACTTTAACAAATTCACGCTGTAGCACATAACGCATTTTATAAAAAGAAAACAGAGAACTTACAGGTAATCATCTGCTGTATAGGATTGCAACAACATTTTGTTGAATGTGAGAAAAATACAAGCCGACCTGATAGGTTTCTGTCAATTAGGATGCAATATTGCCTTTAACACTTGAATACAAGCAATAGGATAAGTGTCCGACAATGTAGCGTCAGCTGTAGGTGCTACTGGTCTTAATGGCTCAATAAGGCATGCAAACATTACTATTAGTGGTGGTTTGTACCATTCGAGGTCGTTTTGGTGATTAATTCTGTTGGTATGTCAATCAGTTTCTTACGGATTAGATGAAATCACAATTTATAGCAATTTGTCCCATTAAGTGACACAAACATTGATATGACCACACGCTCATTTAATTTTCCATTAACAAGAGCACTGGCAAATATGTAATATATATATATATGTTTATTTTCGTACTCAAGGTACCTACATAAACAATAATTGTGATACATCAATTTAAATTAAAGTGCAGCATTCAACGGAAAAGAGATCAAACTGTTACGATACTAAAATATCTTGTATCATCAAATAAATCATTTCATCGTCGAATTCATCAATCATAATATCATTGTTTTTAACACAAAACAATGTATTTAGGGTACAGACCATTGCCTTCTGTTCATCTGTTAACGACTCTTTCTTGATAATTTGCGTGATATTGAACCCCACAACATTATGTACATTAATGTACATTAATGTAATACTGTTTCTATGCAATGCAGTAATCTGTCACGTCGCTGTGAATAAGCGCGATGACAGCTTTATTTTCTTGTGCGTAGTACCGCTCGACAGCCAGACCTCGGATATTTTTCTATAACGTTTTGTGGCCCAAATGTTTAACCAACACATTAATCTTTAACTTTACCTGTACCACGCAAAGCGATGGAGGGTTGTAACCGCATACGGTGGTATTTTGTCCACCTGCTACGTCACTCAAGTTTTAACAAGACCACATGTGAGATTCGTGGAACTACTAAACATTTTCTATGTGTAGCATTTATACTTGCACAATCGAATTATACACGTCAATCTGTTGACAATACTATCACCTAAAGCATCAGGCAATGGATATTGTCAAACTTATTACCATGTCTTCGGTATATTGACACACAAAGAAGATGAGGCAAGCAAATATCCGTCACGTTCATTGATATATAGTAAATACACAATGAGTTATTTGCACACAGATACTTGCTACGGTAATAATGACGAGGTAGTATTCTGTCAAAACACCAGCATTACATATAAACTCAGTAAAAAAGCCCCATAACCGGCTTGTTTCAGGGCGCTGGGGTGCAAGTAGGTTGTTCGACTTGATAGCGTCTCGGGCTTTTTCTTATTGTTTACTTATGAAAGATAACTCTGTTATTTGACTGAGTCCGTGATCATACACAGGTAGCGTATTCAACGCAGCGCAGAAACAGTGGCTGCAAATGATCGAGCAGTAATCTATTATCAACTTTATATTGAGCGCATGGAGCCTTGGTGTTTCTGCTTCATCCGTTAAGTAGCTTTTTTATTTTTGCCATGGATTGTGATACAAGTCTTACAAGTAAAACAACCAAAACGATATACACAGTAAGGGCATTTCCATTTATATTGACGGCCTACTCGCCCCCTCCCCACCCCCATACCTCTAATAGTAGTAATGCAAACGTTAAGCTACCTGGGGGTACTGATTCCCAATGAATAATTAAATTTTGCTCTTATATCCATTGACACAGTGTTATATAACGCATCTGGATCAAAAGCCCATTTACACATTTCAGATTTACCGTGCTTATACATATCCACCAATAGCCTTCTTTGTTGAGGGGTCTCATTATTTCCCAACCCTCTCACGACTTTTCCTTTCTTGACCACACTTTCTCACGACGATGTCTGTTACTGTGCTTCGTTTTAAAAATACACCTCGCGTATCCTCTTACAGTCTGCCAAACTTTAGCCTATTAGGAGGGTAGTGGTGCCCCTACTTAGATTTACATTACTCATGGTCAGCACATTGCTACGTCATGTTATGAATATGCAGCATAACAACGATATAGTCATCGAATCAACGAATCAAAATGTGTATATAGCACGCAGATCGCCAACACTTATTTCCAGTCATTTTCATATTTGAGATTTAGAAGCACCAAGGCTAATGCATAGGTATTGTGCTTATAACAGCGTTGATGATAATGGATGTGTGCAAATAATGGCTAAGTGGGGGCTTGCATATAGGCTGCTACAGAGATGCACATCACGATTTTACCACAATCTACAGAAAGTAGCTTGAAAAGGGAAGTTCAGCTGTTTAATTCCACCCCCCAACTTTTTCCGGGCAATCTTTACAGTTGACAGCCTTAATCATCGTTACCAGCAAGAGTAACGTTAACAGCTGGTTATCGCTGTACCCGAAGCAGTGTGCACACAATAAATAACGCATTATTGATAATCAATTTATCTCTGTACCTGTACTTTCACAACGCTATTCACAATCAATTTGTCCCCAGATGGTTGAATGGATTCCGTTGCTGACAAGAGGAGAGCTACAATTCAGCGTCTTTTTTCCTAAGCGCTTATCTCGAGTTTTGTCAATTAATATCAAATGTTGATCTGTGTTATAGACAAGATACCCCACATAGGACCAAAGCTTGACCCGAAGCTACCAGTAGGATGGGTTGCTTTTAGAACTGCTTGAGGGATGCCTTCATGCAATCATTTCAAATGTTCATTTATGTCAGCGCACATGATATGTACATCGGCCCTTTGTGGGAGGAACAACCCTCAGTAAAATGTTAACCTAATATGCAACTATACACGTTCATTCACCGAGTTCAATTAGAGCCAAATCTCATGAATTGTGGTAAAGCTATGCTCAATGATAGCCACTGTATTCGAATACATTTTTGTCGGTGGTGTAGATGCTATTAGATGGAGTATTAGAAGTACGTTGTGGTTCCTGAATGATTGCGACTATAATGCAAATTACCCGAGAGGCTACATGTGAATTAGCACAGAATTGCCGTCGGGTTATGCGAATTTCCGATATATTGAATAAAAATGCTGTTATTTGGATACTGGGTATCTAGCATGCCCTTGGTGTTCTGAAATGTTCGGGACATTAAACCTTAACTAGCTTGGCTATAATCCCTGCAATTGGTTATTGTTTGTGTTACACATTCATTATCCTACCTTCGTTAACATTCCCGACAGTGCTCAACATATGAACACAGTGATGGGCCGTCCCGTCATTATTTAGCATCAGCATAAAACAGGTCGTAAATACAGTAGTGTGGAAACTAATGGCAATAGTATACTTCATGGGATGTGCAGTTTTAGCAGCATATTGAACATACTCTTGAAGCTGTCTGGGCTATCAAATACATGCTCAAAACTAAACGATATGCAGTGCGTCATCAATGAATGAGTACAGTCTATCATCGTGGCACGATCGGTTTGTTACAAATCGGAAGCCGCTAATAAAGGATATTCCTGTTGATGATTTGACGTAGTATGTAATTGACGGCGTGTTGATATCAACCATGCATTAGGAATAGCTAGACCACTATTCTGCCGACAACTCAACATCCGATACCTTTTGCCTCAAAAGCATATAAAAGTTAAATACTACCTACGTTAGTATACCCGAAGTGAGGCCATATATTTTCTCCCCTCGTTTCATCGAAACTGCAGAACCACGCCCTTTATAGGAATATATCGATTATAAGAACTATTAGCATGCATGCTGTTTGATCATCAAAGGGATATCCTACGTGATTGAAATACAAGACGATTCAAAAGAATTCAGCTATACCAGCCAATGCACATGTAATACAGTTGATTAATTGTACGGGGATGGTCACGCGCAACTCGGCGGTAATACATGATGCGCTACACCCGCCGTGTCATCTTATGCGTTGTAGCATCTTCTGAGCACCGCCAAGCAAAGCATTCCTACTCTCCGACACAACAGACACGCACATTGCGGAAACGATGTCAGCTGGATTGATTTCAAGATAAACGAGTCAATTTCGATAGCTAATGATGCTGACATCAGAATAACCGATACATTTTATTCCATTAAAGAGAGTTCTGATAATGCGATACAATATGGATGCTTGCAGCCCCAAAACACCGAAGAGGAACGCATACCAACTATGACACACGACCTAATCGTGTTGATTGTGCATATGTAAACCTGATGGTGATGTGCAGCCAGGGCCATGGGTTGCTAGGGCCAAAAGACCGTTAGCTCCATAGGTGCCCTGCCACTGGTCATCAACAAGTGATTAAGTAAACATTTCTTAAAACCGTTGTCCTTAAAATACAAAACAAATTGGTTTTTCAAAGAGTAAAGAGAACTGGCTGAAACTATCTTAGCTGGCTCACTATGCCATAAAACGCGATTGGAAAAGCTATTTTTTTTTAATTCGGTTGTCGCAGGTTTAAGATAGGCTTCGTTAATCAAGAAAATTTCTCCAATATAAAAACTGTTCGATTACAATCTCAACAATCGCCTTGCTAATCGATTTTCAATTCTTCAAACGTCACTAACCTATGGCCGCTCTGAACAATCTGGTTTATTCACAATCAGAACAGACGAGACATTCTTGGCAATCACCTTCTCAACCTTAAATGGGCTTTTCCATCGCATCGGCAGCTTGTTTTTGTCAGTTGGTAATAAAATCAAAACTTGATCGCCAATCTCACGAGATACGGGTCTAGTTTGCTTGTCATAATTGTGTTTTGCGCTCCCCTATGCTGATTGTAATGTCTCTTCTACTCGATCCCTCTGTTCAAACACATATTGGTAGCTGCTCTTAGTTTCAGCCTTATAAATGCTCTTAGTCCATAGCTCTTTCAATATGGGCATAATAATAATAAACAATTACAAAAAATATAATTACATTTACTTCGTACACAAGGGCCACGCTCTGTTATGCTGTATGATAGTTGGAATGGAGAAGATCCAGGAGACCCCTGTGGAACCTCTCGATAAGGAAACAGTAGGGCATTAATATACATATGCCACTGTCGAGGCTTCTCGCTACACAACTTTTTAAACATGCGTTTCAAAGTTCTCCACAAGACCATTGCACATGGGATTACATGGACTAGTGCTTATTTTTGTTAGGTCCAGGTGCTTAAGCTTTAAAAGTTCGTCTTTTATGCTAATTTCTTGCACAATGAGGAGATTCAGCTTCTGTGTCTTTCTTGGTTGAGCTCTAGTGGTGGCAGCACTTCTGGCCAACGTGGAATGGGATCATCCGATGGACAATCCATACATACCCTGGGCAGAAATACCGCATTTACTGCAACAACAAAATTAGGGGGTATCCACTTAGATGTTTGCAGCGGGTGTCCTCTTCACAGCGCCCTGGGTAATTTTCGTTGCAAATATCATGCCAGTGTACTGATCCGCCTTCACGAATTCCTTCCTCACGAAGATTCCACTGCAGCCATTGTCATGAAGAATGTTCTCTTAAAACTTTCCACTGAGTAACCGGTACGCTGCTCCCTTCTTTGTATCTATCAACGGCATTTACTTTCCGTTAGGTAAATATCTTTTCATCTTTAAGGAAGACGTCGATCTCTCCAGGGTTTGCCATATGCGTGGTCTCCTTTGAAGACATGATCTCACAACATGCTGCTTTCTGCTCACTCGGATTTTCAGATTACCATAGTGATACGGCAGCTGATGACTTGATCAATGATGACCGAACATACTTGGCCTCATGACCGTCTTTGTCGTACTTGAAACATCGCTGTTGATATCATTGCGCGTCTGACTCTCCTGGTTATGTTGAGCTGCCTGTAATTCCAATCGCTTAAGGTGAAGATCGTGTGCTAGTGCAACCTCTTACTTACGCCATTTCCATCTTTCTTTGCTCTGCATCAAGCTTTCTCTGTTCGGTCTCTGTCTCAAGCTTTCTCTGTTCTATCTCTGCCTCTAGTTTTCTCTGTTCTATCATTGCCTCAAGTTTTCTCTTTTCTGTTTCTGCCTCAAGCTTTCTCTGTTCTGGCTGTCCCAGGCTTCATCCGTTTTGTCTCGGCCTAAAGCTTTTTCTGTCCTGTCTCTGCCTCCAGCTTTTTCTGTTTTGCTTCTGTGTCAAGATTTCTCTGCAATGCTTCTGCTTCACGCTTGAGAGGTACACGTTCTTGAGCTCTTTCCCGCGAGATCAAAGTTTAAGGGACTTAATCAAATATTCAAGGCTAACTTTATAATAATGAGCATCGATATTCTGCTCCTGTAGCTAATGCTTGCGACCGCAACAGCCTCCGACAATTCATGTCGCGCTGGGGTTGATATGCATCACTCTTCTTTGATAGTGACACAAATATACTCGCGAGCTCGCCACTCGTCACAGGACCAAAGATCGGCATCGTTCGTTGAGCACCAAAATCTTCTCCAATACGAACTAATTGTTCGATTACAATTTAAGTACACGACTGACTGGTCGATTATCGGAACCCCCGCCCCCCCTCCGACCTAATACTCAACCACTCTCGATCGAACGAACATTCAAGAAGCATTTACAATCATCGCAAACCGAACATTCATGATGTACCTCGATATCGACATATGACTAGTTCGTGTCATAGCGTGTGCACATTATGATTCGCTTGGTTTGTCACATGTATATATAAATCAAAGCAAAAAGTGAAAATGGTCGCAGCAGAGGAAAGCTGCCGTTCAAGAGACATTTCAACTGTGGTGGGATATATTGAAAAGGGATTTTACGCAACTATCCTCCCTTATTTTAAGTCATTTACATATCGGTAGCCTATGTTTCCGGCATTTGAACTCAAGCTACCACTTGTCCGCTTTCGTAAGTGGCTAGCCCCGGTCGAATGGTGATATATTACGTATATACAGACGTCCTGTACGGCTAGTAGGTGACCAGACTTTGGCCATTCCGTTGACATAATTGACATAGACAGTACTTATCCATATTATCATGTCATTTTGGCTTTATTATTTGTGTAAAAATAACGATTTACCCCGGCCTGCCTTGATAATATTACATTGCATCTGTTCACTTGTTCTTTGTATTTGAGCTCCAGCTCTATCAATCAAACTGTGAATTGATCTTCCGACTATATTTTCTAGCAATTGTCTGGCTGCTCTACACTTTAACCACAACAGTGGTACGCTAGAGGGTGTGGCCAGAAATGGAAAACCCCGTTTTCCCAAATTCAAGAAGCGGGAGTACACAGTGTGCAAAGATTTAACTCTATCTACACATGGTTTGCTTATTTAATACTCCGTCATTGTATAAATATAGGTATTCTCTCATTGTAAATTCCTTTGATATAAACAATGTAAACAGCAAATATGTGCAGTGTATGTTTATGCAGGATATGTAGAGGAAATGATCCATACTATGTTTAAGAAATAAATATAGACCTAATAAGGACAAGATAAAGATTGAATTATTGAAGTTGGTACCCTAGTTAACACAAAGAACTAATGCAATAACTTGGATTCTGGGCCAGAAGTCTCTCTGTGCAACTCGAGAGGTATATTTGATTGTAAAAGCTGCACCCTGACAGGTCTAGGCTGCCAAAACCAGGGCCAAAATTTAAGTAACATTAATATCTACATATCCGCAAACGAGGAAAATACAATGTCTTGAAATTTATTGCAAAACCGATATATCCCAGCTTTCCTATTGTTGATTATTGGTGAAAAATGCATGGAACTTCATGACAGTTCGGTTTTTTTCTTCATTGATGAAAATCTTAATTCATGCTCTTGATAACTGCTGGAATATACATCAGAATAGTTCATCACAAGTGTTTGTTGAATATTGTTCGGCTCATATTTGATATTGAATAACCATGAACCCTCGGATGCTTGTGAGAAGATTAGTTTCTCTATTTTTGCGTTGCAGGGGTAATACATTAGCGATCGCCCGATTGTCCCAGGCAAGTAGATGAAGCCATCGAACAAGTGAAGCTGCCATCTAACTTGCTCGAAAGGACACGTCGTTCTTTATATTCTATTTGTTTTTGTCTTTAAACGGTGCATTTAAAGATTGATTGGTGATTCCTGGGAACGTGCACTCGGTTACCGAGAAAGAAAACCCAAATCGTCCGTATGCGAGCACAAGGTCTAAACTAACTGCGTTGCGAGACTCGTCAACTCAGCGCGTGATCGGCGATTGCCGGTAAATTCCGCATTAGTCTACGCTTAGTCTATCGGACAAAATTTCATACTATGACCGGGCAAGGAGGTTCTTCAATCAGACAAGCAAAAATTAGGAGGATTTGCCCAACAGGACAAGTATTTCTCAGAGATAGTGTTTCTCCCTGCGTTGTATGAAGTTTCATGAAGAACCATGAATCTTACGTTTGCGGGTTTTGGAAAATCTTTATCTGACACAATTGATACGAAGAACCATGAACTCTCAGGTGCTTGAGAGAGGTTAGTTTCTTTAGTTTTTCAGGGTGTATGAACTTTCATGAGCAAACATTTTAGGGTGTTGGTAATTTTTTAGCTGACACAATTAATACAATGAAGTACATAAACTCTCAGGTGCTTGTAGAAGTTAGTTTTCTGTATTTGTGGTTGCACGAACTTTCATGAAGGGCCATGAGTCTTGCAGTTCAGGGTGTAAGTAATTCTTCAGTTGACAATCATCACAAAGAAAACCGTAAGCCTTAAGATGCTTGCAAAAAGTTTTCTCTGTTTTTTAAGTTGCATGAACTTTTGTAACGGAACCTTTTGAGGGGGCAAGTTATCATAGAAAATTTCACAAAAACCAGAAATGGGTTCAGTATAAAATGTCATAAATACTTTGAAATACCAAGAAACTGAATCTTAGACAGTAAGTCCATTTCCATTCAAATGTTCTTTTGCAGTCATTCACAAGTGATATCAACTTACGACATGTCTGTAAGCAGAAAATGCTTTGCTATTGTAGTCACTGTATAAAGGATTGGCTCCGACCAGAGCATCATAGTCATTATCATAAAATTTTATGGGACCAACAGTTGATAGAAAAGGTAAAATTGGGGTTTAACATTACTGTCATCTACGAGGTGATATCGCGACGATGATGGGTGAGGCTTGGACAGCTCCCCTTAAGTACCAGCGCCCACATAGCACAAACCCGTTCCCCAGACTTGGCTGCGTAACCCACGCTGCTAAGACGAAGGTCCAGCATGATACTTTTGAGCTAAAGGGTCGGGCTCATCCCCATTTAGAGATGGAACAGTCATTTAATGCGATCTTCCGAGTCACTAGGAGCCAGTCAGGTTTTCACACATTTGAGCTGGAAGAAACTGCTGCTATGTTAGTGGTGATCTCCAGGGATATCATGTGTCTTGAGGACAAATCACTTGGGGTTGCCACATCTGAGCCTTTCTACGCTGAAGTGTTCTTCCAAGAATACCAAACAGATGATCATCTTTATACAAGTTTTTCAATGAAGAGTATACTCACAAATTTGGGGGGGGGGGGGGGAAATATTTCATCCCTACCTTTGTGAACTAACAAATTGACTTTCAATATTTTGAATTCTCCAATCACTTTATACCAAACAGGTAATTACAATACTAGGGTTGGGAAATAAAAGCTTTGCACAAGCAGTTAGCCCTTTCTTAATGTGACTCAAGTCACTTTATGTACCACATAAATCTGTAATGAGGTAATGAACAGGTTGTTAGAACAAGATACGCTTAATGGGGTTTTTCTGGTGATATGTTTGACCTGCATGGTGGAATATTTCTCTGTGAACGTTTTTCTTACTGATAAATGTATAAATGTGATATATCTGAAAGCGTGTAAATAACTCCAAAAGCAGTGGCGAGTTTAAGCATGCATGACGAGTTTTCCCTTTTCGGAAATGAGCTGTACGAACACAATTACGGTCGGGTTAAGTATGAAAATGCCTTGATCAGATCAAACGAGCTCTTTGAGATGTCAAAAACGGATGCCTTTCACAAGTCAAAAACAGTTGGGGAAAGTGCGCCTTAAAGTAAGTCTGATGTTCGTTATGAGGGCCAGTTATGCTTTATACATTGTTGATAATCAATTGCTCTATTCTTCTTACTTTAAACTACCCTGTGCTTCAAAAGCGACAAAAACTATTAACGGTTGTCTTTAATGAAGATTTCTTAGGTAATTGCACGATCTAAGGAGTTATATATGCAACTGCTTGCATGAACCTAAGGCTATATCTTGAATGAATCTCTTCCAGTAGTATAGGTAATAGAACATCCCTCCAAATGGAGACCCACCCACCAACGATAAGAAATCCCCCCACTTCAGAGCATCATTTACCCACTTCGACTATTGTTTTCGGGGTCTAAGGTCTCAAGAGCTGACAAGAGCTGGAGTCTCCCTCTGGCGGACTAACAGAGGGAAGCCTATCGGAGGGCCACGAGTCACAGGGAGGCCATGAGTCGCAGGGGGTAGGGGAGCCATGAGTCGCAGGGGTAGGCGAGAGGGTCGGAAGCCGTTTGAGGTGTGGTTTTCGTTGCGACTTGATTTTGTCATTTGTACCCCCTTTTGAACTAACAAAACAGTAGAGTAATGACGTCACACAACACACGCGCCCGAAAGGCCCAAGCGGACTATACTGAAATCCATGGCCAAGCCCAACCGCCCTACCCACCCACCAAAGTCACCCTAGCAGCAGTCGAAAAGAAAAACGCATTCGATAGGAAGTACAAGGAGATCTACGCAAGAATGAGGACCAAGGTGGACAGCAAACCAGTCCAACCACCTCCCCCAGTGCCGACCCCACGACCGCGTCTCTGGTCTTAGGTGGTGCAAGCGCCGACTTTACGTCCACGGTCAGCCTCCAGAAAACCAATTCCACGTCCAAGGACAACCACCGGACAGTTCCCAGCCCCCCACCAAAGGTCAACCACCACGCGACCGAGACCGGTCCCCATCCCCCGTCTCAACTTCAGTTGAACCAGGCGTGCGACCGAAAATGCACAGAGTTCGAACCGAGGAGCTGAATATCTTAGACGGCATCAAGACCCAGTTCGCAATCAAGGTAAGCCTCTACAAGGCCGATAAAGATGGTACCACGGAGTATGTCGAGCCAGTCCTACGAAACAAAGAGCAGGTGATTCTATATCCAGAAGACATAGACCCTACCAAGTCGCCCCCCAAATTCAGGAGGTGCTGGAGAAGTGGACCAACCAAGTATCAACCATTCAAAGGCGGATCCTACCTCCCTCTACTCCCACCACTGGCAAACAAAGGGGCCATCATAAACGCAAAGAACCGAGACGACCTATGCATAATATGGTCCATCACCTCAGCCCTCCAGCCAGCTGCCCAGAATCCACATCGGCTCTCAAAATACAACATCCAGTGGCTCATAGATAAGCTAAAGGGCTCAGGTGTGGCATGCCCCACCCCGATCTCCCGCGCCGGAAAAATCGAAAAGGCTCTTGAGCTAGGCCTAAACGTATTTGGTTGGGATGGGAAAACCGCCATAGTCCTCCGGATCAGCAAATATCCCGGCACCTTCATAAACCTCATGCTGATCGAGGACGACGGAGCATCCCATTACACCTGGATTAAAAACCTAGACCGCCTACTTTACGACCAGACCAAATATGAGGGCCGCAAATTCTGCGAACGTTGCCTCCACGGCTACACCACCTCGGCCCTCATCCAGGCCCACAAGCCAGAGTGTGCAGGGGTCGGCCTAACTGCCTTGCTGGTAGACATGCCAGAGGAGGGGGAAAATATCCTATCCTTTCAGAACTGGCAAAAGCAACTTCCGGTCCCCTACGTCATCTACGCAGACTTCGAGGCGCTCACAGTAAAGCCGAGGTGCTCACAGTAAAGCTCCCAGGGCCAGCACTCAATCCAGAAAAGAGCAACACCTTGAAGACCCAAGAAGACTAAGGCTGCGGGTTTGGCTACATAGTGGTCCGATGCGATGGGAAGACCTCACCACCAGTCGTCTACAGGGGAAGCGACACCGTGGAGAAGTTACTGAAGGCCCTACAGCAGGAGGAGAAAAAGATCAATCAGTTCTCTCCAAGCCAGTCTCCATGCGGATGACCCGAGACGACCAAAGAGTCCACAAGACCGCAACCTAATGCCACGTCTGCAGCAAACCACTGGGAACCGACCGGGTCCGTGACCACTGCCACATAACCAGTCAGTACAGAGGGCCAGCCCACAATGCCTGCAACCTAAAGCTTAGGTTGAGCCCCAAGACAACCCCCATCCCCGTGGTCTTCCACAATCTGAGGGGTTATGACTCCCATCTCCTAATGCAGGGCATAAGCAAGGTCGAGGGAGACATCAACTATGGAGAAGTATATATCCCTATCCCAAGGAGAGCTCCGCTTCTTAGACAGCGCACAGTTCCTCCTGGCCTCCCTCGACAAGCTGGTCTCAGCCAACGGCCCAGACGCCTTCACCGTGACGGCAGAGTATGAACCAGACCAGACAAAGCGAGGGTTACTTTTGCGCAAGGGGGTCTTCCCCTACGAGTTCATGGACAGCTGGGATAAGTTTGATTCTCCCCTCCCGCCCATCCAAGACTTCTACAGCAAGATCTCGGAGCAGGGCATATACGCCACAGACTTTGCCCACGCGCATAAGGTCTGGAGCACCTTTGGTTGCAAGAACATTGGCGACTACCACGACCTCTACCTCCGGACAGATGTCCTGTTCTAGGTCGACGTATTTGAAACCTTCCGAAAGACCAGCCTAAAGCAGTACGGCCTGGACCCAGCCCACTACTATACCAGCCCAGGCCTCTCGTGGGACGCTCTACTCAAGAGCACAGGGGTAAAGCTCGAACTCCTCACCGACTACGACAAACACCTCTTCATCGAGAAGGGTCTGCGTGGAGGGATTAGTATGGTCTCACGGGGCCACGCCAAGGCGAACAACGTCTATGTAGGAGACTTCAACCAGGAGAAGCTCGCTAGCTATATCCAGTACCTCGACGCCAACAACCTCTATGAATGGGCAATGAGCCAGGCCCTACCTGCCTACCTCGAACATTGAGTGGGTGGACCGACCAGAGCCGCTATCCAGACTAGTCCGCACCCACCCTAATGATGCCGAGACTAGGTACATCCTTGAGCTTCATGACGACCACAACCACTACCACCTGGCCCCAGAGCGGCTCCTAGTCCAGAACGAGTGGATCTCAGACTACCAGAAAAACCTCCTTGATGAATACGGCGGCCACAGGGTCGACAAGCTGGTCCCGAATATGAGGAATAAGGAGAAGTACGGACTCCACTACAGGAACCTCAAACTGTATCTGGCCCTGGGGATGAGCCTGACCAAGATCCACCGCGCCCTATCCTTCACCCAAAGCTCCTGGATGGAACCTACATCCGGAAAAACACAGATCTCCGAAAGGCTGCATCCAGCGACTTTGAGAAGGACCTATACAAACTAATGAACAACTCCGTCTTCGGCAAGACCATGGAGAACCTCCGCAAGCGGGTTGACGTGAAGCTGGTCCGAGCTGCAGACGGCAACAAAATAAGAAAGCTCATTGCCAGCCTCGCATTCGCCCGCCAGAAAATATCATTCGACGACCTGGTCGTCATCCACAAGGCCCACCTGGTCCTCGACCGCCCAGTCTACGTGGGGATGTGCATACTCGATATGTCCAAGCAGCTCATGTACGACTTCTACTACAGCACCATGAAGCCCCAGTACGGCCGCAGGGTCAACCTACTCTACACCGACACCGACTCCCTCCTCCTGGAGATCCACACATCAGACATCTACACCGACATGAAAAAAGACAGTGACCTATTCGACACAAGCAACTACGACCAGCCCACCCGCTCCACAGCAACGAGAACAAGAAGGTTCTAGGAAAGATGAAGGACGAGTGCGGCGGTGTACCCATCAGGGAGTATGTAGGCCTGCGCCCAAAGACGTACTCAATCCTGATGTCGACCCGGGAGGTAATCAAGAAAGCAAAGGGCGTAAAAAAGGTAGTGGTCAAGAAACACCTGCGCCACGCCCAATAACTTGAATCGCTGTTCGACCAGAAGCTGTTCCGCCATGTAATGAACATGCTCAGAAATGACAGCCACAAGATATATGGGCTGCACGTTAATAAGGTGTCTCTATCCCCCTTTGATACAAAGAGATGAATAGCTCCACCGCCGTGTATCGTAATCAACCATGGGTTTATCCACATCTTCCACCTCCAACCAGCCACTGATTCCTGATGGTGAACTTCCCGCATCACTGCTGGACACCTCTTCCACACCCGACCCCACATCACTGCTGGACACCCCTCCCTCACCCTCTGCCCCCTCCGCGATCAGGAGGTCATCCACCTTCTCACATATGCCAGCTATAGTGAGACTGGGGGTGGCCTTCCTGAGCCGAGATGGTACAGAGCGTAAAGGAGTGGTCTTCCTAGCCTGAGTGGGGGGGGGGGGGGGGTGGTAGAGGCACCACCATCTCCTCCCGGGGCAGCCGGCGGACGTGGGGGTTTGGTCTTTCTAGCTCGAGAAGGTTTATCTAGCACGCCTTCCTCAGTCTCAACGTGAGTTGCCACCCGGGCCTTCCTGCGACCCGGTTCACCGCCCTCAAGCCTCTTCTTCTTACGAAGGCGCTTGTGGTTAACCCTTTCGTATCCACAATCCATACATAATTTAAGGTTATTTTTTATGCCCTCTGGCACTCTGCACAAAGCCGATTTACGATCCCCTGTTTAATCTTAAACCTGTGCATTGCACAAAAGTCAAACTTACAATGGCCTATCACAAGGGTCTCTCTTCCCGAGTAATATCCAGGGGCACTTTCCAGTTGCTTCCATTACTACCTATCTGTCTTTTGTCTGGCGGCAGCTGGGTGTCGGGCGGCACCACAAGCAGCTCCTCCTTTACAAAGCTATGGAGCGGTCCATCCAACAAATAGTATAGTACAGGCTCACCAGATTTAGTGATAGAGCGTCAAATCCGGTAAACATTGAGTGACCCGTCAAGATGTAGTACTCACGCATAACCTCGTCCACATCCCGAAAAGTAAGCTCGGCATGTCCCTGGCGGCGGAGTTGCTCATTGATGAAGTCTAAATGCTCAGTTCGCTTCTTGGCCTATGCTGCCTGAGCAGATTGAAGCTGCTCGATTGCCATATCATGGCGTTTACGTTCCGCGTCCACTTGGCTGCTTCGTAATTAAGAGAATAAAAAGTTGCTCCCAGATAATGTAAGGGAGTTAATAAGAGCGCCTTCAACAAGCAGTGCAATCGTGGCCATTATTTCCGGATATCAACTGGTAAGATTCCTTGTTTAATTAGCATATCCTTTGTGGCCATAGCTAGTGATACATCGGCAACAGCCAAAGCCAGGTCGTGTGGGGTGAAATCAAAACGTGGCGCAAATAGTATAGTACAGGCTCACCAGATTTAGTGATAGAGCATCAAATCCGGTAAACATTGAGTGACCCGTCAAGATGTAGTACTCACGCATAGCCTCGTCCACATCCCGAAAAGTAAGCTCGGCATGTCCCTGGCGGCGGAGTTGCTCATTGATGAAGTCTAAATGCTCAGTTCGCTTCTTGGCCTATGCTGCCTGAGCAGATTGAAGCTGCTCGATTGCCATATCATGGCGTTTACGTTCCGCGTCCACTTGGCTGCTTCGTAATTAAGAGAATAAAAAGTTGCTCCCAGATAATGTAAGGGCGTTAATAAGAGCGCCTTCAACAAGCAGCGCAATCGTGGCCATTATTTCCGGATATCAACTGGTAAGATTCCTTGTTTAATTAGCATATCCTTTGTGGCCATAGCTAGTGATACATCAGCACAGCCAAAGCCAGGTCGCGTGGGGTGAAATCAAAACGTGGCGCCCCACCACCCAGAGCCATCTTAGCAAGATTGGCATAACCTATTGATATGCCGGAAACAACTGCATCGTGGTACAGCGCGTTGACGAGCACTTTTCCATCAGTAATTGGTGTTGTCATCTAATTCCATATATAACATATCCTTTAAATGAGTGTCCGGAGGTGCTGACTTCGCTGGCTCCCCCCTGGGCACAACCTGTTTAGGGTGTGAGGCTACCACTCTCTGCCTGTAGCAATAGAAAGCTAGTACAAACACCCCCACTCCGCCGACAATCAAAGGTGATTTCGCCCACGTTGGCCAAAACTGAGTCGAACCCATCTGCCCTGCGGCGGACCCCCCTTTACCGCCCCGGTCAAACTGGGGGGCCCGATTTTTAGACTGTAGCGCGGACACTCTCTCAGAAGTCTATTTTGATTAGCTTATCGAGCTGCAGCGCCCTTTCGGCCTGCCTCAAACTTTTTAGCGTCTTTCGTAGGTTTCTCCTTTGGCGCAGGTTGAGGTTGAGGCGCAGGCTGATCACTAGTCACTGCCGCTATCTCTTGATTTGCATTCTGCCTGTACCTACTAATTTTGTTCCTCCAATTGACAGCACCCAGGCTGGTCCTCTGCAGTAGGGGTGTTGGACGGCCGGTACCGGATGATGGGGGTGCTTGCTCCAAATTGGCAGTACTTAGTTATGGCCGCGGTAAGCGGAGCCAACATCATACCATAGTGATGATAAAGTTCAAATGTGGCAGTTCTTAGCGAGTGTCCGACAAACAGGTCAGTCTCGAGGTCCGTAATCAGATTTGGCTGATGTTCTGGGGGGATTGGCAGAAACATACAAGCAACGCCAGAAAACAGTCGGAAAACTGACTGCCCCAGAGTCCGCGTCATGCTAGCGCCCAGCCGAGCCTCATATTTTGCATAGAGCTTTGTAATCTCTTCATCAGACATTGATTCAATCTTTGCAGTCGACAGGTGCTGATCGCCGAGTTACTGACGGGCCTGACCCCCAGCTATGACAGCAGCAAGCCTATCTCTCTTAGAAGAAATATCTACACCAGGGGTGCAACAGGGTTCCGCTCGCTCAGTGGCCGGCGTGCTAGCCGCGTCCTGTTCAAGGAGTTGATCAATAATGGTATCAGGATCCAGGAATATACGTATACACCTTCGAAGTCTAATATATTGCACTGCTCCCCAGATGAAGAAACCTAAATTGGTTACTGAGGCAGCGGCCGCACCCATTGCCAACATCACTTGAATTGACGGCATATGAAGTAGGTTGATCAGTCTTCAGCAGCAGTTTTGTGTGCTTGGTCTTTGCTAGTAGCGTGCGTACTGTGGCACGTTCCTCACTCGTTGGAATCACATCGTAGGGCGTCTTCCAACGAATCACGATCCTTGGTGTGGAAAAGTGCCATCCAGCGGGTCTATACACGTAGATCCTTCAGTACAGATGAATTTCTGGGTGAGAACCCAGACACTTTGCTGAGCATGGCGGATAACACGTCTTTCTTCTTGGTTAGGGCCTTTGTTGCCGAACAGTCATCAATAATGTAGAGGGTAGGCTCGCCCTTAAAACAATGGTAGAAAGACCTCAGGTGGTCTTGGAGCCGCTCCACTGGATCAACGACGTAGACCTCTGAATCATCCCACACCCATGACCGCGACTGATAGGCCTCGTTGTAACGTATGGAAGGGCAGAGGATTACAATATGCTCGAAGGCACTGAAGAAGGGCCCTTCAAGTAGGTCGAGGATGAATGCAGTTTTCCAACATCCTGTCTGCCCACAAACAATTGCCGAACAGGGACCATCTGGAAATGTAAACTCAGTTTTCGGCTTCATCAAAACCTTGTTAGTAGACTGCGCTGACGAACCTGCCATCTTTATTGTTAAGCTGTGCATCCATAACAATATACATATAGACGTTCAATGCGCCTGCCACCTGTCATACTCCAGCGAGATGCCATCAATTTTGTAGCTGGCAGCGGTGTCGCCTGTTGCGTGAATCACACGGTTGTAGTCGTTGAACGTGAGCTCGTATTCCAGTCTGTCATTAAGCCCGCTCTCCTGTCTCCTGCCCCATTCGTATCTTAGCTGCGCCTAGGTTGGGGAAGCGAACCAACAGTTGTTGATTCTGGTCAATAGTGCTTGGATTGTTTGTAATAACTACAGACTGTCGCACGCCCTTTGCACGGAGGGGTTCGCGTATCCGGCGGTGTGGGTTTAGTTTGCGTCTGCAAGTACTCGACATGTTGAATTCGTAATTGCACTTATATATTTAACATAGTACAGGGAGTTTAATAACCCCACATTTGACACCGCAAAGGAGGAAAGGGCTATGGGAGGGGAGAGGAATGAGACTAGCTTCATTAATGATGAGGAGACTAACCTGATTGACGAAACTTTAGATATGTCGAGTACGACTAGTCAACCATGGGCTATTACTGAAATGCCTGCTGGGTTAACAGAAGATCAGGTTGGATCCCCAGAAGAAACCAAAGTCTTAATTATGAGGTTGAATAAGGTAGTGGCTAAGCATGGGCTCGCAGGCCAATCTGAAGTTTAGATCGTCTAAAGAAGGTGACCTTTGGGTTAGGTGGGGGCGAAAATGGAAGCTTCTGACATGGAAGACCAATCCCAACAAAATCCTCTCCTAGGAGTATCGTAGATTCCGGTGGTACACAGCTTGCTCGGGCTCTTGGAGTGACCCCTGAACTATCCACACAGGCAGCAAAAGCCCTACAAGGCGTTGACCAAGATGCTGCCTAGGCGGAAGCCGCACTTCCAGAGAAGTTAGAAATGAGCGGCCCTGAAGCCGTGACAGAGCAAGGTGGCACGGAAGAAACTAGCTTCATAGAGGAAGTTCATAACACCATACAAGACATAGGTATACAAACAGACAACGAACTACCACTCAGAGAGCTTTTTGGGCTTGACAAGGCTATGCTCACCCAGAGGGGTGATCTGGTCAATAACCTAGCTAATATAACTGAGATAGAAAGGGATATAAAACATCGGGAAGCTAAAATGGCAAGCCTGGAGGAGGAAAGGAGGGGTGATAGTAGAGCATTGAGATTCCAAGCAAATGAGCTTGCAGAGCTGCAGAACCTGCGGCGTGTCCGTGTTGAGGCTGCCTCTGTAAACCGTGAACGTCTGCGAACCCAAATTAACAGCATCAGGGAAACGATCAACAGACTTCTTAAAGAGGACACAACGCTAGCTGAGCGTGTACGCATCCTGTTTTGGGGAGCAGGGCATAACAATCGCCTCCATCCTCACTGCGATTGGATTGGCAATCTCGACCCTGGTAGTTGCTTTGACGGGCAGGAGGGAGCACTAGTGCAAACCCCGGCACCAACACCGACGCCAGCTGATAAGAATTAGATAAAAAAACAGCTGAACACCTTTGCAAACGTCCTGAAGGGCCTAGCCAGTAAGGCAGCAGCTGCCCTTCCAGGAATCACTGGCTCCATCGTATCATGGCTGCTTAAGTCAGCTTCAAAGGTGGCTGGTTGGATGGCAGAACATGTGTGGGCCGCAGCTTTGGCGGTGGGGGGAGTTATCCTCCTCTGTAGCAAACCAAAGCACAGCTAAGCCTATAGCAATTCCGCCTACAATAAGAGCAGTTTTCTCATCCTCGTGCGCCCCACGCAGACCGGTCTCGGCCACGCCGCTTGGAACGCCTGGAGAGGGGACTCCCATATCTCTGTCTGGCAGCGGCTCAAAGCTTCCTCTATCTGAAACAACCAGAACCGAGTTGACATTACTGACGATATGCTGTTCCACAGTTGCGATAGTAATCAGATTGTTGTACCCAGCAACGTTTCCAATGGCGATGCTCATATCCGACGGAGCCATGTACAGGCCCGTTCCAAACACATAATCAACCTTTGAGGAAGCATTCTGGAGGACGTTCTGATGTCGGCGGATGGATGACAAAATGTCCACTGGGGAGTTGATGGCATCCTCAAAGTCAGCCTGAAATTGCTTCCAGCACCTAGTATCTCTGAGCGGGTCTGAGCCTGAGCACCAAGAATGGCCCATACATAGGTCCTGATGCTGTCGTTAATTCGCTCAACGCCGGTCTGTGTAAAGCCCTCAGACGTGTCCAGTATGAATGTACTCCAGGCCTCGTCTGCTTCAGGTCCCTGTGATAGATGTAGAACAGCACCCATTTTCTCCTGAAAGGATTGTAGGTTGCTCGCGTAGGCAAAACCTGGCTTTCTATCCTTTTCCGCAGCAAAGGCCATCCGTTAAGGGTCATAACGAACGCTTCGGCCAGCAACCTTGACGACACTCCCGTAACCATACAAATCATGTGCATATAAGACAACAAGGCCACTATAAGCGGCGGTTGCCTTCTGGCGCCAGTCTGTGTTTGGTTGAACACCAAAGTCAGTGCAGAGTCTCTGATGTGCCCTCTTGTCATATGGATTGTTATAGGGGTCATAGGCATGATCCTGAGGTAGAGGCGCTTGTAGTTCTGCTAATAGGCTACGCACTGTGTACTAAAGGTGAAAGGTGTAGAGAGCTTTCACGAGTGGAATCCCGGCATCGAGGTGGTCGTGGGATAACACGCCGCAGCCGGATGTTGCACACCACACTGCAAAGTTTAACTGGTTCTGCCAAAACTGGATTAGATTTGTCAACCAGTCTTTTGCTACTTTGTCCGCTGTTACCGGTGGCACCTTATATTTACTGAATAGATCAGGAAACTTTGCTGTGAATGTACCGCCATTTTAAACAACTTGAATTGTTTGTCGGGTTAGTTTATCTCCCAACCAATGGCTGAATGCACCCCGCCCGTTTTATATGTAGCTTTTCTATTGAAACTAAAGGCTAGTTTATTCAAACTTTCCATGTGCATAATAAAACTTCGATAAAGTAGTCGAAAAAAGACGCCACTTGCACTTGACATTTGATCTTTGAGCCTGACTGCCAACGATACCCTCAAAGATACTTTCAACGAGTTCAGTGTCACTTAGCACTTAGGGGTCATAGCTTGATAGTCCGCTTGACGAGTAGTATGAAGTATCCCGTTCAACTCGCTTGTGTCGTAGCAGTGACTGTGTTAACCATACTATGTATCAATGGATACTACGCTACTTACAGCCACACACATCAAATACGATTATCTGTACATGAGGCTAATTGGAACAGAATGAAAGGGAATACAAAGACGACATCATCACACATTACCATTACGGGGAGAAACTGCTTGAACCGAAGTTTCGCGCATCAGCCACAACCAATAACGGCTTTAGCTAGTATTGCTGGATCGGGAAATACATGGATGAGGCACCTAATAGAGCTTATTACAGGTGAGCATTTATAGCCTGTAGTTGAGGCTTAGGACAGAGCTAATTACAGGTGAGGATTACAAACAAATGGATGGGGCTCCTAATAGAGATAATTAAAGGTGAATATATATAAATATATATATATAAAATATATATATATATATATATATATATATATATATATATATATATATATATATATATATATATTATATATATATATATATATATATATATATATATATATATATATATATATATATATATATATATATATATATATATATATATATATATATAAGGCAAATTCAAAGTGGTGGTACCCGGTTATATCAACCCATGACTGTGCTTCTCTTGCCTTTTCAAATCATACATAACTCTCATGCTGTGAACAATCATGCGCGGCTCTAAGAAATGTTGTTCTAGGGGTATACACGGGCGCTGTTTATAACGACACACAGCTTCATGTTGCCTTCCCTGGGGAGGCGCGCAGGGACTGGTCTGTCGCCGCCGTGAAAACGCACAAGACAAACGGAGCGTTCATGAAGGGTCATTGTGGAAGGTATGATGGCAAGAGGACAGAGAACACGTCATTGTGCGATCTGAAGAGGATCATACTGATAATACGGCACCCAATGGAGGCGGCTATTGCAGAATTCAAACGTCAGAAAACACACAATCATTCGAGGGACTTGGTCCGACCCTTTGCTCATCAAGCGTAAGTTTACAGTAACTATTAAAGGAGATGAGTAGGTCATATTTACTCAAACACAGCAATCAAATACTCCACTTTCCCAACAGCGGGTGTATTGTTGCACGAATATGTGTAATGGGTTCTTAAGTGTGCTAAATGAGGCGTTATTAGTTAGTTATTCACTCGTGGGAAAATCTCTGAACAAGCAGATGTCTTGTTTTCAGAGTGGCCTACATTTTACAAATCCAAGGCCCATACATGGCGACGCTTCAACGATTATTGGATCAAACTCGGTCAAAATAAGTCAATTGACGTCTTCATTGGTTTTTATGCGGGTTTTAAGAAATACTTCACCAGAGCCTCTTCTAACTTGGCGTCTTTCCTGGGTGTTGAGATGGATGAAGAGCTGCTTATGGCAGAACCAACGGGGCAACTTCTACAGGACGAAGACGTACAACACATCAGAGGTTTACGAGGACAGTGATACGGCGCTGGCGATTGAGTCAGCGCGAAACACCACTACTGTTTGCGTCTCCAGCCACAGATGTTCCACATCGGGAAGTCAATGGGCACTTTGAACATTCGGGAGCATTTTTGCGACCAATCTCATGGCAGTTATAAGTTAGCATCTATATATGAACAGGGACATATAAAATCGGCTGCATATTATTGAGTTAGCTGTCTAGGATAATCAAACCCGGTCTTTTTATGTTGCATCAATAATTGATTTGTGTAGCTAGGTTTACAATCATGGCTGCCAACTAAACTCCTTGTACTGTAGCACTTTTATCAATGTTTCGCGGTTATCTTGGATGGAAAAATGATTGCTTTTGAAAAGAGCCCGCCGTATCTCATTTAGCGTGGCGTATGAGGTACTTGGGTACTTGACAAGGGTATCGGTCAGAAATAAAATGTTGAAGCGAATGGCCCTATCTCAAACTACCAATAATGATGACATCTCTCCTCCGAGCTTCGAATATCGTTGGTGAACCAATCCTGCCTCTGGATCATGGCGGATGGATTACCATACTTGCAAATAATATAGGACTTAAAAACAGTGTGAAGCAGAGGGTGATTCAAATACACAATAAGGTTGTGTGTCATGCGGCCTTTGGTATAACGCGTACGCGAGTAGTATATTTACGTGCCCCTTCACACCTCGTTTTTGACATCGAACACTGGACGACGTGGACGAAGTCGATTGTGCAATATATGTTTCGTTGGTGGAGCGTTGGCGGATTCGGTGCGCGGTATTTGGTGGTGACATCATTCTATTTTGGGTGTTTTCAGCTGATGAAATTTCCTCAGATATTTCATCATCGACCTTGGGTAAGTGAAGTAATACCTCATGTCAATACATTGTGATATTTGGATGACATCATTTTCGACAGGTGTATTTTGGGTGGGTGGGTTGGTGTTCTTGGTTGATGAGATAAGTTGTCTATTGAAAAGTTTTATAAAGTGTTGAAGATATGCTAATGATGACTTTGTGTGGGGTCTTTGAAAGGAGTTTGTAAGTGATCATTAATTTCCTCTAGCCAGGTTATGAGGTATTTACCAAGTGGTGGTGTTCTTGGTAGATTGGGGTGACAAGGGTAGTGTTATTGGTGATGTGAGTTTTCACCTGTTTCTGTTGATATGAAGATGGTCTTTATTGAATGGGGCTATTAACAAGGTGATATATTAAAACGTCATTAACTATTGAATACATTTTACTTTGAAAGAAGTGTGTTCTAATAACTTGCAGGTGGATTAGCATGTGATGATTGGATATTTCTCAAAATTGGGGTGGAGTTAAGGGTTACAAATAGCGGATGGTAACTTTACTTCAAAATAGTTTTCATCTGAAATATTTCCCGAATAACAAGCATGGAGCACATTTACGCCAATCATTATTTAACATCGGACCGACAAAAAGTCAAGATTTTACGAATCCAGCTATTCTGGTTTAGTGAACGAAACAGTGGAAAATCCAGATATAGAGGAACATTTTGGGATACATAAAACAGTTCATTATAAGCGATTCGAATATGTAGTTGGAGTCACAGGGGCGTATCCTGGATATATATCGGCACCCATCAAGTGGGTTAAAGTCATCACGAAGGGCGGGTCTCTCATAACAGGCTATCCTATACTATACTCCCATGTGGTGAGGGTCCATATAAAACGCTATACGGACTCATACGCGATTTGGAAGCCTGCAAACTGTTTACAATTATAGTTTATCTGAAGATGTGCCCAACCTCAGCCATATATATTTTAGGAATGCGATTCAGCCTTTAAAATCAACGGGAGTTATGGATTCTTATTACGTCACAAAGAAACAGACGAATTGCGCTATTTTCACTCGTCACCTCTACGGAATAACGACGATTTTGACAGGGCTATGCGTGAAATAACACAAACAGACTTGATCTACGCCCAGAATCAACGACCTGACTCGAGTGTGGAGGCAGTAACAAATTTGACCGCCTTTGTGAACCCAATCGAAGATCACTTGATCGACTACCCACCACCTGTTATACCGGGAAAACAAACAGAGCCATCAACTTAGACCAAAAGAAAAGTAAGTGGCTATTAACTTACCGGAAGGCCTGTGCATACACACGCTTTATTGGGCTAAATGAAGTCAAGGTTCAGAGAGTGACCACGTGCGCGGAGGGAGCGCCAGAGGGGGGTTAAACACCAGAGAGGAAGAGGCTAATTACTTGCTATTAAAGACTCAATAGGACGATAATGAGGTGTTAATATATCTCACCTGATGAATCTGGGTATAATTACACAGTTGAGTGATGTGATTTACTGATCGTCGAATTCACGATGCGCTTCTATGATCATTAGGTAACGGTTCGTGTCAAACGATTTGAGTCATTGTTAGTTGCGGCCCCATAGCGATAAAGACTAGTGTATATCATTGTCAACCCTGGGTGTCGGTCGAGCGTGACCCTCAGTTATTGAACAATCTCTGGGGGTGTTTCTATTCATTTGACATTGGTACATGAAGGTACTGACATACTCATATTATAACTGTAACAGCTGTACCGCGGATCCAGCTGGTTACATATTATGGTACACATCAATATTAACGAAAGCGATTATCGGAAGGAAACACGCAAACATCAGGAGATATATGTGTTCTTCATCAAACTCTTACGTGATTTCAACTTGGAGTGGCGGGGTCACTCTCCTATGGAGCAGAGATATGATATTCTACTTACACCTGACCAACCTACACACATTGCCTTCACTCCTCGCAATATACAGACACACGTGCATTTTCCCCCAGTTTTTAAACTATTACGCCAATAAGCTGATATATAAATAACTTTGAAATATCGACGATTGAAATAATTATTCACGTAGCATTTTCTTTTGCAATTATTTTGTCGTAACTTACGATATGTGTTTAAGTCATGATTTACTCCTGCATATTCTTTCTTAGCACACTTAGTCATAATCATATTTTCTATTATACCTGCCTGTCATAATATAATTTTATATCTCATATCCAGTACTAATTACCTCCACTTTGTATTCTTCTGCGTATTGAACACTGAATAACAGTTAATCACATGTCTCATCAATGTCATTAGTAATCACATATTATAACCTTTTATCAATACCATATATTCTTAAACTTTCTGTTCTTTATACTTACCTCATGTTTCCATGTAAGTTGTACTTGACAATGACATTGTTAGTATTATACCATCCCATATCAACTTGTATGTTAAGAAACTATCTTATTAGTTTTATACCCTTTGACTTGATTCTTGACTCCTTCACAAAAATTACATATTTTCCCAGTTTGTACATATTTACTCCATTAAAATGATAAATACATAACTTTCGAATGGCAACGATTGAAATAATTATTCACGTAGCATTTTCTTTTGCAATTATTTTGTCGTAACTTACGATATGTGTTTAAGTCATGATTTACTCCTGCATATTCTTTCTTAGCACACTTAATCATAATCATATTTTTTATTATACCTGCCTGTCATAATATAATTTTATATCTCATATCCAGTACTAATTACCTCCACTTTGTATTCTTCTGCGTATTGAACATTGAATAACAGTTAATCACATGTCTCATCAATGTCATTAGTAATCACATATTATAACCTTTTATCAATACCATATATTCTTAAACTTTTTGTTCTTTATACTTACCTCATGTTTCCATGTAAGTTGTACTTTACAATGACATTGTTAGTATTATACCATCCCATATCAACTTGTATGTTAAGAAACTATCTTATTAGTTTTATACCCTTTGACTTGATTCTTGACTCCTTCACAAAATTGCATATTTTTCCAGTTTGTACATATTTACTCCATTAAAATGATAAATACATAACTTTCGAATGGCGACGATTGGATTTGTCTGTCCATGATGTCGTTATTTTATTTAATTGTCATAATCTAAGGGTCATTTAATTTTTCTGTAATTGGAGATACGGTTTCTGTAAGGCCATCCTAATTAAACATGTTCCACAAGAAAAAGGAAATGTAACTAACCCAACAAATATTATATGTGAATATAATAGTCTTTGTTTATTCACTATTTTCAGACAGCCATTTTTTTTATTAAGATATTATGACCCTCAACATTACTATAACTAAGTACTGGATAGCGAGACTTGACGACGCGAGTTTTCACCTGATTTTATTGAAACTTTGTTGAAGAGATTAATAAATCGATCTTTGAACGGGTTAATGATGTTGAGAAATTTCTATTCATTTGTTTGGCATACGGCCTCTGTCAGTGAAATAGTATTTAACAGTTTGAAGCAAACTGGTAACAAATTCTTATTTTGACTTTAGTTTGCACGTGAATGAAAATTAATACCATGGCGGTATTCAGTTACTGATGAATGAAAATTACAGGAGACTTGTCATAATATACTGAATAAATTTTAATTCGAAGGAAGAGTTTTGTAACTCTCATTTGGAATTCAGCTTGCTGGTGAATGTAATTGTCAGAGTTTAGGGTGGAGTTATGGGTTACAAATAGCGGTTGGTGGGTTTATTTGAAAATAGTTTTCATCTGAAATTATTTGTCAGAACAATAATTGAAATAATTATTCACGTAGCATTTTCTTTTGCAATTATTTTGTCGTAACTTACGATATGTGTTTAAGTCATGATTTACTCCTGCATATTCTTTCTTAGCACACTTAGTCATAATCATATTTTCTATTATACCTGCCTGTCATAATATAATTTTATATCTCATACCCAGTACTAATTACCTCCACTTTGTATTCTTCTGCGTATTGAACATTGAATAACAGTTAATCACATGTCTCATCAATGTCATTAGTAATCACATATTATAACCTTTTATCAATACCATATATTCTTAAACTTTTTGTTCTTTATACTTACCTCATGTTTCCATGTAAGTTGTACTTTACAATGACATTGTTAGTATTATACCATCCCATATCAACTTGTATGTTAAGAAACTATCTTATTAGTTTTATACCCTTTGACTTGATTCTTGACTCCTTCACAAAATTGCATATTTTTCCAGTTTGTACATATTTTCTCCATTAAAATGATAAATACGTAACTTTCGAATGGCGACGATTGGATTTGTCTGTCCATGATGTCGTTATTTTATTTAATTGTCATAATCTAAGGGTCATTTAATTTTTCTGTAATTGGAGATACGGTTTCTGTAAGGCCATCCTAATTAAACATGTTCCACAAGAAAAAGGAAATGTAACTAACCCAACAAATATTATATGTGAATATAATAGTCTTTGTTTATTCACTATTTTCAGACAGCCATTTTTTTTATTAAGATATTATGACCCTCAACATTACTATAACTAAGTACTGGATAGCGAGACTTGACGACGCGAGTTTTCACCTGATTTTATTGAAACTTTGTTGAAGAGATTAATAAATCGATCTTTGAACGGGTTAATGATGTTGAGAAATTTCTATTCATTTGTTTGGCATACGGCCTCTGTCAGTGAAATAGTATTTAACAGTTTGAAGCAAACTGGTAACAAATTCTTATTTTGACTTTAGTTTGCACGTGAATGAAAATTAATACCATGGCGGTATTCAGTTACTGATGAATGAAAATTACAGGAGACTTGTCATAATATACTGAATAAATTTTAATTCGAAGGAAGAGTTTTGTAACTCTCATTTGGAATTCAGCTTGCTGGTGAATGTAATTGTCAGAGTTTAGGGTGGAGTTATGGGTTACAAATAGCGGTTGGTGGGTTTATTTGAAAATAGTTTTCATCTGAAATTATTTGTCAGAACAATAATTGAAATAATTATTCACGTAGCATTTTCTTTTGCAATTATTTTGTCGTAACTTACGATATGTGTTTAAGTCATGATTTACTCCTGCATATTCTTTCTTAGCACACTTAGTCATAATCATATTTTCTATTATACCTGCCTGTCATAATATAATTTTATATCTCATACCCAGTACTAATTACCTCCACTTTGTATTCTTCTGCGTATTGAACATTGAATAACAGTTAATCACATGTCTCATCAATGTCATTAGTAATCACATATTATAACCTTTTATCAATACCATATATTCTTAAACTTTTTGTTCTTTATACTTACCTCATGTTTCCATGTAAGTTGTACTTTACAATGACATTGTTAGTATTATACCATCCCATATCAACTTGTATGTTAAGAAACTATCTTATTAGTTTTATACCCTTTGACTTGATTCTTGACTCCTTCACAAAATTGCATATTTTTCCAGTTTGTACATATTTTCTCCCATTAAAATGATAAATACGTAACTTTCGAATGGCGACGATTGGATTTGTCTGTCCATGATGTCGTTATTTTATTTAATTGTCATAATCTAAGGGTCATTTAATTTTTCTGTAATTGGAGATACGGTTTCTGTAAGGCCATCCTAATTAAACATGTTCCACAAGAAAAAGGAAATGTAACTAACCCAACAAATATTATATGTGAATATAATAGTCTTTGTTTATTCACTATTTTCAGACAGCCATTTTTTTTTTATAAGATATTATGACCCTCAACATTACTATAACTAAGTACTGGATAGCGAGACTTGACGACGCGAGTTTTCACCTGATTTTATTGAAACTTTGTTGAAGAGATTAATAAATCGATCTTTGAACGGGTTAATGATGTTGAGAAATTTCTATTCATTTGTTTGGCATACGGCCTCTGTCAGTGAAATAGTATTTAACAGTTTGAAGCAAACTGGTAACAAATTCTTATTTTGACTTTAGTTTGCACGTGAATGAAAATTAATACCATGGCGGTATTCAGTTACTGATGAATGAAAATTACAGGAGACTTGTCATAATATACTGAATAAATTTTAATTCGAAGGAAGAGTTTTGTAACTCTCATTTGGAATTTAGCTTGCTGGTGAATGTAATTGTCAGAGTTTAGGGTGGAGTTATGGGTTACAAATAGCGGTTGGTGGGTTTATTTGAAAATAGTTTTCATCTGAAATTATTTGTCAGAACAATAATTATGGTACACATATATAGACACCATGTTGTTTCCACTGATCCCAAAACATCGAAATTTTGTACATGGAAGTATCCAGATCCGGTGACAAAAACTATTTTTCAACCTGAATAGGGAAAAACACATGGGTATAACAAATATTTAATACAAACAGTTTGAGAGTGTAGTAGATGCCACTGGCGAATGGCCAGGATTCATCTCGACCCCTACCAACCGGATCAAGGTGATTTTGAAGGAGTATTCGTTTTAAACAGGATACATCGTGGTATAGATTTGTTGACTTTTGTATATGTTGTAAGTATATATTTCTTTGTATGCAGACAACCCATTAAACCACACCTGACCTAGCGTGAGCGCAAGAAAAGCTTAAAATTCTCTTGAACAGGTTTCTCTCTTTCTTATTCTTAGAGATTAAAACAAAAAAGATAATTTGTTTTGTTTGTAGGAAGAAGATGAAGACTCGTTAATAAGTTAGAAATAGATATAAATTAATGTTATACCGGTGTTTGTGTTATTAATCGGACTTGACAAATCTGTGGTATAATTACACAAGTTGGTAATGTGATTTACATATTGTCGAATTCACGACGCGCTTCTATCGTAATTAGATAACGTCTCGTGTCAAACGATTTGATAAATTAGTCATTGTGAGTTGCGTCCCCTTAGCGATGAAGATTACTCAAGCGTAAATCTTAGAGATTAAAACAAAAATGTGTTGTGTTTGTAGGAAGAAGATGGAAGACTCGTTAATTAGTTAGAAATATATATATCAATAAATGTTATACTGTTGTTTGTGTTATTAATCGGACTTGACGAATCTCTGGTATGATTACACAAGTTGGTAATGTGATTTACTTATTGTCGAATTCACGAAGCGCTTCTATCGTAATTAGATAACGTTTTGTGTAATTATACCAGAGATTCGTCAAGTCCGATTAATAACACAAACAACAGTATAACATTTATTGACATATATTTCTAACTAATTAACGAGACTTCCATCCTCTTCGTACAAACAAAACAAATTGATTATCTTTTTGTTTTAATCTCTAAGAGTAAGAAAAAAAAAAACAAAAAAAAAAAAAAAAAAAACCTGTTCACCATCTCGTGTGTATATCTACAACACCCCTAAAATGTTAACCGGTCGTTGACATGAGGTATTACTTAACTATTAAGTCATTGACAGAAGACGAAAGTCAATGATTAAAAGGGTTCTTTTGTCGCGTTTTCGCGCAAAGTTCAGCAAAATGATCATTTAATTTCTGAGGAGATTGGGAAATCGACCGACAATGATATACGCTTGAGTAATCTTAAGCACTTTCCCCCCGCAGCTCACAAGGATTAATTTATCAAATCGTTTGACACGAGACGTTATCTAATTACGATAGAAGCGCGTCGTGAATTCGACAATATGTAAATCACATTACCAACTTGTGTAATTATACCACAGATTTGTCAAGTCCGATTAATAACACAAACACCGGTATAACATTAATTTATATCTATTTCTAACTTATTAACGAGTCTTCATCTTCTTCCTACAAACAAAACAAATTATCTTTTTGTTTTAATCTCTAAGAATAAGAAAGAGAGAAACCTGTTCAAGAGAATTTTAAGCTTTTCTTGCGCTCACGCTAGGTCAGGTGTGGTTTAATGGGTTGTCTGCATACAAAGAAATATATACTTACAACATATACAAAAGTCAACAAATCTATACCACGATGTATCCTGTTTAAAACGAATACTCCTTCAAAATCACCTTGATCCGGTTGGTAGGGGTCGAGATGAATCCTGGCCATTCGCCAGTGGCATCTACTACACTCTCAAACTGTTTGTATTAAATATTTGTTATACCCATTGTTTTTCCCTATTCAGGTTGGAAATAGTTTTTGTCACCGGATCTGGATACTTCCATGTACAAAATTTCGATGTTTTGGGATCAGTGGAAACAACATGGTGTCTATATATGTGTACCATAATTATTGTTCTGACAAATAATTTCAGATGAAAACTATTTTCAAATAAACCCACCAACCGCTATTTGTAACCCATAACTCCACCCTAAACTCTGACAATTACATTCACCAGCAAGCTGAATTCCAAATGAGAGTTACAAAACTCTTCCTTCGAATTAAAATTTATTCAGTATATTATGACAAGTCTCCTGTAATTTTCATTCATCAGTAACTGAATACCGCCATGGTATTAATTTTCATTCACGTGCAAACTAAAGTCAAAATAAGAATTTGTTACCAGTTTGCTTCAAACTGTTAAATACTATTTCACTGACAGAGGCCGTATGCCAAACAAATGAATAGAAATTTCTCAACATCATTAACCCGTTCAAAGATCGATTTATTAATCTCTTCAACAAAGTTTCAATAAAATCAGGTGAAAACTCGCGTCGTCAAGTCTCGCTATCCAGTACTTAGTTATAGTAATGTTGAGGGTCATAATATCTTAATAAAAAAAATGGCTGTCTGAAAATAGTGAATAAACAAAGACTATTATATTCACATATAATATTTGTTGGGTTAGTTACATTTCCTTTTTCTTGTGGAACATGTTTAATTAGGATGGCCTTACAGAAACCGTATCTCCAATTACAGAAAAATTAAATGACCCTTAGATTATGACAATTAAATAAAACAACGACATCATGGACAGACAAATCCAATCGTCGCCATTCGAAAGTTATGTATTTATCATTTTAATGGAGTAAATATGTACAAACTGGAAAAATATGCAATTTTGTGAAGGAGTCAAGAATCAAGTCAAAGGGTATAAAACTAATAAGATAGTTTCTTAACATACAAGTTGATATGGGATGGTATAATACTAACAATGTCATTGTAAAGTACAACTTACATGGAAACATGAGGTAAGTATAAAGAACAAAAAGTTTAAGAATATATGGTATTGATAAAAGGTTATAATATGTGATTACTAATGACATTGATGAGACATGTGATTAACTGTTATTCAATGTTCAATACGCAGAAGAATACAAAGTGGAGGTAATTAGTACTGGATATGAGATATAAAATTATATTATGACAGGCAGGTATAATAAAAAATATGATTATGACTAAGTGTGCTAAGAAAGAATATGCAGGAGTAAATCATGACTTAAACACATATCGTAAGTTACGACAAAATAATTGCAAAAGAAAATGCTACGTGAATAATTATTTCAATCGTTGCCATTCGAAAGTTATGTATTTATCATTTTAATGGAGTAAATATGTACAAACTGGGAAAATATGTAATTTTTGTGAAGGAGTCAAGAATCAAGTCAAAGGGTATAAAACTAATAAGATAGTTTCTTAACATACAAGTTGATATGGGATGGTATAATACTAACAATGTCATTGTCAAGTACAACTTACATGGAAACATGAGGTAAGTATAAAGAACAGAAAGTTTAAGAATATATGGTATTGATAAAAGGTTATAATATGTGATTACTAATGACATTGATGAGACATGTGATTAACTGTTATTCAGTGTTCAATACGCAGAAGAATACAAAGTGGAGGTAATTAGTACTGGATATGAGATATAAAATTATATTATGACAGGCAGGTATAATAGAAAATATGATTATGACTAAGTGTGCTAAGAAAGAATATGCAGGAGTAAATCATGACTTAAACACATATCGTAAGTTACGACAAAATAATTGCAAAAGAAAATGCTACGTGAATAATTATTTCAATCGTCGATATTTCAAAGTTATTTATATATCAGCTTATTGGCGTAATAGTTTAAAAACTGGGGGAAAATGCACGTGTGTCTGTATATTGCGAGGAGTGAAGGCAATGTGTGTAGGTTGGTCAGGTGTAAGTAGAATATCATATCTCTGCTCCATAGGAGAGTGACCCCGCCACTCCAAGTTGAAATCACGTAAGAGTTTGATGAAGAACACATATATCTCCTGATGTTTGCGTGTTTCCTTCCGATAATCGCTTTCGTTAATATTGATGTGTACCATAATATGTAACCAGCTGGATCCGCGGTACAGCTGTTACAGTTATAATATGAGTATGTCAGTACCTTCATGTACCAATGTCAAATGAATAGAAACACCCCCAGAGATTGTTCAATAACTGAGGGTCACGCTCGACCGACACCCAGGGTTGACAATGATATACACTAGTCTTTATCGCTATGGGGCCGCAACTAACAATGACTCAAATCGTTTGACACGAACCGTTACCTAATGATCATAGAAGCGCATCGTGAATTCGACGATCAGTAAATCACATCACTCAACTGTGTAATTATACCACAGATTCATCAGGTGAGATATATAACACCTCATTATCGTCCTATTGAGTCTTTAATAGCAAGTAATTAGCCTCTTCCTCTCTGGTGTTTAACCCCCCTCTGGCGCTCCCTCCGCGCACGTGGTCACTCTCTGAACCTTGACTTCATTTAGCCCAATAAAGCGTGTGTATGCACAGGCCTTCCGGTAAGTTAATAGCCACTTACTTTTCTTTTGGTCTAACAAGTTGATGGCTCTGTTTGTTTTCAGGTAATCCGGTATAACAGGTGGTGGGTAGTCGATCAAGTGATCTTCGATTGGGTTCACAAAGGCGGTCAAATTTGTTACTGCCTCCACACTCGAGTCAGGTCGTTGATTCTGGGCGTAGATCAAGTCTGTTTGTGTTATTTCACGCATAGCCCTGTCAAAATCGTCGTTATTCCGTAGAGGTGACGAGTGAAAATAGCGCAATTCGTCTGTTTCTTTGTGACGTAATAAGAATCCATAACTCCCGTTGATTTTAAAGGCTGAATCGCATTCCTAAAATATATATGGCTGAGGTTGGGCACATCTTCAGATAAACAATAATTGTAAACAGTTTGCAGGCTTCCAAATCGCGTATGAGTCCGTATAGCTCTTTCATTTGCAGGCAAGACAGCTTCTGTCGACATAATCATCGATAATCTGTCAATATAAAGATTTCCGTCATTCCTCAATTCTCAATTCTCAATTGGCATGTTCGATTTCATACGCGTCCATGGCTGTATGTAAAATAGCTTCGTCTCCCGTCAACACTAAAACACACACGCGTAACAAAAATAAATAAATAAATAAATGACGTATACCTGGTAATTCTATAATTCAGATATAGAAAATAAAATCATACTTACTGCTTTCCATCTCGATTTGTTCCACAGCTTTTAACAAGTCCGCATCGCTCATTTGTCTACTGTGTTTGTTCACATCATTGAAAGCTTCTAGCTGTCTCTTCCCAGCCATGGTTATAACTGAACTGAGACACTCTCGCGTTTTATATGGACCCTCACCACATGGGAGTATAGTATAGGATAGCCTGTTATGAGAGACCCGCCCTTCGTGATGACTTTAACCCACTTGATGGGTGCCGATATATATCCAGGATACGCCCCTGTGACTCCAACTACATATTCGAATCGCTTATAATGAACTGTTTTATGTATCCCAAAATGTTCCTCTATATCTGGATTTTCCACTGTTTCGTTCACTAAACCAGAATAGCTGGATTCGTAAAATCTTGACTTTGTCGGGTCCGATGTTAAATAATGATTGGCGTAAATGTGCTCCATGCTTGTTATTCGGGAAATATTTCAGATGAAAACTATTTTGAAGTAAAGTTACCATCCGCTATTTGTAACCCTTGACTCCACCCCAATCATCACATGCTAATCCACCTGCAAGTTATTAGAACACACTTCTTTCAAAGTAAAATGTATTCAATAGTTAATGACGTTTTAATATATCACCTTGTTAATAGCCCCATTCAATAAAGACCATCTTCATATCAACAGAAACAGGTGAAAACTCACATCACCAATAACGCTACCCTTGTCACCCCAATCTACCAAGAACACCACCACTTGGTAAATACCTCATAACCTGGCTAGAGGAAATTAATGATCACTTACAAACTCCTTTCAAAGACCCCACACAAAGTCATCATTAGCATATCTTCAACACTTTATAAAACTTTTCAATAGACAACTTATCTCATCAACCAAGAACACCAACCCACCAGCCCAAAATACACCTGTCGAAAATGATGTCATCCAAATATCACAATGTATTGACATGAGGTATTACTTCACTTACCCAAGGTCGATGATGAAATATCTGAGGGAATTTCATCAGCCGAAAACACCCCAAAATAGAATGATGTCACCACCAAATACCGCGCACCGAATCCGCCAACGCTCCACCAACGAAACATATATTGCGCAATGGTTTCTCACATCACCCAAATCATACAAGATCAAAAACGAGGTGTGAAGGAGCACGTAAATATACTACTTACGCGGGGCGTTGGGGCGTTTTGAAGACCAGTGAGGGAAGCCCTTTTCGGGTCTATGTGGCTGCTCACGACCCATAACACAGTCAGAATCAAGACCCGTATTGTCTTCAATGCTCAATCGTTTCAACCCTTAAACGGGAAATGACTTTTAGTCTGTAGTGAATTGTGATTGGAAGTAGAACATGACAACAGTTAAGTTGGCAAACTTATTTAATGACCAAGGTTTCGTCCAGTGATATATAATATGCATTATTTCAAAGACATAATGTCTTACCCGCTGGAATTTCCAACGGGTAAGTCGATTCTCTACCAAGAAGTGTCCGCCAGATTGCTTTTTATTATTGATCCATCTAGATCATTCGGTGGGATAAAAGCCCGCAGAAGCATGTGTTGTTTGTTTGGTCCTTGATAAAGCAAGGTCACAATTATGACGCGAGGAATCATCAATCTCCCGTTGTGTCCACATGCCAATTTACTCACGACACAACTGTACTGAGGAGGCTTCATCTTGGCCACTGAGCTTAGATATGTTAATAATTGCCTTTAAGTATATGGTCAGCTAGTAGTATAGAGACTGGGGGTACGAGCACAGCTTCCAAAATGGACTCACATACAGAAAATGAGCTAGTCTGTGGTGCGTTCGCACCCGCCCCACTCTATACCATATGAGCCAGCCCTTCCAACCCCCTATGGTCCAGGGCCACACCAGTAGTAAGTCACCATAGAGGTCATCGAGTGAGAAATATCTGCGACCGTCGCTGTAAGTTCCATTTTTCATGCGTTCAAGGTCCTGTATAAACTGGGCAACCTTAGCGTCGTTCTTTTCGATAAAGTCGGGATCAGGACAAGCGGTTATCAATCTCATCCTAAAGAGCTTCCAACAGTAGAAAGCCCCCGCCGGCCTCTCCGTGGTCCCACTCAGTCTTCCCAACCTTGGACCGTGATGCTCCTTTATCACGTCCAGGCAACTATTAAACCTCCCATTAGCGCCATAGTCGCCGTCTTCATGCCCCTCCTACCCCGCCCACCCCCAAGCCACCGTCTCCTTATACTTCTTTCGATCTTTGTGATACACCTGGTTATACACCTCAGCCCTCCCCAGGTCCTCAAAGGAGCACAACCTGATAACACAGTCGACAAACACCCCGATGGTCGCCACCGGACTATGGTGCAGCCCCAACAGAACCTGAGGCTGATACTTGTTCGGAATCACCCTCCCAGGACTCCGAGTGTAGGGGCACTTTATCTCGAGCAGCACAACCTCCTTAGGATGCTACAGACAAACAGCATCCACTCCACCCCTCCCCGGCAACACCGCCGCCGGATAGGAAGCACACAAAAGCCATCCGGAGAGTAGCCCGTGCACCACCCTGAATATAGATATTATTTCCGTAGACCTTGATGTCGTACACCTTCTCCAATACCGCAATTGCAACCTCCTCAAAAGCGAACACCCTCGTTGTTAGTTTTTTCAGCCAGCTCTTACTATAGCTGCTGAAGTAGTTTTGCCCTATGATTGCGGAGTAGTCACTTCCTCCAACGCAGCCCTTCCTTGTGATTTCCCACTGGTCCGTATTTTGCTTGAATTCAGTATGATCGTTGCAGAAAGATTTTATCAACACCTCCATTATACCCAACAAACACAACTCTTAAAATGGACGGTCGGTCGGCTGCACTTACCGCGGTATCTGCACGATCACCTCCTGCGAACCCCGTCGACCTAGGCGGTGAGGGGGGTGGACATACCCTAGCCAACTTCTTAGCCTTAATGTCGCTTTTCATTCGAGTATATTTTTCGATCTTTAACGAGCTTAAACTCATCGTCTGAGATAAAGCCATCTTCAAGCGCAGCCGAAATAATATCGTAGCACCCAAGACTGTAGCAATGGGGGCAGCAACCACCGTAGACATCAGCCCCGCACCACTTGCGCCAAGATACATACCTACAGCAACTAAAGCAGTGTCTACAGAGTCCACTGAGTTTACTGCACACCTATATTTTTTTGAAACACTGCTTCAGCACCAGTACCAGCGCCCGTACCAGACGACAACCCCATACGAATGATCCTACCATTGGACAACATGGTATATCCACAACTTAAGTCTAGAGAGTCTTGACCCCAATCACCAAACGACCACTTATATCCTATGCGAAGGGCGCCACTTACTTCTGCCCGAATAGTAATGAGGGGTTTCGTTTGTTCAGCTACGTGTTGTCTCAGGTCCCTGTTCTGCTGTCTATGTTTAACATCAACATATTTTATATAAGCAGCATCCGTTGGCGAAGTTGGGTCTCCCAGCTGAACGATTTTATTATCTCCCATTTCAAGGTCTCCAGTCATAATACTGCCACCTTTATCCATTTTTGTGAGTCTACATAGGTCTTTGTTGCATATTCGGAGAGGTCGGCACCCTGATCCGTTTTCCATTGAGATCCATAAATACTCGCTTTTATTGTCATCTTGTAAATTGAAGAACAAAACCAATAGGAAAGTCGTGATTGTTCAATATACGTCCCTTATTATCCCTTATCTGAACCTTCAACTCATTCACAGCTCCAACAGTAACACGTTTTGACACAGGATTAGCAATGTTTGTGGTTATGATATCACCAAAAGAGCCCTCATGGCCCACAACTTCAAGAAGCGTAGTGGGCGCACCATCAAGCATGTTGTGCGTGGTACTGACTTGATCGAGGTGGACATAGACGCTAAAATTGACGGGCCAGGGGGCATCGTAACGACCTGAAGGAATCCATCCTCCAACCAGAGTTGGCTTATCAAGACCCAACATTTTTAACACACCGTCGCCATATTGTACAGCCCAATCATCAGGAATTGAGATGGTAATAGTCCCATCATGAGCATTATTCTCCAAAGTATGCCCTAGAGTTGTAAATTCATCCTGCAGAAGTTTGAAGTTCTAGAGGCCAGGGGACAAAATAACTGCTTCTTTTTTTCCTGTAGAAATTTGCCTCGTTCAAATGGACACATATGATTCAGTGTTATACCAACCCACAGTATACGTGATTGACCTAAGACCTGCGTATAGATCACCTGCACTATTGTCAATAGGATTTTGCAGGGACACAGCGTCGCCGCTGTGAACATTTGACAGAGTGTGCTGGTATACCTACCCCATATTGCCCGTGAGGATCTGACACATCTCCTCATCCAGGTAAAATAGGATAATATCACAGATGCGTTTGGTGTAGAGTTCTCCAACCTGTTTGATAAATACGTGGTGCCAAACATAAGCGACGGCAGCCTTGTAGTTGGCTGGAGAACCAACTACATGCAATATTGGCAGAACCAGGTAAACTTTGTTGTATGGTGCGCAACCAGTGGCTGCGGAGTTTCTGCCCTGGACCACCTCAGATCTGATTCCCCAGCACTAAGTAACCTCTACAGGTTCCACGTCTACTACACAATCCGGAGACTTTTAGACGAAATGAGAATAGCACTGCCGGATGACGCCACATGGTCGGCTACCAACGATACCTTTGACAAGAGAATCTAGCACCAGCTCTGCCACGATTTTGGGGTTGACGAAAACAGCGACTGGAGGATGCCAGGTGACATCCAGGGTTTAGGGCGGATCTACTTCACTGACCCTGAAACGGTACGGGTGATCACTTATTATGGAAACACCCGCCTGTACGAATCCGTAAGGCAAACCTTTGAGAAATCAACCAACGGGTTTCTTTTCAAGGGCGGCAAGCTGCACATTGATTTCATAAAGCAAGACCAAGAGTGGGCAAACATCGCCTGGAGCACCTTCATCCTGGAAAAATCGGAGGGGTTCACATCCCCAGGTATCTCACGGATTAACGACAGCATTCGGACCTATGTCTGGGCCATTCTTAGTGCTCAGGCGCAGACCCGCTCAAAGATACTAGGTGTTGGAACGTCCTTTGATGCTCAAAAGCAATTTCAGGCCAACGTTGAGGATGCCATCAACTCCCCTCTACAGGGCCGGCCCCTATGGCCGAGACCGGTCTGCGTGGGGCGCACGAGGATGAGAAAACCGCTCTTATTGTAGGCGGAATCACTATAGGCCTAGCTGTGCTTTGGTTTGCTACGTAGTAAGTCACGGAGTATCAGGAGGATAACGTTTGACAAGGAGTTCAGCTGTTTTTTAATCCATTCCTTTACACCGGGCTTATCAGCTGGTGTCGGCGTTGGTGCGGGGTTGGACTAGTGCTCCCTCCGCCCGTCAAAGCAACTACCAGGGTCGAGATTGCCAATCCAATCGCAGTGAGGATGGAGGCGATTGTTATACCCTGCTTTTGGAACAGAGTGCTTACACGCTCAGCTAGCGTTATGTCCTCGTTAAGAAGTCTGTTGATCGTTTCCCTGATGCGGTTAATTTGGGTTCGCAGACGTTCGCGTTTTACAGAGGCAGCCTCAACACGGACACGCCGCAGGTTCTGCAGCTCTGCAAGCTCATTTGATTGCAATTTCCATGCTGGATCTCCTTCCCTCCCTGCCTCCTCTAGGCTTGCCATTTTAGCTTTACGCCAGTCTATATCCCTTTCTATCTCAGTTATCTTAGCTAGGTTGTTCACCAGCTCACCCCTCTGGGTCTGCATAGCCATGTAAAGCCCTATAAGCTCTCTGAGTGGTAGTTCGTTGTCTGTTTGTGTACCTATGTCTTGTATGGTGTTATGAACGTCCTCTATGAAGCATGTTTCTTCCACACCACCTTGCTCTGTCACGGCTTCAGGGCCGCTCATATCTAAATTCTCTGCGGCTTTAACAGCTGCTTGGTCAACGCCTTGGAGGGCTTTTGCTTCCTTTTGTGATACCGATTGTGAGTACCATCGGTGAACCCCAAACCATCACGGACAGCCTTATGCCCCCCTCTAGATCTAGTTATTGTTCCAAGTGAAAGTGGTTTTTTGGTACGAGAATTTGTAATACTTAAGTCAGGGTTGCCTTCAAACGTAACTGTCCTCCAACAAGTTCAAACTTTGTATAATCGCGGCCGAGGGTTGGTATGTGGCCTTTTCCAGCCAATGCATCGTAATAATCATTGACAGCGCCTATAACGAGTCGGCCTCCCTGTGGTATAGACTTATCCATCCCAATTTTCCCGTTCTGTAACAGGTGGGAGAGCGGCCGGGGGGGGGGGAGTCTCATCCTCTATTTCAGCGAGCAAATCCTCATCTTCTCTTCCAGGGTCCTGCCAATCCTCCTCCACTGGGTCATCAAATGTTGGGTTCGCTTCCCCAATCTAGGCGCAGACGACGTCATTGTTCCAGGGACAGCATGGCTGGCCTTTACAATCACGCTGACGTCGTCTGATCTTAACCGCAGCGTTGTGCAAAACCTGGGTCGGGCAGTGATTAAGAAATTGACAATCAAGATTTATGGCAATGAGGTCATGTCTATTGATGACAGCGATGTGTAGCACTGTTACCACGACTTGTGGCGGACTGCACAGGAGAGACAGGGCCTCCAGTATAGGGCATTGACACATCAGATGACAGAAACACAACTAAGATACGAATGGGGACAAGAGACAAGGATGAGAGCGAGAAAGAGGACCTGGCCATAGCCGATGTGTATGGTAACAGGTTCTACTTTCCACTTGACTTTGAACTCCTCGAGAGGCACATGCCATTCTACCAGAGTGCGCTTAATGACAGACTGCAGTACGAGCTCACGTTCAACGACTACAACCGCGTAATTCACGCAACAGGCGACACCGCTGCCAGCTACAAAATTGATGGCATCTCGCTGGAGTATGACATGGTTACCCAAACAGAGTTGGGCCGCATGATACGCACCCAGTACACAGGTCGGCTCGCGATTCTGTATGACCGTGTTCTTCGTCACAGAAAGCTTGTGTACAATAAAAGAGATACACTGTGGAACATCAACCTGAACGTGCTGGCTCGCAGCATGAAGGGCATCCTACTGCTCTTTGAAGACCCAGCCAATGCCTCATACGCCAGGAAGACAGAGGAGTTCTACAACCCAAAGATTACAAAAGTTGAGGTGACTATTGAGGGCATCCGCAACCAACTCTATGCCCAAGGCATGCGTGGCTACCAGCAGTGGGATGAGGTGAAGAAGGCCTTTGCAGCAACGAGTAAACGAGACCCCAGTGTAGCAATAGCTGTAAAAGACTTGGCATTGTCAGCCGTGTCCCTAGGAGAGTACCAGTAAGTATTCTCTGTGGCTCGACCTAAGGACCAGTGATGACGACCAGCTGCACGGTAGTGGCAGGGCCGTGGAGAATGCGTCTGAGGGTATCACCATACAGATCACGAAAAAATCACAGGCGGCCGGTGCATTGAACACTTATATGTATATTATAATGGATGCACAGCTTAACATTAAACTTTTTGAGATCCCGGGGCACACCCCTACTCAGGACAAGGCCAAGTGCCCCCTCCAGGCTGCAGGAATCCATAAGTGTTATCTTTTTTTTAATTGTCAATGTGATATAGTTGAATACATATCCTTCCTCTAATGTAGGTATTGCCAAAAGATAATCATTGACAAAATGACACATATACTTAAATAATAAAATTCGGAAAGAAAAAGTTCGCCACACTCCCCCGCAGTGCCTTATGGGATACGCTATGCTATAAGTACTGCAACAAGTTGAAAATGTGGCTGCTTACCTCATTTTTTTAAGTGCCAATAACAAAATCAGTTACATTTTTTAAAAAAGTCATGTAATATTTTAAAGCAGAAAGTGAATCTATATTGCCTGAAAAAGTAAATATAGTCTTGCTGGAGAGGGAGAACTTGTGGAACTACATCTTCTCTCAGCTGCACACACTGTTTTGATAAGTGAGCAGTCTGTGCAGACAACATAATGGCCATGTGTTGCTGTCTGCTAAAGTAGTTTGGCGCCCCAGAATTTGTGTGACCTTAACATATGCTAATCCACTTGTAGCAGTTGTAAAAGGCCTGACTGAACCACTCCGCTGGAGTGTGAAAGTTCGCTTATGAAGAACCTTGTCTGCGCGTGCGCGCAGCAACCGATCTTGTCATTCAAAATAAACATGAACTTTTTAAAATTTGTCTGGCCGGATTAAATCGCCTTTGAAGAAATATCACACGTAAACTAACTCAACGTGTTAATAAACATTCATTTATATGAAAGATTATTCTTTATATGTACATTTGTGTAATTATCGTGTATAATTGGAACTCATGTATCGTTCAGGCCGCATTCGGTTACGATCATCGCACGACGTCAATACGACGTCGTGCACGGCTACCTCTTACACCATTTCAATCTTTCTTCGCTCTGTTTCAAGCTTTCTCTGTTCTGTCTCTGCTTCAAGCTTTCTCTGTTCAGTCTCTGCCTCAAGCTTTCTCTGTTCTGGCTGTCTCAGGCTTTATCCGTTTTGTCTCGGCCTAAAGCTTTTTCTGTTCTGTCTCTGCCTCCAGCTTTCTCTGTTCGGTCTCTACCTATAACCGGTTCTGCTTCTGTGTCAAGATTGCTCTGCAATGCTTCTGCTTCACGCTTGAGAGGTACACGTTCTTGAGCCCTTTTCTCACTCTCTTACTTGCTGATTTCTGACACAATTTAACTTTTTCATGTCCCGCGAGATCAAGGTTGAAGGGACTTACCCAAATATTCAATGCTAACTTTATAGCAATGAGCATCGATATTCTGCTCCTGTAGCTCATCATTGCGACCGCAACAGCCTCCGACAATTCACGGTGCGCTGGGGTTGATATGCCCCACTCTTCTCTTACAGTGACACAGATATACTCGCGAGCTCGCCACTCGTCACAGGTTCAATGATCGGCATCGTTCGTTGAGTACCATAATATACTTCAATACGAACTGTTCGATTACATTTTAAGCAGACGACTGATTGGTCACGGACTCCACCCCCCCCCCCCCCCCCCCACAACACTCAACCACTCTCGATCGAACGAACATTCAAGAAGCATCTACAATCATCGCAAACCGAACAGTCATGTTGTACCTCGATATCGACATATGACTTGTTCGTGTCATAGCGTGTGCACATTATGATTCGCTTGGTTTGTCACACCTGTCTAAGCCATGGGTTTTGATACGGCCAACGAAAGTCCCCGAAGAGTTCCCCATGGAGACGCCGTGCTTCAAGTGTATAAGTATGCATACAAGATATAAGAAAGGTAACATCAGTCATTGTAATCCAGCGAGCACTGCGGTGCACCAGCAGTTCAGGCCAACAGAGTTCGCATGCTGATCGATCAGACGTTCATTAGTCGCTCTGAGGGAGTTTTTATCAAACTTTATAAGACACTTGTTAGGCCTCATTGAGAATATGCAATCCAGGCGTGGTAGCATATCTTCAACATGACATGGATATACTAGATGGAAGTCAAGGGCGTGTGACTAAGCTCGTAGCCAGTATGTCTGCATCAGGTGACGAGCCAACATCGCGCTTGCTAGAACTGACAACCTGTCAATAAAGGCGAGTATTTATGGGCCTAGGCAAAAAACGGCACACTCTGGTGATACTATGACTGGAGACCTTGAAATGAGAGAGACTAAAATCGTTCAATTGGGAGACCCAATATCACCTTACGACGCTGTAGTAAAAAGTATGTTGATGTACAACACAGACGGCATCGCAGGGACCTGAGACAACACGTAAACTCACAAACGAAACACCTCATTATTATTTGGGCAGAAGCAAGTGGTCGTTTGGTGATGGGGTCGAGACTCACTAGACTTAAGCTGCGGATAAACCATGTTATCTAATGGTAAGATCATTCGTATGGGGTTGTCGTCTGGTGTGGGCGCTGGTACTGGTGATATAGCAATGTTTCCTGTTATAAATGGGACAACTCAGCAATAAATAAGCCTGCTAACCAGAGGGCTGTTGTAATATATTTAGACCAGCCGTTACAGCTGGAACAAGGCAACGTTATAAACTTTTATACAGCCACTCCAAACAGAGGGGCGACTTGTACTGTAGTATCACTCCTAATTGAAGTTGACATATAGACTTATGTATACAACGGCAGTATGAAACAACAACCAACCATTCCTCCGGAGCCGCCTGACGTGAATCCAGGGCACTCCTATCGGTTGAATGAGATCACCCTCAAGAAACAATAAATTGAGAAAGAAATTGAAAAATATGGTGCTATGTACAAAAAATATAGGCGTGCAAACTCAATGAACGCAGTAGACACTGCTTTAGTTGCTGTTGGTATGTGTTTTGGCGCAAGTGGTGAAGGTGTAATGTCTAAAGTAGTTGCCATTCCTATTGCCACAGTGTTGGGTGCTAATGGGGCCGCTTGTGGGCTACTTGTAATTGCTGGAAAATTCATCAGTCGGCGGCTGGCCATTAAGTTGAACAAGCATGACCAGAACCGCATTCTCGCTCAGAGCAAATTGATTACCATTGCTGACATTGTATCGGCGGCGCTTGAAGATAGGTATATCTCTGATGATGAGTTTAAGCTCGTTTCTGCTGAGCTCACAAAATATAGCCAAATGAAGGGCGAAATAAAGGCAAAATGTTTGAAAGCGGCAGAATCGGCCCCTAGACCTGCTAAGGAATGACCCCGACTGTCCATTTAAAGAGTAGGGGTTGCTGGGTATAATGGAGGCGGCGATAAAATCTTTCTGCAACGATCATACCGGAGTCAAACAAAATACAGACCAGTGGGAGACCACGAGGAAGGGCTGCGTTGGAGGAAGTGACTACTCCGCCATCATAAGGCAAAACTACTTCAGCAACTATAGCAAGAAGCTGACTGCAAAAACTAGCAACGAGGGTGTTAGCTTTAGCGAGCTCTGCTTCTGGGGTACGACTTTTGATGAGGTTGCAATTGCGGTATTGGAGAAGGTGTACGACAGCAAGGTCTACGGAAACAATATCTATATTCAGGGCGGTGCAACGGCCTACTCTCCGGATGGCTTTTGTGTGCTCCCGATCCGGCGGGCACAGGGGGTGACCGGGGGTGGAGTGGATCTGTCTGTCGGGGACATCCTGAGGAGGTTGTGCTGCTCGAGATAAAGTGCCCCTACACTCGGAGTCCTGGGAGGGTGATTCCATACATGTATAAGCCTCAGGTTCTGTTGGGGTTGCACCACAGTCCGGTGGCGACCATCGGGGTGTTTGTTGACTGCGTTTTCAGGTTGTGCTCCTTTGAGGACCTGGGGAGGGCGGTCCGTGTATATACCGTCTTTTCGTTTTTCGTTTATCAAAACCAAGAACGAAAAACGAAAAACAAGGGCTAAACCGTAAACCGTTTTTCATGTGCGACAACGAAAGACGGATAACACCAAACCGATTCGTTTTTCGTTTCTCGTTTCTCCATGCAAACAAACTATCCAGCTTGACGGTGACATATGACGTCACAAACTCAAGAGCCAAAAAAAGGTGGCCGAAAAAAAAATAGCCACTTGCACTTGAACCTGTCTGACTGTCAACAATACCCTCTCGTCCAACTGCGAGTTCAGTGACACTTAGCACTTAGGGGCCATAGCTTGATAGTCTGCTTGACGAGTGGTATGAAGTATCCCGTTAAACTCGCTTGTGTCGTAACAGTGACGGTGTTAACCATACTATTTATCAATGGATACTACGCTACTTACAGCCGCAAACCTCAAATGCAATTATCTGTACATGAGGCTAATTGGACCAGAATCAAAGGGAATACAAAGACGACATCACCACACATTACCATTACGGGGAGAAACTGCTTGAACCGAAGTTTCGCGCATCAGCCACGACCAATAACGGCTTTAGCTAGTATTCCTGGATCGGGAAATACATGGATGAGGCACCTAATAGAGCTTATTACAGGTGAGCATTTATAGTATGTAGTTGAGGCTTAGGACAGAGCTCAAAGTGGTCGTTTGCAAAACGTGGATTTGGTACCCGGTTATATCAACCCATGACTGTGCTTCTCTTGCCTTTTCAAATCATACATAACTCTCATGCTGTGAACAATCATGCGCGGCTCTAAAAAATGTTGTACTCTTGTTCTAGGGGTATACACGGGCGCTGTTTACAACGACAAACAGCTTCATGTTGCCTTCCCTGGAGAGGCGCGCAGGGACTGGTCTGTCGCCGCCGTGAAAACGCACGAGACAAACGGAGCGTTCATGAAGGGTCATTGTGGAAGGTATGATGGCAAGAGGACAGAGAACACGTCATTGTGCGATCTGAAGAGGATCATACTGATAATACGGCACCCAATGGAGGCGGCTGTTGCAGAATTCAAACGTCAGAAAACACACAATCATTCGAGGGACTTGGCCGACCCTTTGCTCATCAAGCGTAAGTTTACAGTAACTATCAAAGGAGATGAGTAGGTGATATTTACTTAAACACAGCAATTAAGTACTCCACTTTCCCAACAGCGGGTGTATTGTTGCACGAATATGTGTAATGGGTTCTTACGTGTGCTAAATGAGGCGTTATTAGTTAGTTATTCACTCGTGGGGAAAATCTCTGAACAAGCAGATGTCTTGTTTTCAGAGTGGCCTACATTTTACAAATCCAAGGCCGATACATGGCGACGCTTCAACGATTATTGGATCAAACTCGGTCAAAATAAGTCAATTGACGTCTTCATTGGTTTTTATGCGGATTTTAAGAAAAACTTCACAAGAGCCTCTTCTAACTTGGCGTCTTTCCTGGGTGTTGAGATGGATGGCCCCATGAAGAGCTGCTTATGGCAGAACCAACGGGGCAACTTCTACAGGACGAAGACGTACAACACATCAGAGGTTTACGAGGACAGTGATACGGCGCTGGCGATTGAGTCAGCGCGAAACACCACTACTGTTTGCGTCTCCAGCCACAGATGTTCCACATCGGGAAGTCAATGGGCACTTTGAACATTCGGGAGCATTGTTGCGACCAATCTCATGGCAGTTATAAGTTAGCATCTATATATGAACAGGGACATATAAAATCGGCTGCATATTATTGAGTTAGCTGTCTAGGATAATCAAACCCGGTCTTTTTATGTTGCATCAATAATTGATTTGTGTAGCTAGGTTTACAATCATGGCTGCCAACTGAACTCCTTGTAGCGCTTTTATCAATGTTCGCGGCAATCTTGGATGGAAAAATGACTGCTTTTGAAAAGAGCCCGCCGTATCTCATTTAGCGTGGTGTATGAGGTAATTGGGTGCTTGACAACAGTATCGGTCAAGGATAAAATGTTGAAGCGAAACTACCAATAATGATAACAACGCTCCCCCGAGCTTCGAATATCGTTGGTGAACCGATCCTGCCTTTGGATCATGGCGAATGGGTTACCATCCTTGCAAATAATATAGGACTTAAAAACAGTGTGAAGCAGAGGGTGATTCAAATACACAAAAAGGTTGTGTGTCATGCGGCCTTTGGTATAATGCGTACGCGGGGCATTGGGGCGTTTTGAAGACCAGTGAGGGAAGCCCTTGTCTGGTCTATGTGCCTGCTCACGACCCATAACACAGTCAGAAACAAGACCCGTATTGTCTTCAATGCTCAAGCGTTTCAACCCTTAAACGGGAAATGACTTTTAGTGTGTAGTGCATTGTGATTGGCAGTAGAACATGACAACATTTAAGTTGGCAAACTTATTTAATGACCAAGGTTTCGTCCAGTGATGTATAATATGCAGTATTTCAAGGACGTAATGTCTTACCCGCTGGAATTTCCCGTTCGCATACACGGTCGATTCTCTACCAAGAAGCGTCCGCCAGATTGGCTCTTTATTATTGATCCATCTATATCATTCGGTGGGATAAAAGCCCGCAGAAGCATGTGTTGTTTGTTTGGTCCTTGATAAAGCAAGGTCACAATTATGACGCGAGGAATCATCAATCTCCCGTTGTGTCCACACGCCAATTTTCTCACGACACAACTGCCCTGAGGAGGTTTCATCTTGGCCACTGAGCTTAGACGTGTTGATAATTGCCTTTAAGTACATGGTCAGCATCTCTTTAAGTAATGCTTATAAATGCAGGTGTTCAAACCAAGGCTAACATGACATTCTTTGAACGCAGCCTATTCATAGATATCTAAGTTTAAGCCGCTACACCTACAACCTGCTCCTCTAAAGATTTGAAATTTGGCCACAGGTTTGAGACAAGACAAGACAGTCATATAGTCGTAAGGAGTACAGAGAGAACAAGACTGTAATATATGAGATATAGGGTAAGAAACACTCACTACAGTACTAACCCCGAAGGGCTAGGCGTCACAGATCCGGCATCAATCAGCCCATCAACAAAAGCCGGGGCCATAATCTAAAAACGGGGCAACGGTGGCTTGTATTTGCTCACAGAAAGCCAACAAATAGGCCACATTGAAGGGGCAATGACTGTAGGGAATGTACCGGTCGCCTGTAGACAACAAAATGTAGAGAAGGTGTGGCTTCTTTGAGTTCCTCCCTGCTAAAATCACCGCTTCATCTTCCCAAGCCCCGAACTGTGTTGCATGTTCGCAACTCCCCTATATAAATATATATATATATATCTATATACATATATATATATATATATATATATATATATATATATATATATATATATATATATATATATATGGATGTACATATAGATATATATATATATATATATATATATATGTGTGTGTATATATATATATATATATATATATATTATATATATATATGCATATATATCCATATATAGCATGCATACATATATATATATTATATATATATATATATATATATATATTTCATATATATATATAAACATATTTATATATATATATTCATATAAAGATATAGATAAATATATATATAAAATATATATATATGTACATAAATATATATATATATTTTCTATATTATATATATATATATATATATATATATATATATATATATATATATATATATATATATATATATATATATATAATATATATATATATATATATATATATATATATATATATATATATATATATATATTTACATGTAATTACACCTCCAACGCTGTAGCTTCGAGGTCAGCTTTTTATTGTTATCTCTAAGCGACGGTTGTTGCTGTACCTCGCTTAACCATTGTCCCGTATTCTGTACTTTACTATGCTCGACCTTTGACTTGGCTGGGCTGTATAAGTACAGATATTCATAAATATTCATCGATTGGAATCACTTTCAAGACAACGGGCATACTTGAACTTGACAAATATTATTCAAATCGGTATGAGAAGAATAAGTATGGGGAGAGATTCTGCCTCAAACGGAGACGCGTGTTTACCATATTGACTGTAGCCTTGACGAAACTAAACATTGAAAAACGAAAATCGTATTGATCGTCAAGAACCACGTTAAGGATCACGTGCGGTCTGATATGTGAGATGTCATTTGAACGATAAGAATGTTGTGCATGCGTCAACGGTCTGACTAGCTTGAGAAATATACAGGCAATTATCGATTGTCAGAAGTAGAATACTTAAAGAGACTGTGATTGAAAATAAAACAACTCTTACTTACAATGTACCGCTGTTCCTATAACCTCTAAATCTATCGCGTTCAGCTGGCACAAGTAGCAAGCAGTATTCATAAATGAAGTACAGGACTAGCGGCGACGTGCGGAATTTAATATATATAGATATGTACATACCTTTATATATATATTTATATATATATATATATATATATATATATATATATATATATATATATATATATATATATATATATATATATATATATATATATATATATACACATATATATATCATATATATATATATACATATCGATAATATATGTATATGTATGAATATATATATATATATAGATATATATACATATACTAAAATATATATATACATAAACGTATGTATATATATAAATGTATACATATATGCTATATATACATGTATATATATATATGTATGAATATACAACTATTTATATAAATGTATATGCATATATATAATATATATATATAAATATTTACATATATATATGTATACAAATAAATATATATTCATATACATAAACGTGAATATATATAAATATATATATAAATGTATCAATATATGCTTATATATATGTATAAATATACAACTATTTATAATGTATATGTATATATATATATATATGTATATAATATATTACATACATAATATATATATATATATACAAATATATATATGTACAGAGAGTATATAGATGAAGAGAGATCAATATATGATATATATATATATATATACAACTATATATGTATATAAATATATATCAAATATATATATAAATATTTACATATATAGATATACATATATCATATATATATATATACAAATATATATATTATATATATATATATCTAAAAATATATATATACTATATATGATATATAATCTATATATATATCATATATATCTCTATCTATATATATATAGATACATGTATAAATATATATATTATGTCTACATATATCTCTATATATATATATATGATATATATATGTACATATGATATATAACATATGCTATATATATATACATAAACGTGAATATATGTATATATATAAATGTATCAATATATGCTTATATATATGTATAAATATACAACTATATATATATGTATATGTATATAAATATATGTATATAATATATATATATATATACAAATATATATACATATGTCATATATATGTATATAAATATATATATATATAGATATCTATATATCTCTATATATATAGATATATATATCTATATATGTCTCTATATTTCTATAGAGTCTATACAGATATATAATATATAACCCTCCTATATATGAATATATATATAATATATATACATACATACATATATATATATATATAATATTATTATATATATATGTTTATACATATATATCTATATATCTATATATATATATATATATATATATATATATATATATATATATATATATACATATATATATATATATATATATATATACTGACCAATCCGACCAATGGTGGACATGCTGCAAAACACGACCATCGGGGGACTTCTTGTTAAAGCGCCGCACGTGTACGTAATCTACATCAAATTGCTCCTAGAGTGCTCGTGATTATTATTCCGTATTGAAATAGTGAAGTGGAGTTATAGACCGATACTCACAGGCAGTCTACGTACCCGACTTAGACCGTCTCTGTTTGTGTCTTGGTGTATGTGTTTAAGTGTGTATGTTAGTCATTTTTTTGGTGTCCCCCGACGGTCAAGCCATTAATTTTATAGACTGATTCAACATTTGGGAGTCAAGGCCCCCAGGGGACTTTTCCCGCCAAAAGTCTCCCAACGGTCGATACATATGATATATCTATACATATATTTGTCCGCAGGTTTTGCAATGTTATAGCGTGCAAGTGCGGCAGTGCGCATGGCTTGATCGGACTGACAATATTATTGCTACTTACACGACACATACTGTAGCAATCGAGTGTTCTGGGCGACACCAACTTATACGCGCTCGTCTTGATCATATTTATCTATATGTTACGTTTTTTGCAACCCGATTGATGTTTCCTGAAAGTCGCAATAGTAATTTGATAGATGGTATACCAGTCTACGATAATCCCAATTTTTCTATGTTTCAAATATCCAAGATAATCTTGGTTGGTTTAATCGCCCGTTTCATTGAGTAGAATATGAGTGGAACTGTTGTTCCTGTCCGTGTTCGCTTAATAGATTATTTAAGCTGTATCCGGCCTATTCGGCTGATGGTAAAGACTACTGTAGCTGTCTGAATGCTTATAACGGACGATTATAGCTTACTTTAAAAATTCTATTTAATACGTTTATATAACACTCTTGTATTACATCGACATCAACATAGATCGTATCCAGGAGGCTAACTTGATAATTATCCGCAATCCACACAAGGAAACCGAGAAGGAAGGGCGGTGCATGCACACGCTTTATTGGACTTGGGGAAGTCCAAGAACTCTACTGCATATAGCTGGGACAAACATTAAACGACTTAACAACATTAAGAACATTAGCGAGCAATTACAAAGGTAGAATTTGTTATGCGAGATTACATACGAACAAGCAATATAGTAACAGATTACGAAGGTCAAAGAGGTGCGAATAGAGCAGTTGCGTGTTGCTTCTACGAACCACAAACCTAGCAACAAACGCTAAGGTGACCTGTATCGATCTATAGCTTTACTACATGACTTGTAACTATCGCTCTGTAACTTCGCTTCACTACGTGTGAATATAAATATATAACTCGCCGTCACTGCTTGTGCATATCGATCTGAAACTCAATGTTTGTGTATATTAGTCGATAAATCCAGTTCACTGCTTGCGAGTGTCATTCTCTAACCCCACTTTACTGCATGCAAGTAACTCGGTAACTCCCCATCATTGATTTTGTGGAACGGTCCATAACTCACTGTCATTGCATGCGTATATCGGTCTATAACTCCCCATCAATTATTTGGAGTATCCGTCCATATCTCCTCTTCACTGCTTGTGTGTATCGGTCTATAATTCAATTTCACTACTTAAGAGTGTTGGTCTGTAATTCCCATTCACTGCATGTGAGTGTCCGTCGCCAACTACCATTCACTGCATTTGATTATCGGTCGACAACTCCTCTTAACTGCTCTTGAGCGTCGGTCTCTAACTAACATTTACAGCTTATAGGTGTCGGTTGCCAACTACCAATTAGTGCTTGTAAGTGTCGGTCTTTAGCTACAATGCATTGCATGCGAGTATCCGTCAGTAACTCTCCTTCATTGTTTGTGAATGTTGGTCTGCAACTATTATTCACTGCTTATGAGTGCCTGCCTGTAACTACCATTCACTGCTTGTGAGTGTTGGTCTTCAACTACCATTCACTGCTTGTGAGTGTCGGTAGCTAAGTATCATTCACTGCTTGTGAGTGTTGGTCGCTAACTACCATTCACTGCTTATGAATGTCGGTCTCTAAATACCATTCACTATATGCGAGTATCACTCTTTAACTCTTATTCACTGCTTGTGAGCGTCGGTCTCTAACTAACATTCGCTGCTTGTGAGTGTCGGTCCGTAACTACCATTTGCTGCATGCGAGTATCAGTCAATAACTCCACTTCACTGCTTGTGAGCGTCGGTCTCACGGTCTGTTACTCAACTAGACTGCTTGTGAGTGTCGGGCTCTAACTACCATTCACTGCTTGCTAGTGTCGGTCGCTAACTACCTTTCACTGCTTGTGAGTGTCGGTTGCTAGCTACCATTCACTGCTTGCGAGTGTCGGTCTCTCATTACCATCCACTGCTTGTGCTCCCCTTCACTTATTGTGATTGTCAGTCTGTAACTACCATTCATTGCATGTGAGTATCCATCTGTAACTCTTCTTCACTGCTTGTGACTGTCGGTCTCCAACTACCATTCACTGCTTGCAAGTGTTGGTCTCTAACTCCCCTTCACTGCTTGCGAGTGTAGGTCTTATACTTTAATTCACTGCATGCAAGTATCGGTCTGTAATTCCCCTTCACTGATTGTGTGTATCTTTCAATCATTCCTCTTCTCTGATTGTGTTCACTGCTCGTGGGTATCAGTCTATATCTGCCCATCGCTACCTGCGGAATATCGCTCTTTAACTCCCTGTTACTGATTTGGAGTATTTGTCCATGACTTAACTTCACTGCTCGAAATCCCCCATCACTGTGTATATCAGTCTAGAAATCCATTTCCGACTTATTTTTAGTCGTTCTTTGAGGTTTGTTTGGGAGAGAAGTATTCAGAATATGCTTCTACAATATACGCAACACGGACAGCCAGGCAAGCCTTTCGCATCACGTATTGGCTATGCCTACATATTACTAAAACCTATCCGATATTTACCAGTAGAATAACAACGCTGCGTTGTCATTGTTCCGAGATATTTTACAATATGACATTGAGCGACCCATTGCTTTTAAAATAGCCACACCGGCCCCGCCATCACATTCCAACGAAAAGTTGACCCGTGGTATCGGTTGCATTGGTAAGCATATGCAGCATCCGCCCCCCCCCCCCCCCCCCCCCCCTCCCCACCCACCCTCTGGCTCTATTACCCAACATTGTTGTGAAACATTACCTGAATCGCCAAGATTATTCAGAGACGCGCGGGAACGAGGTCAGATCGCCCAGAGCGGTTGCTATGCAACGGTCAACGGACCGAAGGCAAATCACTGATGAAATGACCGGTACTGGTGAGGTGACTCATCTTATTAAAATGAAGGGTATGGCGTTATTAATATATAACAATAAAAAATTAACAAATGTCATATGGCACTAGAATAGAACTAACATTTTTTCAGTCCTTCAATATCGACTATTTTTGATATGGGAGCATACTATATAGTTCCACTCATCTGACCTTGATTACAAAGCGTGGACACTTGAAAGAGCGAAAACTCGCAGAATATATAAACTGAAACTCCTGATCGCTACCTATTAAGATAATTCCGGCCTCTGCATGACGGTCAATTTTGAGGAAGAACACTTTCAGGCTATACTGAGAATTTCGTAAATATATACCCGGATATTCCATAAAATTCACAATATATATATATATATATATATATATATATATATAGATATTATATAAATAGTATGATTTTATAATTTATATATATATATATATATATCTATATATGAATATATACAATATATAGATATAGACATTTATTTGAGTATATGTTTTATATATATACTTTATATGCTATATATATATATTTGTTTATTTATTTATATCCATATATCTAAAGACAGAGTAGATATATATATATAGTATATATATATATATATATATATATATATATATATATATATCCATATGTATAAGCTGTATATATATCTATATATGACTATATATTATTATATCTATATATATAGTATAGATATATAGTATATATATATCATTATAATGTATAGATATATATAAATGTATTTAAATATATACCATATTACAATACAGATTTCTATATATTTTCTTATAGACATAAACTATAAATATATATATACATGTATATATCTATGTCATGAATATATATATATATACATTCACTTATAAGTATTTCTTATATATATATATATATTTATATATATATATATATGTATTTATATACATATAAATAAAGAAATATTGATAAGTGAGTGTATATATATATATATAAAGTAGTATATATTTATATCTATATATGATTATATATATAAGTATATCTATATATGAATATATACCAATATATAGATATAGACATTTATTTGTATATATGTATATGTTTATATATATACTTTATATACTATATATATATATTTGTTTATTTATTTATATCCATATATCTAAAGACAGAGTGAGCGAGGCAGCGACAGTCCAGGGGCCATATTCGCCAACCGACTTACGTCTAAGTTCTGTCAAAAAAACACTGAGCCGTGACTTAACAGTATTGTTAAAGGAGAGATAAATCGAAAAGATTTTCCATTTACACGTTTAATTTTAGCAATGTTTATACAATTGGCCGGATGAGACTACAATCTGTGTGCGAAGCGAGATTTTCGCTCGAGACCATTTTCTTCTAGACACTGCAAAAATTACAGCGAACACATGTTTTCGGGTCGATAATGTTTACTTGGCATTGGTGTCACATGCAAAGTATAGCGTCTGCTAAATATCACAGGAAAATAGTCATTCATTCATTCATTCATTCATTCATTCATTCAGAAGATGGCGATACTGTTTTGTATAGAAAAGCTTCGCCAGTTACAACGACACAATCTCATTATGACGATTAATAACTCGGCCATCATAAAGTACCGAGACAGAGAGGCAATATATAAGACGTCAGCTGCACAGAAATGCAAGTCATAAATTGTATCCACAAATTATATTTTATCTCTCATTTGCGGAATGAGGAAACGTGATTTGGTTTAAATGTTGTGGTGACAATTGTTCAAAATACTCAAGACTACGCTGCGTTAACATTGAATAGATTTTTACGACTATATATAGTTCCGAAAAGAATTGACAGATAACCCGGATTCGATCAAAGATTTAGTTATAATCATTACAAGATCTTTGGTTCAATATTAAATGGAGAGGGTGGTTTTGGTGACTTAAAGGGAAATGATACAGTTCACTGCCGCGGCCATCGCGTAACTGCGCGTCCTATGACGGGAACCACCTTCGACGCGCTGTGCGTATCTTCGCGCCTGGTGCGCACGCTCTGCAACGAGTTGGCTTCAAAGTTATTTGTGCGCACATAGCAACGAATGATTTCCGTTGAGTTTAGATCAAAGTCACACCTCATGTACGACCCAATCCAATTTCAAATTTAATCGTTTACAGTTAGGATTCGAATTTGTTTATTGCAGATGCTGAGAAGGCATGCATTTAAAGTTAACAGCGGCATCTATTTTTCGATTCAAAGGGAATCTCTTCAACTGTTTAGCGAATCATACCGCCGCTTTGTAACTATACGTTATGTCAAAGATGATATTTCAACTAGGTCGTAAAGTTATAAGGTATACATCTAGTTTAAATTGACTCACTTGTAAAATGTATTATAAGGAAGATGATGGCAATAACGGTAGGATAACAATTTGGCAAATTGTATGTATGGCAACATACAAAACGAAAGTTGCAGGGAATTCTTCCCGCCAGAAATCGAAGCGGAACTTCGCCGAAAAGTAAGAAATCAATCAAATGTGAAGTGTTCGCCCTGAGATTGGTTGAAAAATATTGGCTTTAAATTCTTTTCAGTGCGTCTTCAAACAGGATGTGAGGTGTTAAGTTAAGCACGCTTGTCAATCTCCTGATAAAAAGTGGGGGTTCCTGTTAAAACAACAAGGTAGTACTCGATTGGCTTTTGGTCTGTGGCATGGCACAGCAGTATCAATTGAGAGTTAATTTTCATCCGTCTTTAATATATAATACGGTCGTCATGGTCATAATCAATTCTCTTTCTTAGAGACTTTGATGTGACATGCAGGCATTCAAGCAAGTTGAGCATCGTCACATTAACAGTAATTAGCGCAGTTAGCTAACATGCTACCTTCCACTAAAAATTTAGCAAGAATTGAGAATTGTGGAAGATAGTTCTTTACGGGAGCCTTTTATTGGCAGATACATTTTGGAACCTTCGAATAACTGCTTAAAATGAGGAATAGTTGTGATTAGGGCAGGTACATGCGTTACGTTCGAATAAGCATATTCATGGGGCGTTTTATATATCTCAATGTTATAACGATATCAACTACAAGACAAGCTCCAGATCATTATGTTACATTGTCTGTATTGTCTCTTCATCTATTGAAATGTCGCTTGTGACAGTTAATGATCCGAGATAATGCAAGATCACCAACTCATCTTTCCATTCATTTATTGAAAGCTACAGTGATTGATGGAACCACTTGGAGAGCAATCTTCCGTAGCTAATTTATCTTTCTGACGTGGTCCAGGCTACAAGACAGAATGTTGTAAGTTCGCAAATTAATGTTATCGTATCCGCTGGTTTGGTTTCAGGACTTACTTTGTGACAAATATGCCATTGTCAAAATTGCCGCGAATTTTAACGCGTAGCGTTACATAATTGCAATCACACCTCATGAATTTCTCAATATAGCTAAGGAAGGTTCTTGTAGATTTGATGAGCAAATAGTGCAGGTCTTCAAACTTTGTCAAGTTCGTTCAGCAATATAAAAGAAATGTATATCCTGATGGATTTTCTTGGTTGATCACTGACAAGGTTACTGAACATGGCAACCGCCATGTCCGTTTTCAAAAGGTGTTCGTTATTGTTATCATTCGAAACGCAACTATGCCTTATTCTTTAAACCGTTGTCCTGGACACGGGCATGCCATGCACGAGACCGTGTACTTCTATTGTTCATATATTATACACTGCAGCGCTCCATCGATTTCATAGATTATAATTAAGCCTTAAAGAATCTTACATAATAACTGAATCTTACATAATCATACGTTTTATATATACCAACCACGAAACTGAGGAGTGCTGGTGCACAGCGCTACATGATACAGAATCACGCTGATTTACTACGTATCTGTGAATGTGACAATGTTTTGTTCATTTCATGCCACCAACTGCGCCATCACTCAGCAACGCGCGGATCCGTTAAAACTGGCGAGGTGTTAAATAGTTTCTTTTATTTCTCTATCAGTATTTCCCCAATGACTGCAGTATTCATTAGATATCATTTTTTCCTGCGGATATTTGAATTATGATTCAAATTCAATTTAAGGTCAATAACAGACTTTGAGCCACCCGAGCAATTCACCCACTAGTAGAACAGGCTAGTGTTGGTATATACTCCCTAAGCTTCCTCCACTCAGGGATGAGGTCCCATTCTATCACCATTGACGTTATTACTGTACGGGATGTTATGACTTGAGGAGGGTGATCCGATATATGATATTGTGGGATTTCAAACGAATACACTTGAAACATCTACATAGCCGACAAGCAGAGTGATGACATTTGTTAATGTACGACATGCCCAATTACAGGAGAATGCGATGCCTCAGACGATCACCAAGTAAAATACGAAGGATGCTAATCCTGGTTACGATGTTACTGTTTCTTGATAAAGTGACCGTGACAAGCCTCTAGCTTTTTAATAATGGGCATATGATTAGGGGCTAGTGCGAGTATCCAGCTTCGGGGCGATGCTTTATAACGTTGTATTTGTCAAAAGAACTAGTGATTCGGGCATCAACTTTACGAAATGACTGTCATTTTCCCCAGGAAGCTAATGACGTCAAGGAGGTAACCCTCTGGATTTGTCAGCTGTTTCGTTGCGCTTCCTTGGATTTTGTTCCCCACAAATTCCTTAACACGGAGATTGATTCCAATTGCCTATCGTCTCATCTTAGGATATTCAGTATTTGTTTAGCCTGCTTACCACCAACGGTGTTTATTGTCAAGTCTATATTCGCATCACATCCGCTGCTTGATTGTTAAACATATGTAATGTTGATTACAGACAATGATTTTCTGTTGCTATTTTGTCCATATAGGTAAGATTTTGTTTACTTATCGATTGAGATTAGTAGCATATAGGATGTTATACAGACGGGTAGGGAGAGGGCAACCTATAACGGACCAGTATTACGTCTGTTTGCGAGCGTTACTACTATGTGATCATAATGTACAAAGGGGCGCACGACTTAATAGGATCAACTAGGAATATATATTAACGCCAAAGGCAACGCTTTGAAGAGATTGGGAAATGTTTCGAACCACAGACTTATTAACAATGCTTCGTGGTAACGATTTAATCGTATAGTGCAATGATTATAACAATGCAACTTTGAAATTTCTATAACGACTTTTGCGAAGTAGTAAAACTACCGTTGCTCATGCTAAGGGCGAGCACTAATCAACTCAAAAAATTAACATTCTCGCTAGCATGACAATTAATATTACTCTGTATAACATCTTTCCCGAAACCTATTTGGTTTGGGTGTATATTGTGATTAGGCAATGTAAGGCCATGTAACCTTCCAGTTTTCTCCAAGCGATTACAATCCGGTGGAATCAAATATTCTACCTTGATTTATTTCCAATTCTACCTGACATACGCCCTAATATGTTCGATGACAGTGAAGCGCATATCAGGGGTGATCAGGAAGTGAACCATTCAATTTATGAATGTGCGAACGTTTGATTCAATCTGGTACAGTGGCAGTTGGTACCAAAATAGGAATGGGACTGAGGGTGAATGACCAATTCTATTAACAATGTGAAACAACCAACCCTAGTCAATAATATTAATTGATATATATTTGAGGCACTCAACCAACGTGCAAAGCTCCGCTTTCTTTCGCCTGGCGAAATCTCTTTTTTTTAACTGTTATAGCGCGGCATGCCCATACCAATGGTGGCACGATTCCGCACATATACATGCCTACTGCCTGAATCATCAGCAGTTCTTTTTCTTCCTTCAATATTGGAATTTTTTACACCCATAACTTGTCATCATATGACATATACCTACTTGTCCACGGCGTGGAGTCGCATGCGGATACATAATGCTTGATATGACAGCAAATGATTCAAACATGTCGGACGTTTTCAGAATCAGGAAACCAATATCACAAATGCTTGTTTGACGCATACTATAAAAGCTGCATGGATTGAACCACATACTTTGAGCGCATCGGAACAGTATAGATCGGGCGGAAATTGATATGCTAACTAACAGCTAACTGTTTCCCTTATCACGTGCCTGCCAAGGTTAGCATCGCAGTAGATGAAGGTGTGGACAATAGTGAATAAGTCTCAAAGTTACTTCCCCAGGTAAATCAACCAATCCACTACGTCCATATAAATCCATATTATCGCCGTACTGGTGGAGTGGTTTCAATATTATGCATTTCTGCCACACAGTCACACCTGAAAGCAGACATCAAAAGCATTCCATGTAATTATTGGCACTCACGAATAAAACAATCCATTCGCTACATATATGGGGGCTCAATGTACCCCATGGATTGATTTCCTTATACATGGGCAACTACTCGCTCGAGTGCTGAGAGTCTGAAGTCGACACTCAGTACCAGTCAGGTCAACCAAACATCGCACCACTACTCATTAATGGTCCATGGCCAGTGATTGTATCCTGGCTCAGTAACCATGGTACCTCAGCATAAAAGAGAACCAGCTGAATCGTTTCATCGCTCACAAAGTCTGTTATCTGCGCTCGCCATGTCGATGTTTTTGTATGACGTTGATTGTTATGATGCATATCAGATATTATCTCTAGGAATGTCTCATCTCTGAGATTGCACGCAACATGATTTCAAGAGATCATTCAACAGACGTAGACATTTTGCATGGATCTCATCAACATTTGCCGGTTGGCAGATTGCTTTTTGTATGCTGGAAGAGGCACACAAATTAGGTCTTGAAAGAACATTCAACATTGCAACAATGCTAACGATTATTACAATCACTAATGCGGACGATTTTAATTATCCTTCAGAATTTGACATTATGAAAATGACATTACCGAATATATACTGAGGATGGGTAGGTTGCTTTCATATTTCGATGCAATACACACTAGACACACTCGGTACCGCGCTCATTAAAAAAGTGACTTATTAATACATAGCTAAATGAGTGTTAATATCTTAAGTTCTATGTAATCGCACGTCTAGTTACATTGCGACACATCATTTGCCAACTACCGCACATGGTATGCCAGTGACAGTCGTCACCTATTCCTCATATAGTATCTATGCCCACAGAGACCAACTAAGCATAATTTGCGAATAACTTTATCCTTGCATAACGTTTAAATTGGCACATCATTTCTAGCTAACAATAACTGATATGCCAAGCCGCTGAGCCGGCTGGTGCTGGCGCTCAATTTCACAAATGACCGAAGAGCTTATCTTAATTATCAAAGGTGCTATCAATACACAAAGATGCAATAATACTGATGCAATATCATAGCCAATCATTAATGGGATATATGTATTTTGTATTGTTACCTATTGCCAATAAGAAAACATACATCGATTGTTTCTAGTGCACAATGAGTTGGTCACGAAACTTACTTATCGAAAATAAAACGAATTACATCGAAATCAAATCGACTACGTTGACCTCATCAGGCTATTATGATAATTTTGTATTCACCTATTATTCTACATTGAAGGTCAGTTAGTAATAGATATGAGGTACCTAGGGACCTACAAGCCATTTCGCTGCCTGGATTCTTTGACTAACGTACAAGGTTATTATCATTCTAACATGCAGTTTGAAGTTGACACAAAGGATAGAATGCCTTCAGGTTTGGAGGCAAGGATAGGGTAACATACATGGGACTATCTGTAGAGATCTTATGAATAACTATATTTTGTCATCGCATAACCATGATTTTGCGTTATCGCAAATAGATCGTAAAGGGAATAATGACAAGGATGGTTTGGCTGAACAACCTCTACAACTTGGCTCAACTTGTGCCATGCCGCCATTTATCAAGGCACAGCATTCTTCGTACATCATTTGATTCGTGCCTTGAAATGATACAGCGACATGCTTTGTACAGCCTCTCAAAGAGGTTGACAGAGAAAATTGCTTTCAAACCAAGTGACTCCATCATTTGGCAAGCGAAACCACATGACAACATTGACTGGTTGTGCACATAGTCTTCCAATGCAGTGAATTGTATATTTGCCTGTGACTTGATATCGTTGTGTTGCTAGTATCAACAATGAAAGAACAATTCGGTTGAAACGGTTATTTGTGCTACTGATATATGAAGTGATGATAGCGGTTGAATCCATACAGACATTCGTCATATCAGACTACGTGTATCATCAACGCATTGATAGCGCATCATTACCAAAGTAGTGCCACAATATATGCTGGATTCTAAAAAAAACACGTGTGATACCAACCTGCACAATGACTGGTTCATTCATTCCTTCTAAACAACTTCCTTGACAATATGCACATAATATTGTTAGCAACAATCTTTCTGAGCGCTCTCATGGTATACTGTTTGTTCGTATAAATAACATTATAGGTTTTTTTTACTATTCAACTGCAGCTAGAGTCTCGTAACCATAGCAGACTTTTAACGTGCAATAATGGAATCTTATTTAGATTTTCAAACTGATGAATTATGCGATGGTGTGCCAGGTACATAATGCAAACTGGCGGTATTGTACCACAGTCGCTGATATTAATTAATAATGTTTAACATACCAATCGAACATGAATCTGGTGGCGGTTATCACTCAATAGTGAATGAATCGGAATGATGCATTGGATGTTTGACAGCTAGCAGTAAACACAACGTCAGAGAAAAAGCACACGGTCCCATGAACGTATTTATGACTTTGATACGCCCTCGCATTACATCCCTGCTGTATTTCTCTAGCAACAGAGCAATAGGAAGTCTTTAGAAGGCAATGAATCCCGGGAACATTATATCTTCTTAACCTTATCATTATTACCCACATGCTGTGGTCACTGGCTGTTATACCATAACACGTTTATTCAATGACCTAACAAAGAAACTGATGCGATCCCTATTGAGAATTGTTGTGCTTAGTGTATCTTCTCCTGCAAAACAAACATTAAGACATTCTATTTGACAGATAAACGTCCCTTTTATGTTGTAAGTAGTACACCAGCATAGCATTATCGAGATAATAAAAGGTGATGAATGACGTAGCAAACTCTGCAATGCGCATCAAAGACTGTTACCCTATAATGAAAGGTTTCATCGACGTTTGGAAGCTGGGGGGAGCACCTCTCGACGGTGAACAGCTGCCGAATAAGATTGATGTACACGACAGTGCGGTTTATCGTTGTGTTATTTGTAAGGTAAGGGTCATGATTTTCTATGGCAATTAAGATAATTGTTTTTTCTAATGCCGACTGGAAGATGCCTACGATGAAAATGTTTTATGTGCTAAGGCAGGTTGTCAAAACTTTCTATGCGCCTTAAAGAATTTAGAAGCAGTGCATTATTCGTTTGCTCTTCAGATATGTAATACAATCTTAAAATGTCACGTCAGTTGTCTTCACGTCGGCTCTGATGAGACGTATGTGGAGCAATTGAACGCAATCGTACTATTTGATTATTCACCGTCCTTATTAGCATGTTGTCATTGTCTCACCATTGTCTTTGGTAGGATCCAGTAAGACTGTGAGTTACATCATACGTTTTGGTAATGGACAAAGGAATATCATACGCTAACTTACGGATGTATAATTAACTGGACTTATGATCAGCTAACTAAACACACTCGCATGAGCATGAATACGCTGTCACGATCACTGCTCAACTGAACATACTTATTCCCAGAAATGGAGGTATTTTGAACGCTTGTTTAGATACATGTATTATCAGCTGACCTTCAATATAGACTAATTGGTCAATACAAAATGGTCACAATAGCTTGATGCGGTCAACGTCGTCGCTTGGCTATGGCAATCAGTTTTATGGCCATTATATCATTATATTCGTGACCACCTCAATAGGCATTGGAATCACTCTTTGTTCGTTTTGCTATTGGTCAATGGTGCAGTCTCCATTGGAATATGAAATGCCGTGGCTCGGAAAAGCATTCAGTCAACCGAACGTATGGACGATTTATCTAGAATAAGAAGGTAAGGTGTATTGGTGATATCGGATGGATGACACTCGTAGATGTAGCTGGTGTCTTGATGGCATCGATTGCTGTAAATGATCGACCTGTGTTTTCATATCGAAACTATTAATAAGCGGCGGTAAGTCGGTATCACTTTGATGGAAACGCGGAGGAGGGGAATAAAAGATACATGTAAAGCTCGCCTCAATCCCCTTACTTGTCAATGTCTACGGTTCCACTTTGTATTCCCCATGCATGAATGCCATGATTGCAATTACACTTATGTGAAAATGTATGTCATTCAGTTTTATCTGATAGCTATGTAATCAGAGACCAAAACAATACACGTCCCACCAGTCTACAACATATATTACTGGTGTTACAGGCGAAAGGGCTAAATGCTTCATAATCGCAAGTTAATTGAGATGATCGGCTTATTCAGTCCAAGAGCAGGCGTTGTGATCAAATGTGTCATTCTCAGAATCCCCGCTTAATTATTCTTGTGCGTCGCTGTAGACTTTCTTCTTAAACTTCATGAATTTTTCAATTCGCAATGGTATGTTCAAAACGGCTCCTGAAGTTTTGAAGGGAAACTGAATCCGGCTGCCGTCATATTCGATGAGTGTGATATCATTATCATATTTTTGGATTGATTGTCTTTTGAATGATCATAATAAAGGAATTAACGGATGGTCTCGGCCACGCCAGATGCTGCTATCCTTCATTATTTGTAATAAACAGTAATTACCAAGTTGAACTGCAACATCAGACGCATTATAAATAGCTTGTCGTACATATCATAACGTCATCATAGTGTGCAATCGTGAAAGAATGGTGATTCAATGTAGAGGTATAGTCTGTAGAAAAACAAAATGGCGATTGTTTCTGACATATATTGCGTATTGCTTTTAGCACATTTTACGACCCTAACCCAGGAACGAGTTTGCGATACTGAAATCGGAAGCGACCACGCCAGCGATAGCAACCTCACATATCGACAATCATAACGGTCGCTTACGATCATAATGAGCAAAAGCGCGGTGGCTTAACTTACTTGGATCATATAAGAATATTAGTTCATTCAGATGCATGAGGTCAAGCAATTTATGAAACGTACAAACACACTGTGAAAAACATCAAACTATCATACCAAACACGGCCAAAAAAATGCTCAGGACAAACACTAAGCACTCCAAACCTATACGCGGCAGCTGGCATGGTACACGGCATCAAACTGAATAACATATATGTGATTTGGAGGGGTGCCTATTGTGATTGATCGATGACTTCGATGGCCGGGCCACACTCTTCCATCATCAGCTTTTCTCCAAGCTGTGGCAAATCGGCGGAATGATATATTCTATCTTGATATATTGCCGAATTTAACATGACATCCGTCCAAACGTTCCGATGACACAAAGGGATATTACTTGGTCACAGGTAATCAGGTGGCAGAAAATAACCATTTGAATTAATACATATACAAATACTATATCCTTTCTAGGGTAGCGTTGGTACGTGGTTGGAATACCCGTCTACACGGTTTCATATATGATCGATGGCTGGAATCGATGGGGGGATTAAGACGCGAAAATGGTTCTCCACGTTCGGCTAGATTTGACGGTAAAATAAATCACTTTCTGTGTCGAAGATATTATTGAACACACAGTCTTATCGTTCTACTGATACGCGAACACCCCCATGCGTTGGCCGGGCGACGTCTGTAGCTGAGAAATTCCAACATCGCCATGACATCCACTGTGTTCCGTTTGTTACCCACGGTAACAGTCAACTGAGCACATTACTGTTGGCTAATTTATTGTAGGTCATATCCTTAGAAAGGCCAGCCATTTAGATTAAGATTGTTTTTAAAATATACCTGCGTCTCAAAATATAGAATCAATTTAAAATCGCTGAATGTAGCATAATACGTGGTGTAGTTGATTTATCGGGAATTGATGGTTATTAACGAAGAGGTGGCTAACCAATAACCAATGTGATGTTAAGATTACCCAAGATGAATCGAGTCTTTGGCAGGCTATTTTCGCAGACGTCGATGCAATATATCCTCGTCAGGAAGATAGACAGGTGCGGGTTGCAGGTGGCACAGCGATCAAGAGGAACCAATGTTTTTCTGCCTCACTTAACATACCATATAAATAATATATAATTCTCGTTTAACCTTTGCGCATAATTCATTTAGCCATTTTGTTGAGCCATGTCACGATTTCAGATATCCAATGTGGCTCAACATGAATGAAATATCATAACGTCTCATTTATGCCAAACAACACATTACTTTTGAACGAAACTGTGAATCATAACGTAGTTATATTTTGCATCAAATAAATATGCATTTAAGGAGCTTCACTGAGGAGAACAGTCGATATAAGACTAATTAATTGAATTGATATCTAGAGACATCATCCGCAATGCAATGCATCTTGTACATCCGTTTATTATCAAATTTACATTTATATATATATATATACAAAGTTGATCTTTCATATATAATGAAGTGTTCATGTCTACAATAGCAAAACACAACGGGCAATATATAGAAACAATTGTATGTTCGAAAGACGCTTTACAAAATAAGACGCCGTGAAGCCCACATTTGAGTGACAACACCTACATTGGTGCCTGCATTCCCAAATTTTAGAATACATTCCACGTCAGAGGCAAAAGATATCCTCATCAGCGTAAACTAAAGGCCTTAGGATTGGGGTGGCCACAAAAGATGTCATTGATGTCATACATCCAACGCAGTTGCATAGTGTGGGTTTAGGAGGCAGGTGTGGGCTGGCTTATATCGCCTTGGTGAAGTGGACGAAGATGGTGGTGATGATGAACACACGGCTGGGGTTCTGTGACGTCATAAGCTCGCATGTCCTGTCCACCTTGTTGGTAGTCTTCATACATGGGAATCTTGGTACCGGGATTCATGATCCCGCCCTCCGAGTTGCCCGCCATCCTTACTTGAACAGACACCATACCTCCCCTGTCGGAGGTCTTCTGGATCTTGTTCGCGTCCAGCTGATCCCTGCATGAGTGAGCTATCTTCTTGAGGGTGCCCTCTCTGGCTAACAGGTCTTTTGTTGCTGGAGAGAGTTCCTCGTGGCTAAGGTGAGGGTGGGTTGCAGGATGTCCGCGTAAAGTAGGCCATACGTGGGTGTATCCATAACCAGGGTCACAAGGGGCGGGGGTCTTCTGTAGGAAGGGGCTATCTGGGTCCAGATTCCTGGCCTGGGAGGTATGCATCTCTTCTCTTCTATTTTTCCTTCTGTAGAATTAATCAATCATAACTTTAAAAAAATGTAGAAATGCATAATTGCGTGCGCTCCACAGTATAAAAAATTAATAAGGCCAAATCGTACGATACATTGCATTACTCAATGTAGATCAATATTCAATTTGTTTACGACACAACACGAGTAAGACTTGCCGTCTTTGAAGACAGAAGACAAGGGCCAGCATTGCGACGCCTATCAGAACGCCCAGAATGATGCCCGTTATGACCGCAACAAGAAGACCTGAAAGTCACGTTATGATATACAACGCATGACGCTGCATACACTTCCATAAATTCACACAAATCAGTAAGGCAATGCATTGAATAGGGTAAGCTCACCAAAGGGGAAATTCTCATCTGGCTTTGAGTGGTTGTCAGGATTGGTTGGGTGATCTGGAGCAAAACAATGAAATGTATTCATTCGCTTATCTATAAGGAAGTATATACTTAATGATTTAAATCGTGCATGCTGAGAACATCGCTACGGCACTCACGAGCTGTGCAGTTATCGATCTTCTGCCACGACTTTTCGGTACAGACAATATGCCAGATTTGCTCAGTGAAGTTACAGCCAACAGTGGCCTTGTCACCGTTCCTATGCACCCAGGCCCCCGGCGGTGTCACGGGGTCAGCGCATCCCACCGCTATCACGACACGAACACGGGATTATTAGGGAAAAGCTTTGGTCAATATTTTGTTGAATTCTTCATGAGATTCATCATTCGTTCAAGGCTTTTCCCTGTGTGCGGCATTAAACCTTGTGATACACTACTCCATCAGCTCATTGGGTCTTAACAACATTAGATTCCATCCATAATGCCAACGAGCTTAGATATTTACCCTCAAACCTGATGAGGAAACGCATGGGATCTGTGTTCGAGCTGGGAGCCCTGAGCTCTATTTCAACCTGGTTACTGTCGGAGATGTACTCTGAAGTCTCACGCTGACCTCGACCACATACGTTGATATCCTTGCCGTTGGCTCCACCTTGTTCCTGCACAACGCCATAGACGTAACAGGTCGTGCTTGCTTCCTCCCTCCGCAATGACAACCCGAAGTCGAGCAATGTGATGTTAATACGCTGTCCTTTAGCCATGGTAATGCGGTAATGACATGGCTGTATCTTCGTGCTGCGCTGATGTGATTGTGGACTGGCTAGGTAACCGGATGTGGTCGATTCCACTTCGATGGGAATAAATGAACATACTTCTGTAGGAACTTTGACGACTGAAAACAGTTCACGCCGTCAGCATGTCGTGATTGTGTAATGATAGAGAGAAATGAAGAGAGAGAGAGTGAATGAGTGGGTGAGTGAGTGGGTGAGTGAGTGATAAACGAATTATAAAATGTGCAAACACGAGACTAAGGATTCTAAAACACACACTACGAAAATCAATGATCAAATTAGAGAGAAGCACAGCAAAGAGTCGTGACGCGACAGGGAGCGCGAGTACAGAGTCAATATATGTAAGCACATCTGACCTTCGACACAGCGATATGCTGCCTCCAGGTAACCAATGGTGTCTATAGGACAGGGCATCATCTGCTGAAACTGGTCGTCGGGGACTCGAACGGAGCAAATACTTGTCCCCGAACAGCGAGCATCCATCTCCTCCAGAACGTCGGCATGGCATCTGGATTCAAACGTTACGCAGCGATTTCGTAGCTCGCGGCCGTACTTGGCCAAGGTCATAATAACCACTTGGTTATCAGAGGGGCAGGATGTGTTGAAACTCTCATAGAGGCAGTATTCTTTTGGTATGGTAGGATCTGCAACGGAAATGGGGCATGGATGAAAGACTGTAAATGATTAGGGTTGTGGTATGGTCAACACATTCTGTGTTAGTTATCGCTCGGTCAGGGGGGTGACATGCGGGATGGTGTGGGGGGGGACTCATGAGGACGCGACCAGGTCGCACCGAACTCTTACCAACTTACCACGACAACCAATGCATTGAGTTGTTTATATTAAGCTCAGAGAAAACTATATTCATTCGCAATAGGACGGTGGGTTTGGAGTAGCTGGGGTAGCAAAACAGTGTAACTAGTGCGAATGGATCGCGATTATCAGCATTTGTTCTCAGCATTGAACGCTGGTGAACGAGATAGCAAGACATTAAAATTTAATGGTCTAAATCGTGGAGTATTTCACAAAAACCGCCTTCGCTTCCAGGAAGGAAAACTGCGAATGTTTGAGCAAAATGATACTTAAAACATTCGCTAAGTCGACCAAATAAAGAGAGATATAGGTTTACAATGTTATGCCGTCATAATCCCATACGACACACGTTGCGCCCGCAAAAGGATGCGCAACAGGGGATCGTTATAGTATTGTTTTCGACGCCTTGGATTTTGTCCTTAAAATTATTTCTACTAGGTCAATGATCCATATGCATGTTAAAGCCCCGGTGATTATCTAAGTAAATATGTAAGTTTGATGTTTCTCATACTCGTAGTCATCGAGATATTGCCTCCCAGACATGACTAGAATGCTACAGCGAAAAGGCGTTAAGGAGCTAGTTAGGACCGTCACACTTTGTTGCCCTATTGAGTGATCGCCAGCTGGCTGACCAACACGTGGATTGTACGCTCCCAGCCAACTGTCTGGTCGCCTCGGGCGACCGTTAAGAGCGTACTCCATGGACTGTTTCTATATAAGGAGCTCTGAAAGCTTACTCCAAAGTCTAGAATTATAACAAACATTAAACATAACTAAACAAAATGCGACATAAAACAGATGCAGGTATTGTAAAAAAAACTGCTCGCCGAAATTATATGTTAACTTGACCCCAATATGTCTTTCGTTATACTGGACTTTGATGTGTATCCAAAAGATTCGACATAATAAAGCATACAAAAGATTGAACGGGTACTGCTTCTCATGCTACGTCAATGAACTACGACTGCGACTGTAATTGTGTAAGCAACCTATACGTGGGTAAGTAACCTATACGTGGGTAAGTAACCTATACGTGGATAACTGACTCATACTGAAATATTTGGTTCTAATAATTGAAACGATGAACTAATTCTACATTAAATAATTGTAACGCGGGTGTGTGCTCGCTAAACATCTCATTTGGAAGCTGATTTTGTCCGCTTTTGTCTGGCTGCTTATACACGGCGATCAGAATCCTTTCCTGATATTGGGATTACCAAATCATTGAAATTATATCGATTTCGATGCCTTGAAAATGGGCCCCGAACTATGCTTACTAAAGATACAATGGGGAAGTAGCTGATCCCATGAATCGAGGGGTGTTTTTAGAATGCATTTCTCTCCCTATAATCGTAACTGGAAACTTGCATCAGATCAAAGAAAGCGGACCAGACCACCTGAAGCACTCGAGTCTTGAAGCGCCCCTCATCCAAAACATCAACTCTTCGCAACCAAAGGCACACGAAAGACTCGAGTGCCTTTGCTTGCGATGACGCAGACTTAGCCCTGTGATTTTAACCCTACAGTATAACAATAAGCAAGCGATGAGTCACACAGTAGCGTCGCCATGGCCAATTAGTCCCGGTCGGATGGAATATATCAACTCCCTGGCTAGTACCGCCGACCCGTTGACAGCGTTTGTCCAAAAACATTCATCCAATCCATTCTTCTTCACAGCTCTACAAATATACACATTTCTGTGAATTTATATTTCTCACACCATGTTTTCTTTTTTTTAAATCTTAATTTTCTAACGTATCAAAGGGATCCTTGGTTACTTTATAACATGGTGGATGACATTCTGTTCAGCTCGGGATGCGTTCTGTTTTTGAGCAGTAGGGTATCTATCACCGTGTTTTAGCAAAAATCGACACCGTTAAATCCTGCATGAACGGCCACATAGGGGCGTCGCTCGGTGACACTCTCATCGTCTGCGGACGTCCACGAAAGGTTCGCATTTGTTCATTCTAATAGGACGAATGGTACGCACCATACACTCGGGCAATGCATCAGTGTTTCACCCGATCACTAAACGTCACCTTGCTCATGCAGTTCACGAATGGCGGAAATTGGAACATTTCCTCAGTCGAATCATTCATCCAGTTGTTAATGCGGATTTGAGGGTGTAAAAAGAGCGCTTTCTGAACCAGGAAGGGCGCCCATCAACGTGTACAAAATAAAAGTCCTCGAAGTGGGCAGCCAGCTCTAATCTCTAACCAGCGTTAAATAATACAACATGTGCTTGGCTCATATTGGTCACAAATATTGCCTAACTAAGGAGTGTCATAAATAATGCACGGTCCTACTTGGGGCGTTATCAGGGGTGAACGCGGGAGACGAAGACTGTTGAGACAAAGGTAGAGTGGCTAACGATAGCCCTCGTATGACAGACTCCAGAATTATATAACGACGCGGAGCCATTCATGTGCTTGTCAGCGAGTTGTTGCTATTTGTCAGGGAGCGTTTTGCACGACAGGTCAAGGCAGGGCAAGTCGATGAGTCTATAAGCACAGCAAGGCGAGGAGCATTAAACCGGGCGCTGTGGAAGAAATGACGTCGGTTTTCTAGAGAACTATGGTTAAATTAGGCCGTCTCTGTATCAAGTTTTGATAGGTCTGACAAAAGCAGTGCATTGGGATATTTGGTCAGTACAGTGAACAGAACAATATGGGTATTTGCGGTGATAGCAAATGCATATCTGTGACACAGACAATTGTGGGAGCATGCCGCTTGAATTGAATGAGAATGATAGAAGGTCACATTGTCAATGCATATCTGGGAAAGCAACGTCCGATTGTAGGTGCTTGTATTCTGATTGCACCATAATTATCTGTCCAAACCAACCACTCGATATTTTCGGCCTTTTGCACACCCCATTTCAATTCAAAGGTTAAATGGGACCGCTGTTAGCCAGGGAGGGAACGGGGGCGGGGTGAAATTGGATGGGGGCATGCTGTTGGGAGGCTATAACTTAAAATGCTTGTAAAGAAATGCTACGCATCGGTCCGCAATCGGCTACTCAACTTTCTAGCTACCACCTCCCATCCCCACATTTTGAAATTGTGACATGTCGGTAATTCAATGTGGAATTCGGGATACTATTTCTAGGTGTTTACAAATTGATAGGTTGAAAAAAATTATGCATGAATATAGCCATTTCGTCGCACTCAGCGAAACATAAGTGAACGCCCAGTCCTGAATTAAAAGCCGCTGTTCATTGGCTTTCATACCGGCAATCTCAGTTTAACAGTGGCAAAGGTGTTTATTATACCAACATACTCATGATGGATGATAAGGTTGGGTGCCATTTTACGGAGGTGGCCAGCTAAGCGATTGTTGTGACGCGAAGGCAGTTTAACGGAGTGGAATGCCATTGTACAACATTGGACGAAATCATCAATAAAATTCACTGAGTTCAGGCATCCGTGTTGCCGTCATTCGATTGGTCAATCTTCGTATGTCAAATGCTCTAAGCTGACCTAGTTTTCTTTCTACATAGTAAACTACCTATCTCAAATTCCTTTCGGTGCCATGAACAAATCTAATGCAATCGCATGTTTTAATGAGGCCCTCCATTAAAAAACCATGCATGCTAAAAGAATGCACTCATGCAAAGACCAACAGAGACCGCAAGTACATTGGGGATTCCGACAGCTAAGCATGCATCGACATGAGGTCACTCCGTTGAGGTATGGCCCTCAGTGCTACTCCGAACAAACAACCAACGCACGGCTCCAGGAACTAGAGGATGAAAGCCGCCCAGGGAATCGCGGACACAGTAGGATTGGACAACGTGACCACGCATTGACAATTCTAAGGCCCCAAATTTCCATTAGCTGAGAATTGGAAATGGATGTTGGCGAAGTGACTCTGTGTAAGAACTCCCCCTCTCGTTTCTCAACACATCCACGGTCACTACCCCTGCCCCCTTCTCTTTCTTCGCATCACCCCTACCCCTCAATTGATCTCCTGTAGTATAATTCCACTTTCAAACCACGCCCTGCACCAGTCCCTTTATAGCGCGGTAGTTTTCATCTAAGTTTGTCGCTGTCCTTACAACAAAACAGGGCATCTCCAATATCATTCAATGTAGTTAGTAGCCTAATGCCTCAATGGGATGCTTTACATCTCTAGACTACACAATCACGGATCACTCTGATAAATTGAACCAATTAATTCACCCATACAGGCGAGTATTATCATGGATGATACGATTTGGTGCTGCTATACAACTGCGTTGAATAATATCTTAAGCAGCTTTCCATCTGATCTACATTTCCCCGTTTGCTCGTAGAATGAGTACCATCGTTTCTCTGGCAGCTATTTCGCGCAGGTCTTGTCACCGTGGACTCGCGCGCCACCACGGCGTTGCTAGGTGTCTGTATTTACGTGTGGTAGCGATCAACGTGTAGTATTTGTATGACCATTTATCAAATATTGACGCCTAGTAGCCAAGCGTGTCGGTTAATAGTTTGATTATATGCGTCAAGTTGTGTTGTACATAACCTGCTATCGATGAGTACATGCTTGCTTGCCACGCCATTAACGCTGCCCCGCACAACCCCGCTCGGTGGGCGTGTGTATCCCATCGACCCAACAGAAATACAGAACATTTCTCATAACGCTATCCAATATGCTGGAGGGCAATTGCTGGTTACATAGCTAACACCTTAACGGATTCTTAAGCCGATTTAACTAATTCCCTACGGATCGTAAGACGATTAACCGGGGCCGTGGGCGGAACATCAGCCACACGGCGTTGGATGGGGTGTTGTACAATACGCGTAGGCAGCTGGGGCCCTGCGCCTCACGAGGGCGATTATCAGAGGTCTTTTTTTTACACTATTGTGAAGGCGTTAATAACCCGGAACTGATCACTACGATAAATAGGGCTAATTAATCAAACTGCCGACCCATCCGTTGTGCTCGTAGTTCCGCTCTGGGTGCTGGTGCCTTTTATAAGCCGCTACCAGGCAAGTACTACAGAGTGCGTGGATTAAGCGAGGTGGTGTTAGGGGTATGCATGACTTATTGCATATACGAGGGTTTAAATGGTGGACGTTTTGTAAGCGATGCTAATGTATTACTTCGGTCGACTCAAATTATCGCACTAGATTGGCTTAGTTCCCGTCGCTGGGGCGAATCGTGATCAATCAATATATCATTTACGTTCCCTCAGTAGAACAATAATGTGTTTGCGTTGGCGTTTTTATTCAATAATTTGCATTCATTAACGCCGCAAGGTAACAGCAGCTGATGACAATTTGATTACTAACTATAAATATTATCATACGGTTCTGCCATGAGTTTATCCGATGAGTTCGCTTTATACATCCAGCAATTTATTTATTCCCCATTAAAGAGCGCTCGCATCTTTATAGTCAAGGTTGATGTTAAATCAGCCATCGACAAACCGTTTTAAATCCCAAAACCATTACCATTATTCTCAGTTACAAATAAAGGCTTGAAAACTAGCTAGCTTTTAAAACCGGTGATATTTCTTAGTCCGGCATGCAATTCTGCCGAAAATGCTGAGAGAGCAAGCCTTGCACGACCCCCGCATCATTCTATCATGGCACAGCATCCATTATAAATATGTTCCTGTCTCTTGCACATTAACTTGGCTGCTGAAGAGATTCACCAGATTGGATTTGCATAAGGTACATTCTATGTGTATAGGGAAGTAGTGAAGTGATGATTTATTTATAACCAAGCTTTCACAATTGCCTAATCCCCAACATTGATCAAAGTCCATCTGTGGCTCGACCCTTCCCATTGCATTAGCCTTGCAAGTAGTGCTGCCACCGCGCGTTGATTTGTGCTGACAGGTTGGCGTGCCGGGCACTAGCGGTCCACCTCTCTCCTCGCCCCAATTGACTTTTCCAACTTAATTAACGCGTTACCGTCCACTTTTGTATTCATAACAGCGCCTCTGGATTAACAGGTTAGAGCCGGGCCTGTTGCCTACATAATATACATAGATTTAAAGCTAGCACACACAACCAGCCACGGTGGTGGAATGCGTAGAGAATTGCTAGATCTCCTGCGAAGATTTATCTTCTCTCCCAATTAGCCTAGCTGTATATCGACGAAGACGGGGAGACATTCTTTGGAAGCAAATTTATATTGCGCATATCCTGGTCGCAGCTTTAAACGGGGGAATGGAATGGATTATAATGGTTGTTAATTGGGACAGGTGAGCAGGAGGCAGTGCAATGAGACATACCAGAAGCATCCATGTTGTGTAGGTAAACCAGCAGCTGCATCAAGAGGAGGGGCACAGGGGTCCTCCTGGAAGACGCCATTACAGCAAATCGTCAGTCAGTGGGAGGACTCAATCTGAAAACACAAACACCTTTTAATGATCGGGGCAATCAATCTAAAAATTAGGAAAAATAGTGCAGTATTGTCATCATTTGTTTCGGTGCCGTAGCTTGCAAATTCGTCAAGATAACCCTTCCAATCGGTGGGCCCGGTTATTTTAATGACTCTTGTAAAGTTCGATTTCTTATTCCTAACAGAACGTGATAAACCGGAAGTCGGACTTTACATGTGTCTTTAAATAAACAGTTTAGATATGTGTCATTTGTTAAAGGCGATAAAAGATAACAACAAGGCTCAATGTGGTATAAGTTGGAAAAAGCGACTTATGTTCAACAAACTTTAATCTGTTCTACGTGGAAATAATAGCTGACACAGTAAATGGTGCTGTTTCAAAACTGACTTGGCTTTGATGACGGAGGATAGGTAAATGAAAAAAAACTATTAATGACAATAACATCTTTGCCCCCTCTCTCTCTCTCTCTCTCTCTCTCTCTCTCTCTCTCTCTCTCTCTCACTCTCTCTCCCTCTATCTCCCTCTCTCTCTCTCAGTCTCTCTCTCTCTCTCTCTCATCTTTGCTCTCTCTCTATCTCTCTCTCTCTATCTCCCTCTCTCTCTCTATCTCTCTCTCTCTTAGTCTCTCTTTCTCTCTATCTCTCTCTCAGTCTGTCTCTCTCTCTCTCTCCCTCTCTCTCTCAGTCTCTCTCTCTCTCTAGTCTTTCTCTATCTCTTTCTCTCAGTCTCTCTCTCTCTCTCTCTCTCTCTCTCTCTCTATCTCTCTCTCTCTCTCTCTCTCTCTCTCTATCTCCCTCTCTCTCTCTCAGTCTCTCTCTCTCTTTCTCTCTTTCTCTCTCTATTTTTCTTTCTCTGTCTTTCTCTCCCTATCTTTCTCTCTCTATTTTTTCTCTCTCCCTATCTCTCTCTCTCGCTCTTTCTCTCTCTCCTCTATTTGTTCTTTCTCCCTATCTCTCTCTTTCTCCCTTTCACTCTTTCTCTCTCAACCTTCTCCCTCGCCCTCTCCCACACTCATTCATTGTTTATCTCTGTCTTTATCACCCTCTATTTATCATCTCCCGCTCAACCTCTCATTTCCCCCATCTCTACCAGCTCCGTCTTGCGCTCTCTCCAAAGCATATCTCTGTCCTGCTCTCGTACTATTCAATGATCTCGCACTCCCATACATACTCCCTTCCTTCCATCCAGGGTATCTCTTCCCATTTCTCTTTCTCTCTCTCTCACTCACACTCTCTCTCTCTCCTCTCTCTCTCTCTCTCACTCTCTCGATCTCTTTTATCTTTATCGCGAGTTCTCTCTCTCTGTATTTGACCCTCTCTATTTTACTATATTTTACTACTCACCTCTCTCTCTCTCTCTCTCTCTCTCTCTCTCTCTCTCTCTCTCTCGCATTCTCATTTCTCTCGCTGACTGAACACCTTACCATATTCAGAAGCCCCCGGTTAAATCACCGTGTGAAATCATAGCCTTCCCAAGCAGGTCTCAGATTCCTGGCAATATCCTCAACAAATAAATCAATCGCGCGGTACAGGTAGTCTACCGTGTGGTGGGGTTGGTGGGTGGAATGAGACGACCATAGAGGGCTATCTACAGAGGTCCAGTAGGGACCTTACCGCCCCCAGATATGATTACAGTCTCATAGCCCCGCATGCGATAAGCACACATTGGAAGCAGCCGTGTTGCCCTCTGCCCTAACTTGATTGGAGGGCTTCGCGTTTTTGTCCTCTGGCCTGGGGGACAGAAGGCTTTCAGACAGCCTAGAGCTAACCATTTCCTCGTTACCTTCAGGAGATTACCTGCTAAAAACTAGCGTCTCTCGGCAAACATTGGACGTCAGCTATGTCCCAATTTGTTTGACGTGAACAAAGGATGCCAAATAAGCTCGTCGTGAATAGACGAAGGGTAGGAGGAAGCAAGGAAATGCGACAGAATGGGAGCTTGATAGCGGACGGTGCCCTTGCTAATTCATTTTCCGCGAAGGTCTATGGTTGGATTTGGTGAAGCACACGCATCAGTCTAACAATTACCTAGAGCAGTCAGTGCACATCGAATAATTTCTACTTCTGAGAAGTTAGTATTAGTTGTAGAAACAAACAGATGCATTATTGATCATTCAAAAGCGGAAATCGTCCGAGTGTTTGATGAATATTCGTCATCGGTAATTGCCAAGCATACTTATATCTACTTATCCCCAGTCGATAAATTAACTAAATCCACTATTCGTGTACATTCACTTGTGTATCATGATGACAAATATGATTGGCTTAACTTCACATTCGATGAAATTATAAACATATTAAATTATGTGATATTAATATAAATAAGCAGATAGGAAAGACTTGCCATCTCTGATCTACGTCATGTGCTGTTGACATTACGGCATAAGCGTATTACTACAATGATTCAGCATGATAACGTCGACTTAAGCCAATGCCAATTTATACAGATATTCGCGGAACTTAACGATTGTTTTCTATTTGAAAAAGCGCTGTTGCATTTGCGCTGAAACCGTTAGTCATTGTGTGATTCTTCGTCCATGCACATCGCGAATCTCCTTTCTGCGATATCGATTGTGAAGCCCAAATGGACCGTAATATTTGAACGTGGTCATTGCATCTGTAATTTATGACATATAGTAGCCTTTGGATATGTAACGCTTGCGAGATTAAAGGAGTACAAAATGAGGGCGTCATAATCCCATCAGCGCCCACAAAATTGTGCGACAACAGCTTGACTGACTCCAACAACAGAGGTTGTCCGTAGTAATGCAATAGAGGAAAAGATTTTTGGAGCCTTTTATTTTGTCATGTGGTGCAGCAGCCCCATTCTTTGTTCTTTACTGTAATTTATCATATTCGGAGAGTCTCTGAAATACTGCCTCCCAGAAACAATTAAAATGCTATAGAGTGAAGATGGTAAAGAGCCAGTGAAGACCGTTATCACCGATGCGACGTCAAACGTTGTAGCCCTGTTATATGATCGTAAAAAACTAAAATGCCATCATTTAAGTGAGGCAATAAGGCTGCACAGTGACGTCATCATACTCCCATCGGACCCCATGTTACGCTTGCAAAACGGTGCGGAAAAAGCCAGACTGGCTCCAAAAAGGGGTCACTATAGCATTGCCATACAGGATAAGGACTTTTGACGCCTCGCATTTTGTCCATAAAATTATTTTGAGCTGGAGAATCATCCATATGGTAAAGCCTTAATGATTTTCTGGATAACCAAAAACGTTTGATATTCATCATATTAATAGTTACCGAGATATTGCCTCCCAGACATGTGACAGATCAAAGGTGTCAATGAGGCAGTTGGGATCGTTATCAGCGATGTGACGTCACACTTTGTAGACCTATTAACATGAGACCGGACACGGATACATATCATGACACATGTCATAAACTTACATTACCCGAAACAAGCCAAACTTCGCCACGACGAAAATGGACTATGATATATACAAGATATGCGTCCCAAAAAGCGCGTAAGATGATACATAAAACATGTCCCACCAGCTAATAAGCTGTGGCAAGTGAAAAACGCCACCCTTTATATTATGATGTCAGCATCTACAAATTACCACAAAGTTCGACCTGAAAATGCAAATGGAGGCCATTAGTGCCCCATAATCTACGATTATCAACATGAAGATGTCGCCGCTCGGCGCGTATTACGACCGTCAAGCGAGTTTTATGCTAATGTCTTGTTATACGCAGCTGTTATCGTCCTTTTAATGTTCATTAAGTCTAGCATTTAAATCAATCAACTCGACCCCTCGGGCGCGCCAGGTTTGTACTGTGGTGTGTTGTATCCCATCACCTAACTTACAAAGTGCCTGATGCCACATTGATTTTGTACTTTAATCAGACATAACATTCGTCAGATGAAAAGTCCGATATAATCTCACAACATAAACATGACAAGATAGGTCGTAACATCTGATCAAAACTGTCATTCATCAAGCAGCGTCACCTGTCGGAGCTTCTTCTAATCAATATGAACATGTTCCCGTCTCCTTTCTTGTATATGATCTATATATAGATAGAGAGAGATAGAGAGATAGAGAGAGATATATAGAGAGAGAGAGAGATATATATATATATATATATATAGATATAGAGATATATATAAGAGATATAATATATATATATATATATATATAAATATATATATATATATAATACTTATATATATATATATATGTATATATATATATATATATATATATCTATAGTATATATATATATATACATATATATATATATATATATATATATATATGTATATATATATATATGTATATATATATAAATAAATAAGAGTCTGTATTTGAGAATATTGATATATTCATACATATACATGTGTAAGCTCTTCTTCTTCATATGTCGGTGTCTATATGTGAGCGTGTCTGAGTGTGTATATGTCCGCATTTCCTCCCACTGCTCGAGTCCGATTTGTCACCCGATGACGACATCAAAGCAATAGCGGCATGTCGGCTATTTAACTTTGCCCAGTAAAACAAGCACTTATGTTTCCATATAACGTATGGATAGCCACCATGTTTACAATTATCTGATAATGGGATGGCAACAGTTTACAGTGCAAATAATGACGATTTGCTCTTATCTCAGGCGCCGCATGTTGCATGGGTTAGCCACAATGGCTTTTCTCTTAGCTGACAGTTGGGCCGTGAGCAATGACGATAGGATGGTATCGCCCTGTATATAGTCTGGGTTAGAGAGGTACTCGGCAAGGAGGAGGAGAGACAAGAAGAGGTAGGTGACAGCTGTGGTGGAGGGGCCCAGAGAGGGGAAGGAGCAGGGAATGATAGAGAGGAAAGAGGTGAGATGAGAGGCTAACGGGAGGTGCTGCTGGCAATGAGGGCTCGACAAGTGACCTCAAGTAGGGATTGTCTGTCTGGAGGACCTTGATAACGCCTCATATATACAGCGATTTGGCTTCATAATAGAGAAGCCCATAAGGTACCTTGATATGATAGCGACTATAGCTTTGTTCTTACCTCTGTCTCGCAACGTCTCTCCTTCTCCGCTCTCGGCTACTTATACATATAGGGTTACAAAGTAGCATCGTCATCATCCTGTTTGACCTAACGTCGCGCCTACAAAAAGGTGCGAAAAGTTTTGACGCCCTACATTTTTTCTTATATTTTCCAGTTGAGGACTGGTGCGTCAATTTGATATTTATGCTATTCGTGGTCACCGAGATATTGCCTCCCATACATGACTATAATGCTACAAGGAAAAGGTGTTAACAGGTTAAGGAGCTAGTGGACACCGTTATCGTTGAAGTGACGTCAAACCGTGTAGCCCTATAAGGCGGATCAATGCATGTTTAAGAACCTTTCTCATTCCATTTTCCATCGAAACTAGTAAACACTCGTTTCTGGAGACTCGTTACCTTAATTAAAGGATGCAACGAAGAACTCAAATGTAAGCCGTTTGTTTAATGAGGTAATTATAGCCTGTGGTCTCCATTTACTGGTCTTTTGTCACTAGTGTTAATGTGATACCTCGAATAACATCAAAACAGCAAGTCATGCGGCCGGCCTATAAGCGCGTGATTAATATCAACATAGCTGTTCATCATATTCACTCCTAATTTGTAACCGACTCGAGAGTGGCTTTGATCGAACCGTTATCAGGTAACGTTCAGACATAAAATAATCAAGGAACGGGGCGTCCACGAAGAGAGATCCTTATTTGTTTAAACATATTGAAATAATCCACGTACGACCGTTTTCATTCATTAAGATCAATGATATAAGAGTTCGTGTTGCTTATGAGTAAACCATTATCCGCAACGTTACGACATTATAAAATCATTGAAAGGGCGTCCGTGGAAGCGCCTTATTTGTTAAAACATATTGAAAGAACTTACAGTCGCTAAATCCTTTTCCGAACTCCCGCGCCGCTGTTTTCACTCATGTAAATGATTGAAATATGATTTCGTGCAGTTGAAGGAAAGTTTAATAATCCTCTGAATTTAAGAGTGAACACGTTCTAATAGAATCCCGCGATATCTTCCGTAGACAGAGCGGCGGTTCCTTGGCAATATCCAATGATGCTTATCTCGCCGGTCTATATCATTGTCAATTGATCTGGCTTACTGAGGCAAGGCATTTAACAAATTGCTGGGAGGGCCACTCTGGTCGGTGTCTAACGTCTCGTCGTGGCCGCAAGGCTCGTTGGTATAAACGTCTATAGGGCAGCTGCGGCACGAGCATCAGCAGCAGTAGCAGCTTCTCTTGGAGGCTGTGACGAAAGAGATTCAGTGAGCAGTCCTGATTTGTCATTCAGGGCCAGGAAGGGTGGCCCTGGGGGCGTCTGGATGCCTGTCACCGCCTGCCAAACCCCGCTAACAGGTGCCTGTGAAAGGAAGGCGCCCGCAAATGCCATGCAACCCGCCGAGGATAACTGTTTCCTGTGACAGGGCAGGGAGCGATGAGCTGTCACCAACAGACGGGCTCCGCTCCGCATAGATTTAGCCAACCTATGCAGGCTTACAGTTAAATAATTGATTCAGCTGCAAAAGTAAAATGGCCACTTGTGCCATAAAATCTTAGGTGGAATAAATGACTTGCTGTAATTGTTTGATCTCCAGCTACCAATACAAGTACGAGGAGCAAAGCGAGCCGGAGAGGGTATAAATCTCCCACCTGCACAAGAAACACTGATGAAACTCCCTGAGCGCTGCTAGCAAGTACCAATACCCCTCCCGCATTGGCGCATTCACGCTCGCAGGTAGAATGGCTAATTAGAACCGAGTGCTGTTCCGAGATAAAGCCCCGCTCATGCACCTTCTCAAATATTGATGCCTTATTATATTACGCCGCCGAGAGCGGTGTCGCATCGCAGCCGGCAGTCTCTTATCATACAGAGCAAGGAGGCAACGAGGAGCCGAGGGGATCGTATGGCACACGGCCAGGGGCAGGGGGCAACACGATGCCGTCTGCTTCTCATCTCGCTCTGCTGATCAGGATTTCAGCTCGGTTCCGTTTGTGTTTTCCTCTTATTTTCTGTTAGATTTTTATAGCATGGCGTAGATCTAATTGTATTTTCATGACATGGCACAGCGCTGTTCGTGTTTTCCTATTATCGCTTAGTGTTTTCTTGACATGGCGTAATTCTTTGTGATTTTGCCCATTAAGGAGAAGACTTGCCTTTGTTTTAGTTGACCGTCTTGCCTCCTTTTCCAAGTGAATTAATGGAATAAGACACACACCCAAAAGACAATCGTCGATACGATGTCAGTGGAAAATCATAACTATGTTTAAAATTATTTCAACGATTGATCAGAATTTACCTCGCGGAAGAGTAATCGTCTCGTTAACATTTTTTAGCCGAACATTAATAAACCTCGATAAGCCGTCAACAACATGCATTAGCTCCGCCGAACCCCCTCAGTTGCGACTGTCATTCCCTCTCACGTGATATTTCCCCGCTTGATATTGTTTTGTGATAAGCGTTTTCTGCCATGGAATAAATCTAATCCTATTTCCGTGGTGTGACATGGCTCTGATTGGGTTTCCGGGTATCACTTAGAGCTTTTGACATGACTTGTTTCTTTGTCTTTTTTTCTATTACGGCACATTATTGTCCATGGTTTCCCGGCATGTCATTCACTGCCAACCAATCATACATGGCATTTCTCGCACGCTACTGTAATGTGTTACATGCAATTCATAACAGCTGTCCTGTCCGATCTTAGGCACCATCGAGGTTCGTATTTGGAAGGCTCTAAAGCTGCAATAAGATGAGTGAGAATGTTCAGCACAAAGTAAAATCCATTGAACTTTTATCAAGCGGGGTTATTTTTATGGTGCGTACTCTGGCGCCTCGTCAAACAGTTAAAGTGACGGTAATCTACGTACGCCCTAGGCTAACAACCAATTAACCCCGCTCCGCTCGTGAAATATTCACGTGGCAATCAGCAGACTATCTCTCAACTAGTTCACGCTGCACGATCGGCAGCAGCCGAAGCCATCTGCAGGTATCAACTCTCTTAACACGGTTCACTGAACCGAAACGAACTCCCCGACTAATGTTCTCGTTTTGCAGTATGTGGGGATATCTTATTAGCAACATTGCGAAGAGAAATGCTCCGTCAGAGAGATAACCATTGTGTTGGTAATTTTGCCAATAGATATAGAAGCACATTGAAGGTCGTTTCCCAAGTTCGCATCCAATCCGATGCTCATTTTAGACACATTATCGCGATTGGATAAGATAGCAGAGGCGTTCACTCAAATGCACAGACACATCCGACACTAGACGAATGGTTTTTTTTGTAAGTGGGGTCTGCGTAGCTGAAGCCGCTGCTTGCGTAGTTTCAATTGCGCTCGCCATTAATGGCTTTCCCTAAGAATCTTCCCCCGTCTAGCATACGAAGCTAATACTTGATAGCTTCGGAACTTCTTGTCCAGTGATCACGTGATGTTTCTCGGCATGATTCGAAAGGAGAGGGGATGAGCTCCACATACTCGTGACCAATATGTTAGAGGCGGGCTGATCTCTGACGTCCAGCCTGAGACTGTGTGTGTGAACACACAAGCTGACCTAGCGTGTAATGCAGCCCTTTGAGCGGCCAGTGAATAGGGGGTAGTGTGCGGGTAGTGTGCGTTGAGCTGTGTTCCGACGTACTGCTGATGATGTGTTACCACTGCAGTGAATTCAAAAGGCGCCATTAACCAGCTATGACTTATTAAGTCAATTCTCATCTTATCAGTGAGAGTAAATCTTTTACTAGCAATGCCCATGCTTGGCAAAAAGGAGCCGAGTAAATCCCAAAGGTACACATGCATGTACTACATATATACAAAGGTAATGTAGACCAAATACGGCGTATTACTTGCTCTGACAATGTGATGTATGAACTTAGCAATCGCCGAGAACAAAGATTGTCTCGCACCGAAATCCGATTACCAACAGACCGTCTGCCAACTGGCATCACGTGCCTTGTGTATCTGGAGTAAAGCCTATTTTTTTTTTCAACCTTTGTATTTGTCGAATGGTAATAAGCACTTCTCATATATCCATAAAACTCGAAAGACGAAGTACATCTCAAACTTCATCATAGTATTCCTTCTACATTTGCCTCGCTGCATGTTTACTGCTCGGTATCACGTCAGATGGTTGCTGGTAAAAATATGCAACAAAAAACACACACCTCGTTGGATATCCCACAATTTGAGTTTGGCAGTTGACGAGCGCCGCTGGACCTACATTGCTCAGCAAGGCCATAAGGACATAATCTTAGTCATTTGCATCAAGTGATTGCATGGATAAATAGCGCTTACAGGAAACTGCTGTTCACTGCCTTTGCTGTTCAACCAAGAGGTGCTCACCTGCCATTTCCCTGATTGACGTCGTTGCCTTCCACATCGTGCTGTAACCTTTTGACGCCGCTGTTGCAACTGTCTCAGGTCAAGTGGCTATTCAGCGTCAATAATTAATTACGAATTAATAGTGAAGTTTAAGTGCGGACAAGACAGGCCACTGGGACATCTTTCTGCAAGCATGCGATTAGCGCCTGAGGTACCTTGAGAATCACTTTAAGAGGGTGTGGTCGTCACAACAGGCCATGAGTCACGCCCCGATGAAGTCACAACAATGAGTGTAGCAATCACACGAACGCCTTTCCCGTCAATTGACTATGGGGAAGCGTCACGTCACAACCCGCTCGAATCTTCTACCATAGCTTCCTCTGACACAGGCAAGAGGATACAAATGCATATATATATATATACACATATGCATGTGCATACACACACACACACACACACACACACACACACACACACACACACACACACACACACACACACAAACACACGCATACACACACATACACACACATATATAAATTTATATATATATATTTATACATAGCGTAGTCGTTTTGCGATCCTGCTGAAATATATATATATATATATATATATATATATATATATATATATATATATATATATATATATATATATATATATATATATATATGTGTGTGTGTGTGTGTATGTATATATATATATATAAATATATATATATATATATATATTTTATATATATATATATATATATATATATATATATATATATATATATATATATATATATATATATATATAAATATATATATATATGACCTGTTAAGTCCCGTTCCAAACAGATGTGCAAATGATGGCGCATAACATGCATGCATGCAGTCGCTGACAGTGCCAACGGAAATGGCAAGTCAAGCCATCGATTATTGATCACAGCATCAAAGCTGTACAACATTGACTATGTTTGAATAGCAAGCTGAGTTATCTCATCCCTTGAAAATAAATATCACCTAGTTGAATGCCGACTTTATCAACAAGAACCAGGGCATGCTTGTAATGCATAATTTCAATAAAATGGATTCTCGTTCATGCGGGATAGACATCAAACGATATCCGTGGAGATGGTATTCCGATAATCTTGTTTGAAAGCTAGGCTTGTTAAATAATCAAATCAAAGAAGAAGCAATAACTGGTTGCAAAACGAGGACAGCATTGAGCAACTATATTCGACCTGTCTACATTGGATCATGACTCGGAGCATGAACCTGCGCTTACTGGTCTGCATGGTAAAACGAGTGAGTCAAGATAAACCGCGACAAACAGGTAGGTCCTATCCTAAACAACAAGATTTTCAACCGTGTCACACAGCTTTCCGCGAACTCAAGACATTTATTTGATAAACACGTTCCTGTTCAGTTAGAGAATTAAATGCATATCTGTATGGGTAAACATCAAGGCTAGTGAGCAGGGGTACAGCAGAAGACAATGACACGCTTCCAAGTCAAATGCAATTAGAATAAATGTTTAGCTCTCTGAAACTTCCCTAAGAGAATTATGTTTGCGAGTAACTAGTATATGACACAAAGGACAAACATCAGCAGCAACGATAATCAGATTATGCAAAAATGAGTTTATTGAATTCTTTCTTTGCTTGCTTCACTACATATTGAATGCTTAGTCGCGCGTCAATTTGTTATTGGAAACAAAATGCTGCAAAGTCTGCTGCTGGGCAGATATTGCTCAGCTCGGCTATTAAGACGTAATATTATAGTCACTAGAATCAAGTGATTGAAAGGATTAATAGCGCTGCAAGTAAGCTGTGGTTTTCGTCTTCGTTTTTTAATTTGATTGGCGTTTTTACCTTCCACAATGCACCTCAACCTTTTGATGCAGCTTATACGACTGTGCAGATATCAAGCAGCCAAAATAGGTCAAGACCCATGCTCCCCGTCTAATAGAAAAATGAATTATCACTGCATTTATGGTGGGGACAAACAGGACCCTTGGCCATCTTCTTGCAAGCGGTGCATTTTAAGATGGCGCGGTTTTGGCCGGAGGTACCGGATACTCCTACATCTAGAAAGTGTCATCAACGCCATTGTTGTTGTTAGCGCTGGCCATGAATAAAGCTGCGAGAGCGCCATGATCATGATATAACAGAAGCATTAGATGGTAAGAGGCAACTAATAAGGGAAAACACATACTGACGCTCAAGTATTCAAGTTACCATATGTGAGCAGTTCCAGTGAATGCAACATGGGGAAGCAAGTAGCGCCTTGGGATTCTACTCAGCACATGGATTTGCAAGGGCCAGGCAGCAGTTATCTTCTATTCATACAGTAACCCTAGGAGGACAACGAGTTCGCCACCAGGTCACCACAAATCTCGCCCGAACAATGTAAAGTCTCGTTTACGAGGTTTTCGCGCCCTATATCCATTGAAACTATGTCACTCTACCTGCCATCCCTGACATATCCCAAATAGCTACTTTATTCGTGTTCAGACGCTATTTTAGCAACTAGCGACTTTTCGGTAGCTGCAAGTTGAACGATCGCTAGGACATCGTCAGTGATCAAAACAACATTGGTCCAGCGAAGGCTCAGAGGTTTTCCGAAAAAAATATCAAAAGTTATGGTATATATAATAACTACTTGAAATATAACCCGCAAACTTCATTCAAGCAAAATCAAAATTTGGGGTAGATATGTATGTATACACACACACACACACACATATATATATAGATATATATATATATATATAGAGAGAGATAGAGAGAGAGAGAGAGAGAGAGAGAGAGAGAGAGAGAGAGAGAGAGAGAGAGAGAGAGAGAGAGAGAGAGAGAGAGATAGAGAGAGAGAGAGAGAGATAGAATCTCTCTCTCAGGAGATCTCTAGAGAGAGAGAGATATATATCTAGAGAGAGAGATATAGAGAGATCTCTCTATATATCTATAGAGAAAGACGTAGAGAGAGAGATATAGAGAGAGATATAGAGGAGAGAGAGAGAGGGAGATATATCTATCCCTAGAGAATAGATAGATCCCTAGATAGAGAGATATAATATCTATATCTAAGAAGTTTCTCTTATAGGAGTTATCGAGATCTCTCTTTCTCTCCTCTCTCTATAGATAGAGAGAGATATAGAGCGAGAGAGAGAGGGAGAGAGAGAGAGAGGGAGATAGAGATAGGGAGAGATATATTTCTAGAGAGAGAGAGAGAGAGAGATATAGAGAGAGAGAGAGAGAGAGATCTCTCTCTCTCTCTAGAGATATCTAGAGAGAGGAGAGAGAGAGATCTCTCTCTCTCTAGAGATAGATCTCTCTTTAGAGAGAGATCTCTATCCTTTCTATATCTATATTAATATCTCTCATATATAAGAGAGGAGGAGATCTATCTATGAGAGAGATATAGATAGAGATATAGATAAGGAAGGAGAGAGAGAGAGCTATCTATATCTCTAGAGATATATAGAGAGATATCTAGGAGAGAGGACCTATCTAGATATTCTCTCTATAGATATATAGAGATAGCTATATATTATATAGATATATATATATATATTTATATATATATATATATATATATATCTATATATATATATATATATATCTCTCTATATATATATATATATATATATATAAATATATATATATATATATATATATAGCGAGAATATATATATATATATATATATCTCTCTATATATGTTATATATATATATATATATATATATATATATATATATATATATATATATATATATATATATATATATATATATTCAACCTTTGCTGAATGATAGTGACTGATCGCCATTTATTGTTGTCAATAGAGGCTTATTTAACAACATTATTTGCTATTCAATGCTTGGATCTGCCTTTTTATGAATTTACTGCAATCTACGTACCTGCCCTTATTCGCGCAGTGAACCCAATCTCGTTCTCGCCCTTACTGCGTTAGGTTGCACGCACACATAACACATGCATACTTATAACGCGACGTTGCTAATAACTTTATGCGTATGTATATTAACATTAAATTGGTGGAAAGTTATGTGTGATAATAGCAGTTAATTGCGTCTGGAAAAACTGCATTACTGTTGTCATTATCTACAAAGCAATTTGGGAGCAACGTTAAAACGTTCTTGACTGCTAATCAATGGTCTTTGCGCATTAACACCTGAGTCACAATAATACTCTACTTGGTGAGTAGATACTGTGTATTTTTAATCCAATCCGCATTTGGAATGTTAACCACCACATAAGCATCTCTTCTCGATTGTCATGACCAGCTGGTGTAGGCATTCTAGACGATACGTTCATATCTTGGATGGTGACTATGGTGTGTCACAATGTACTCACAATGATAGAGTAAATAACGTAATATGTTTGACATAACTCACATGCTTCTTCCCCTGTGATGCAACTTAAGTTAACAGTTTGAAATGTCGCGGCTATACCCGCCACAGCATTCTTCCTAGATGGTACAGCCAATATAAGTCAAACTTCATGTGGTTCCTACTAACAGCGAATCTACGCCGAGCTGCTTTATTATGCCTAGATACTGATGATAGAATGAGTAAGATTTGTAAAGAAGTAGGGTAACAGCCAGGAGATATTCCGACTGAATTAGCATACACCAATCGTATTATTGCCAGTATGATCTTTCTCTCCTGACCGCTGACTCAACATGAATTACAATTGCAGCTAAGCCCTTACATATATACTATCCGTGGTGCCTCGGTGCCGCGAACGACTTACACCGATATTACACCGCCATGTTAAATTTCTCATACATCGATCCATTGCCTTTGGTTAGTGCCTGCTGTTCAAGTTATTTATATCCCCAACCAGACCCCTAGTATGAGCATCATCTATAATAAAAGAGTCACACCAGAGTACTTGAGATTTCTAACAAGAGCAACAATCTTGAATTGTAAATGGTTTTTGACAAGGTACATCAACCGGCGAATGCAACCTCTTTCAATATACAGCATATATGAGTCATGGCTTGGGCGTAGTATTATGGTTGCCTGTATGTAGTGTACAATAGACTTCCGTATGTTTTGTATTGGCTTGCTCATTGCAAGTTCACATCTTATCATGTTCACACGAAAGCAATACACTGTGTCTGCAATCTTCCCTGTTTCAAGATCTACAAACAACTTTGATGATAGCATTGCAGACTAGTTTACAGTTGCGCTGTCTTAAACTATACCTGACGCTTAATATGATGTATGTCTGTTCCATCATATGAATATCGCGACTATTCGCATATTAGGGGAACATAGTGTTTGTGGGATAACGTGTAAGAATGATCATGAAATCGTTGCTTGCATTGTACTGTACCTGAGCGAGATTATTGCATGACGCGTACTTTGGCGCCCTGTCAATAAGAGATGCTGATGTAGGTAGGCACTAGACTAATAAACGATTAACCCAAATCCGATGGTCATTTTGAACATCATTACAATTGGATGAGATAGCTCAGGCTTTATACTTCGCCACTCAACACTTCGTTCGCTCAAAAGCCCCGGCATTCATTGGATATTGAACACTATAGAAGGTTACTTTTGTGAGTGAAGGCTTTTTTAACGGAAACATCTGTTCTTTTGGTTTCAGTTGCACTGGCATCGATTGTTTTGCCCGCGAATGATAGCTCGCACTGTCTAGGATCTTGCTTGTCCATATGAGGCTAATGCGGGATATGATCTATGTGACACTTTAGTAGGCCTGTAAAACGCTGGAGTTAGGGGCAATCTTTAGTAGCAGAACGCGGTTACAGAAAGACTACAAATTTGACCAGTATCTTGAACCCATGAACGGATATGTCAGGAAGAATGGACGGGTGGGGAATTGGTGAACGGAACAAAGGGCATAGCATGCGTTACACTGTTGATGTTGCGTGAATGATACCAGAATCAAATGAATAAGGAATTGGTAGCAACGATATTGATCAATGAAGGCATAGCCGCTGATGTTGTATAACTAGTGACTCCGATTTTATTGTTCAGTTTTGAAATCCTGACTCGCAACCCAGATTTATGAGTCGGGCATATGGTAGCAGAGCGGGGGCTTGGTTCTCAATATTTATTATAGTACATTTCACTCAGCTGTCGCCAGATGGTAGCCAATAACTTTTCATCAACTGAGGTCACCAATTAACCTTTTCCAGCGTCGGACATTCCTGATTCCTGCTATTGCTCTGTTTCAATCCGTTCGGACTGAAAGAATTGTTTCACACCAGCTAAATTCATTGCTGCACTTCAGTCAATATCTTCATAAATGAGAATGTTATGAGATCAATGAAGAATGAATACACCTTTGCCCAAAAGTCGAACCATTCATATTTGATGTTCGTTGAAACAGCCAGAAATAATTTATGGGCGTTCATGTCGTTCGCGGACAACCTGGACATAATTTTTGAACAATAATGTCTCTTCAATACCAAGTGGCTAAAGTAAGACAGCATAGTCACCAGCTCCAATGCCTTGTTTATTTTTCTATCATTTCTGGCCATAGTTTCTCAGCATGTCATTGGCTGCCAATCAATCATACATGGCATTTCTTGCACGCTACTGTAATGCGTTAAATGCAACTCAGAACAGTTGTACCGCCAGATCTTTAGCACCATTAAGGTTCGTATTTGAAAGGCAAAGGCAAAACAAACTGTCATATTTTGGAGAACACCAATGGTCGCATTGAGAACGCCAATGATTTTTCTAAAATAAATCCAGATTTCGGTCAGCCGTCACACCGGAGTTCTGTGCTCTGCGATCTGTGTATGTACACGGCGTTCCCAACATGACCTTACCGCGTTCTTACTGCGTCCTTGGAGTTTCTATTGAGTTTACACGGCGTCACTTCGGCGTCCATACGGCGATCAGCGGCGAACCCACTGCGTTCTTAGCGTTTCTACCACGACCTTACCGCGTGCATGGCGTTCCCACGGCGACTGCAGGGCGACCCAACAGCGTCCTCGCTGCCAGTATAAAACTCTTCTGGAAAGCTTCATTCATTATTTTACTCTCATCCGTTGAGGTCACGCATTTTAACGTGTACGCATTTTAAACTTATACGCAAAACGTTATGCAACGTTATGCCGAAAACCAGGGCCGCCGGGGCGTGGGCGAGGTATAGCAGCCAGGACAGCCTCAGGCACCAGCCTCAATATCTCCAGCACCAGCAGTCATCTCCTGAAAGGGACTCCAGCGTCGAGTGATGTAGCGAATCGTCGGAAACCTGGACCCCCCTTGATGGAGACAGTTCCAGCAGGAACAGAGGCGCTTTACATTGGTTCCCCCGATCCTTTTCTCCGCGTTTACATGGCGACTCTACCACGTCTGTACTACGTTCCTTTTGCGTTGTTCGGGTTCCTACTGCGATGCTACGGCGACCATGGCGACCTCAGGGCGATCCCACGGCGTCCTGAGCCAGGACGCGCTCAGGACGCCGAACCTCGGCGTTTACTTTGAACATGTCCAAAGTAAACGCTGTCGCTCCGCGACCTTCGGCGTCCTTGGGGTCCCCACGGCGTCTTGATGCGTTCTCACCACGACCCTACGGCGTCCATGGCGTCCCTTCCACGTCCTGGGTCGCCGTAGGGACGCAGTAAGGACGCCAGTCCGGTGTGACGGCTGCTTCACACAGCATTGGCGATCCGTTTATCGATCGGTCTAATAACAAATTTATTATTTACACTTGTTTATTTTCCTTAAATCACACATATGCAGCGCATTGACAGCGTCGTTGTTGCCTCCTAACATCTAACCAGCTTATAGAGGGTTGTTTCTTTACAATAGGAGGTATCCCTGGGTAAATACAAATGCAAACAAGCACAATAGCATTAGTCAGTGAAAGTGAATAACTTACTAGCCTTGCCCATGCTCGGCGCAAAGATGCCAAGTTAATCCCAAAAGTTTACAACATATATATTTACAACATATATACAATGATAATGTAGGCCAAATTCGAAATATTATTCGCTCTGACATCGTAATGTATAAACGTAGTAATCCCCGTGTACAAAGATCGTCTCGCATCATAATACGATTACCAACAGACCGTCTGGCAATTGGCATCATGTGCCTTGTGCATCTGGAGTAAAGCCTACATTTTATCAACCTGTGTATTTATCGAATGACTTTTTATATATCCATAAAACTCGCAAGACGAAGTACATCTCATACTTCATCCCTGTAGTATTCCTTCTTCGTTGGCTTCATTGCATGTTTACTGCTTGGTATCGCGCCATTGCTCAGCCCGGCCATAAGGACATAATCTTAGTCATTTGCAAGTGATTGCATGGATGAATAGAGCTTACAGGAAACTGTTGTTCACTGCCTTTGCTATTGAGATACTCACCTGCCTTTTCCCTGATTGACGTCGTTACCTTCCACACTGTGCTGCAACCTTTGGAAGCAGCTGTCTCAGGTCATTCAAAGTTACAAGCTGCGCTCTCCGATGCTTACATGAAGAGGTATGGGATTAAAAGTGGAGTTTAAGGGCGGAAAAGACAGGCCACTGGGAAATCTTCCTGCATGCGGGCATTTTACGAAGGCCCGATTGACGCCTGAGTTACCTTGAGAATCACTCTAAGAGGGTGCTGTCGTCACAACAGGCCACGAATAACGTCTCGATGAAGTCACAACAATGGAAATCAAAAGCAAAAGGCCGATGCCTTAAAATATATGCTCCTAGAGGATAAAAACGCAAATACATACACACACACGCACGCACACACAAGCACGCAAACACACACAGACACAACACACACACATACGCACACACACATACATATATATATATATATACATGTATATAAGATAATATATATATATATATATATATATATATATATAAATATATAGATTAATATATATATATATATAAATATATATATATATATATAAACATATATGTATATATATATATTATAGACATATATATATATATATATATATATATATATATATATATATATATATGTATATATATATATGTATGTTTACATTAACATATACACATGGACAGAGACACACACAAACACACACACACACAAGCGCACACATACACGCACGCAAATATATATATATATATATATATATATATATATATATATATATATATATATATATATATATATATATATATATATACATATATATATATATCAATATATAGATATATATGTAAATATAGAGATATACACACACAAGCACACACACGCACACTCAAACACAAACACACACACACTCACACATATATATATATATATATATATCTATAAATAAATATAAAGATATATATATATATAAATATGTAGATATATATAAAAACATATATGTATATATGTATGTATATTTACACATTGAAATATATATATGTTGAAATATATATATAAATATAGCGCCATGTTTGTAGATATATATTTATACATAAATATATATATATATATTTATATATATGTATATATATATATACATATTCATATATATATATATAAATCATATATATATATATATGTTTACATTAACATATATGCATACACACAGACACATGCAAACACACACAAAAACACGCACACGCACACACACACACAAACACATACACATACGCATATGTATATATATATGTATATATAAAAATATAGATATATATGTGAATGTATAGAGATATATTAACATATATATATATATGTTTTATATAAACATGTATGTATATAGGTATGTATATATATATATTGAAATATATGCACATTGAAATATATATATATATATATATGTACACCATATATATATACATATATATATATATATATATATATATATATATATATATATCTATATTTTGATATGTACAATAAATATATTGATATAAATATGTATATATATGTATATATATATATATATATATATGTATATATATGTATGTATATATATATATGTATGTATATATATATATATATATATATATATATATCTATATATATATATATATATATATATATATATATATATATATATATATATATATATATATATATATATATATATATATATATATATATATATATATATATATATATATATATATATATATATATATATATATATATATATATATCTATATATAGGTATTCTTATTTACATACGCATCAGCACAGCTCACTTACTTGGACTAGGTGTTGATGCCATGGGAATAGGGTGGGAAAAAGGTAAGAGAACGTTTGGCGTTGGGGCGCATATAAACCAGCCCGCAAATCAATGAAATCCGTTCATTTTTACATTTCCCATGGACCATCATCTCAACTAGCGTCTTTTCTATAGAATAAAATTCGTTTTCATTCCGTATACGTATTGCGGTGTTACTGAATAGTTTAAACCCGCAAGAAGAATGGCGGATGACGCGCCAAGCTAATTTTCCCTATGTCCGCCAGGGGCGCTAATCTCGCGCCAAATTCGCTTACTCACACTTTCATTTTACTCGCGGCTCAGCCCAAGATGTTTAAAATGTGTATATCTCTGGCATCTTTTTTGAATCTATGTGTGACATATTGTCTGACCAGGCGTGATATCTGACACTTGATCTGTTGAACGGGCATGTGTAAAGACAGCTTTTGTGGGGACTATCAATAGCCTAACGCGGATTAAGGAGGACTACAAATGTGAGCATTATCCTGAGCTAATAACGAGTGATGTGGCAAGGGTGGATGGAAGACAGGTACAGAGGATTTGATAAATCTAATAAGGGGCAAACTATTCATTGAGATAAGGTCGATATATATGCTGATAATTTGCAAGGCATACCACTCTCGGGAATGAAGAAGGCACCATTTACTATTCAGGACTAGTTCAAGTCAGCGCTCATCTCTTAAACTTCATTAATTCATGTATGCCCATCTCCCCGGGAAATGACATGCCATAGTGATACGAATAATCAGCATATTATTACATTTTTCCTTACAGGTCATGTCAATTGTCCGTGGAAATAATCCGGATTGCAATATCATTGTTCCCTCCTTATTTAACATCTATCGGCATGCTAAGCACTTATTCTCCTTTTGAAAATACGGATGCAAACACACAACATTTCATTCGTGGGTGTTAGTAAATCATGTAGATGCATTGATAATGCTTAGCACAGAACAACTGAGTGAATCGCAAAAGTTCATATGCTTATACTAGCATACATATATACAATGCTGATGTTTACCAAACAGTATGTTTCTAGCTCTGACATCGTGATTGATGAACTTAGTAATCCCCGAGCATACCGATCGTTTCGCTTCATAATCCGATTGCCCACCGACCGTTTGCCAAATGAACTAATGAGTATATTATATTAATTCGATTAAGCAAGAGAATCTTGTTGTTTTTCGAATGGCATGTAACACTTCTCATATAGTCTAGAAAATAGAAAGACTGAGCGCTCCATAAACCCTTTCATCATCCTTATAGTTATTAAATCAATAGCAAAGTCGGTTAGCGTTTATTCCCCTCCAATTCTCATATTTTGTATACACATTACGGAGCATGCTTGTAGTACACTAACTCAATAATATTGATTCTCGTTCATGCGGGATAGGCATCAAATGAGATCCGTTTAGATGTTATTGTTTGAACACTAGGCTTGTTACATAATTAAATTAATGAGTAAGCAATAACTGTTTGCAAATGAGGAGAGTATTGAGCAATATAGATTCTAAACCGTGTGACACAGCGAACTCAAGATACATGTTTCATTCTCTCGTTCCTGTTAGGCTAGGGAAGCAAATGCACATCTGTATCGGTACATATCAAGATTCCGGTGGGGTTATACGGCAGAAGACAATGACACGCTTCCTAGTCAGGTGCAATAAGCATAAATGTTTAGCCCTCTGAAACTACCCGAAGAATTTATGTAAGCGAGCGCCATGACTTGAGAGTAAAGTCATCCATAGCTAGGAATTAGTATATGACAGAAAGGACCAACATCAGCAGCCATGATAATCAGATTATGCAAGAATGAGTTTATTGTATTTGTTTTTCGCTTGCTTCACCGCATATTGAATGCTTAGTCGAGTGACAGTTTGTTGCTGGTAACAAAATGCTTCAAAATCTGCTGCTGGGCAAATATTGCACAGCTTGGCCATTAAGTTAATGTTAGTTACAAAAATCAATTGATTGTAAGGATTAATGGATCAGTCAGGAAGCTGGGGTTCTTTGCCTTAGCTGTTGAGATGTTCACCTTCTTTTGATTGAATTGGCGTTTTTGCCTTCCACACTACACCGTAACCATTTAATTCAGCTAGTACAACTGTACCGATGTCAAGCAGCCAATAGAAATCACGATCAGCGCTCTCTATCGCATAGAAAAAAGTTATCACTGCATTTATGGTGGGGACAAACAAGACCCTTGGCCATGCAAGCGGAGCATTCTAAGATGGCGCGGTTTAGACCGGAGTTGCCGGGTACTCATTAACGCTATTGTTGTTGTTAGTGCTAACCATGAAAAAAGCTGAGATAGCGCAGTGATCATGATCAAACAGAGGCATTAGATGGTAAAAGGCAACTACCTAGGGGAAAACAAATACTGACGCTCAAGTATTCAAGTTGCCTTTTGTGAGCAGTTCCAGTTAATGCATCATTGAAGCAAGTAGCCCCTTGGGATCCAACTCAGCGCAGGGTTTTGCTATGGTCCGGCCGCGGCTATTTTCTATTCATACAGTAACCCAAGAAAGACAACGAGTTTGCCACCAGCTCATCAACAATCTGGCCTCAGCCATGTAAAGTTTCGTTTGCGAGCTTGTCGCTCCCTACATCCGTTGAAAATATGTCACTCTACCTAACACAACCTTCCGAACCTGACATATCCCTAAAGGGCATTTTATTGGGGTTTTAACGTTATTTTAGCAACTAACAACTTTCCTGTGGCCGCGAGTCAAATGGTCGCCAGGCCATCGGCAGGGACAAAAACATCTCTAGCTCTGATTGGCTGAGGTAAGACAGCACGTGCTCTGTAATATATATAGAAATTGATCTGGGATTTGATGTTATCAATTGTGGTATTTGCGAAGATAGCCAATGTTCTTTGAGTGAACTCCAATGCCTTTGCACCGTCCTTGCCGGTTTGGCATATGTTTCCCAGCTACCGATTCATAAATTATCTGATTGGGAAAGCGTATTTCTTATCATCCCGATGTTGTATGCTTATCCCCATATCATCATCCTCTTCATCTTCATCACAACTGCTTTCTCTGTCATCCTCACCTTCCATATTACTAGGAGCACCCCATATCTGAAGTTAAGTACTACTAACGAAGAGCTCTGTGTGTAAGTTCATGACACCTCGTTGTTTAAGTCCCACCCCCACCCCTAATTGTCATTTCTCAAGTTCAATCCTCAAGTTAGACCCGCATTTCTTAATCTGCCACACATTTGCAGAAACAATGTCAGTGGAAAATAAAAACAATGAATACAATCATTTCCATGATATATGCGAATTGTTTCCTCGCTATTTATTACACAATAAGCCGTCTATAATATGCATCCATTCCGCAGAATTGCCACAGTTTTGAGTATCATCCCCAGTCTACAAATAACCCATGATATTTCCCATGTGCTATTGTTTTGTGATTAGGAATTTCCTATGTATAACATGGATCTGATAGGTTTTTCCTTGTATCCTGTAGGGTTTTTGACAAAACTGGTTTCTTTGTCTTTTTTCAATCATGTCATATTTCTGTCCTTGGTTTCTCGGTATGTCATTGGCTGCCAAGTAATCAAACATGGCATTTCTCGCACGCTGCTCTTATGCTGTTACGAGCAACTGTCCAGTACGATCTTTTGCACCATGGAGGTTCGTATTTGAAAGGGAAAACCTATGTCGTAGCACTGAAGCCGCAATAAGATTGGTGAGGATATTCATCTCATAGTACATTGAACTTTTATTGAGCGGGGTCATTTTATGGCTCACACTTTGGCACATCGACAACTAGTTGTAAGAGATGGTAATAATCCACGTATGCACTAGGCTAACAACCAATTAATACCGTTCTGCTCGTGAAGTATTCACGCGGCTATCAGCCAACTAACTTTCAACTTGTTCAAGCTGCACGGTCATCAGCAGCCGAGACCATCTGCCGGTATCTAAGTCTCTTTACACGATTCGCCGAAATTTAGTAATGTTTTCATTTGCAGAATACTGGGATCTTTGCCAATGTATATAGAAGCACATCGAGGGCACTCTCCCAAGTTCGCCTCACATTTGGTGCAAACAGAGGCCTAGCCTTTACAATCTGTACTGTGTTCACATTCATTGAATATCATATCCTTTTAAGTAGGGTTTGCAAAGCTGATACCACTGCTTGCTTAGTTTCAATTGCGCTCGCATCAATGGCTTTCACGGCGAAGCGGCACCTTTCCCCGTCTATCTTGCGAGGCTAATACAAACTTGATAGCTTCGGGATTTCTTGCCCAGAGATCACGTGATGGTTCACGGCATGATTTGGTATTAGAGGGGATGAGCTCCACAGACACGGGACCAAAAGGTTGACGGCGGCCTGATCTCTGGCGTCCGGACAATCTGTGTGTTAACACATAAGCTGACCAAGCGTGTTATGCAGCACTTTGAGCGGCCAGTGTAAAGACGGATTAATAGGGAATATTAAGAAGCTGAACGCGGGTGCAGATAGACTATAATATGCCAAGCATCCAGAACCCATGTCGAGAGATGCCGTCAAGGGTAGACGGGAAGGGATACAGAGGAATTGATAAATAGAATAAGGGGGTAGCATGCATTGAGCTGTGCACCGACGTACTGCTGATGATGTGTTACGGTTATCATTGTAATGAGTGCACGAAACGCCATTTACCCCCTATGGCTTATTAAGTCAATGCTCATCTCATAAACCACACTTATTCTTTTATGCCAATCTCACGCATCATGGACATTCCATAATCAACCGAATAACCAATATATTATTTACACTTGTTTATTTTTCGTAAACCACAACTGCGCAACGAATTTTGCAGCGTCCATGAGTCTTCCTAACATTGCATAAATCCAGTTTATTTATGGTTGTTGTTTTCCTAAGGAAGTTTCCGTTTGGTAAATACAAATGCAAACAAGCACTATAGCATTAGTCAGTGAAAGAAAGTGATCCTATTCTAGCACTGCCCATGGTCAGCACAAAGAAGCCGAGTAAATCCCAAAGGTACACATGCATCTCCTGCATATATACAATGGTAATGTAGACCAAATACGGCGTATTACTTGCTGTGGCATTGTGATGTATAAACTTAGTAATCGGCGAGAACAAGGATCGTCTCGGATCATAATCCGATTTCCAAATGGCATTATGTGCCTTCTGGAATAAAGCCTATATTTGTTCTACCTTGTACATCTCAAACATTATTCCTATATTGTTCCTTCTTCGTTGGCTTCATCGCATTTGTACTGCTTGATATCAAGTCAGATGGTTACTGGTAACAATATGCAACAAAAACAAACACCACACTGGATATCCCACAATTTGCCGTTGGCAGGTTGACGTGAGCCGCTGGGGTGACAGTGCTCAGCCATAAGGACATAGTCTTAGTCATTTGCGTCAAGTGTCTGTACGGATAAACAGCGCTTACAGAAACTGCTGTTCACTGCCTCTACTGTTGAGGTGCACTCCAACCTTTTCCCTGATTGCCTTCCACACTATGTTGTAGCCTTTCGACGCAGCTGTTGCAAGTAGCTATTTGAAGTCACAAGTTGCGCTCCCCGTTGTTAACATGAGGAGTTGTTATGACCTCAATGGTGGAATCTAAGTGATGACAAGACAAGCCACTGGGATACCTTGATATATGCGGGGCATTTCACGATGGCGCTATCAAGGCCGAATGTACCACGAGAATCACTTAGAGTGTGTTGTCGTTGGAACAGTCCGTGAATGACGCTAAGTGAGCGTCTCGGTCAATTCACATCATGGGAAATCAATAGCAAATGGCCGAACCTTTAGCTAAAAAATGAAATGCTCCTCAAAAAGGTCTGTATATATATATAGATATATATATATATATATATATATATATAGAGATATATATATATATATATATATATATATATAGAGATATATATATATATATAGATATAGAGATATATAGATATAGATATATATAGAGATATATAGATATATATATATATATCTATATATATATATATATATATATCTCTATATATATATCTATATATGTATCTCTATATATATCTAAATATATATATATATATATATATAATATATATATATATATATATATCTATATATATATATATATATATATATATCTATATATATATATATCTATATATATATATATATATATATATATATATAAACCTATGTGTTTTTTTATGTGTGCATATATTTGTGTGTGTGTCAGTGTGTGTCAGTGTGTGTGTGTATGTGTGTGATTGTGACAATCTGTATTTTGCAGTTTGTATGCCGAAAGTAGATGTGTCATCGTGTGTTTTCCTAGACCAAGACCTTGCGTGGCTAATGCTGGCTTGATAGCTGCGGGAGTTGTCGTCAAGTGATGACTTTTCGGAATGTTTTTTTTGAAGTGTGGTTTTTAGTGCTTACTATGGGATGATCTCCGGCGTCTTGCCTCAATGAAATTATTCACATATAAGCTGACCAGGCGTGATAATTGGTAATTTGTTAGGGATGTGTAAATACAGATTTTGTGGAAGTTTTCAATAGCCTAACGCAGACGAAGGATGCCTGCAAATATAACCAGCATCCTGAAATCATATCGAACGATGTTGGCAGGGGTGGATCGGACAGGGGTCCAGAGGAATTGATTAATCTAATAAGGGGCATACAATGTCTTGAGCTGCGGTTGACATATTTGCGGATTTGTTTGCAAGGCATACCACTATGTGCTAATGTTGACCAAATACGGTTTAATTCTTGCTCTGGCATTGTAATATATGAACGTGATAATCCATCCACCAAATGAACTGGTATATTGCATCAGTTATATTTACCAAGAGAACCTTAGTGTTTATCGAATGTCATGGCACACTTGTCATTCAGCCTAGAAAATAGAATGACGAAGCGCTTCTTAAAATCGTCACCTTATATTTTGTTTATCAATAGCAAAGTCGGTAAGCATTTATTCTTCTCTCACTCTTATTTTTGTTTGAATGACAACATCGTCTAAGTTATATGACCTTCCATCGGGATATTTTATTGATCGATACAGCTCATGGCTGCTACTGCTGCGTCTGCTGTTGCTGATAGGGATGATCCATCAGCATAATCATCATATTTTTGGAGATCATAACCATGAAATAATGTATTTATGGAACTGGTGATGTTCAGTCGTAATTGCTCATTGTATGAATGTAACAGTTATCCTCTTTCAGACCCACAAAGCCATCTCTTCGCCAAGGCAATACACGAGCAACGCCTTTGATGTGATGTCGCCACTAAACTAACTAAAATGAATCGGCAATGAAATCGCATCGCGCTGAACAAATCAAGCAGAGGCTCTTACCAACTCAAATGTTCGTGAATATAAATACGTATGTTTTACAGGGCTACACCAAAGCAATCTCTCTGAATCCGATTTAGCAAAGTCACTCCAAATGTAGCCTTAATTGCTCCACTAACGTTCGTTTGGAAGCTGCCATTTTGGAATCACCAACATTATGAAGAGCAGTTTGTGATCTTTGACGATAAATAATCTTGGAACTTATTGATGTCGGTTGCAATATTATAAGTCCCGTTTGAAGCAGAGGAGCAAACTGCCCTTTATTAACACGAAACCGTAATTTGCATCAGGGCATGCTTGTAGTGCATAAAATCAGCAGAATTGATTGCCGATCATGCGGGATAGGCATCAAATGAGATATGCGGAGAAGGAATCCTGGTAATCATGTTTGAATACTAGGCTTGTTACATAATCAAATTAAAGAGGAAGTAATAACTCGCGGCAAATCGGGACGGTATTGGGCTACGATATTCGATCCTTCGGATCACTGTCTACATTGGATCATGACTCAGAATATAAGCCTGCTTTTACTGGTCTGCGTGGTTGAGTGTGCGAGTCAAGATGAACCGCGAAATGCAGTTAGGTCGTACCCAAACTACTAGATCCTAAACAATGACTCACTGCTTTTACATCTCTCTGCGAACTCAAGTAATATATTTCATTAACACGTCACTGTTCAGTTAGGCAAGCAAATGCATAGCTGTGTCGAAAACACATCAAGGTTCGTGTGCGGAGGTAGTGCAGGAGGCAATGTCACGCTTACAAGTCCGATATAGCGAGCATAAATGATAAGTTATCTGAAACGAGCGGAAGTGAATTGTGGAAGTGAGCACCATGACTTGAGAGTAACGTGACCCGTAATACCATGCAGTTCACCCATTGGAAGGAAAAGAATAAGAACAACAGCAGCCATGATCATCAGATTATGCAAAAATGAGTTGATCGTATTCGTTCTTCGCTTGCTTCACCGTATGTTGAATGCTTAGTCGAGTGACAGTTTGCTGCTGGTAACAAAATGCTGCAAAACTGCTGCTGGGCAGATATTGCTCAGCTCAGTCTGAAGGATATAATCTTAGTTACTTGAATCAATTGATTGCAATGATTAATAGCGCTTACAAGAAGCTGCTGCCCATTGCCTTAGTTGTAACGTTTCTTGCCTTATTTTCAATATTTGACATGGTGACGGCAATCTTCATACCTGCCTTCAACCCAGCCTTTATTCTTGCAGTAGCCCCACTCTTATTCCCGCCGTTAATGCGTTAAGTTGCACACACAAATATCTCATGCAAGAATATAATGTCACGCTGTTAATAACTTGATTCGTTAATACATCAAAGTAAATTGAAGTAAAGTTATGTGTGATAATAGCAATTAATTTTATCTGGCAAAGCTGTTGTCATTACCTATGCTTTATAAATAAGCAATTAGTGGGGGAGTTTTAACCTTATTTGATGATGTTAATAAAGGGTCTTTGCACATTAACCTTCGGGTCAAAACTTCATTCCACGTGGTGAGTAGATACTATGCATATTTAGTTCAATCCACTCCTGGCATGTCAACCACAACATTATCATCGCTTTCAGATTGTCGTGAATAGCAGCCATCTCATGTAGACATACTTGAAGCATTGTTCATATCTTGGTAAATACCAAGGTGACCATGCGGTGTCACAATGTCCCCACACTGATAGAGTAAACAACGTATTATGAAAATAGCAGCCATCACTCCGCTTTTGATGTAGCACGATCGTCACTAGCTGGTGCCATATGTCAGTATTTAATTACTCTGCACGGCTCGCAGAACTGCAGCAGGCTAGGCAGGCCAATATCTCATTAGACCCCATGCCTAGAGTGGGTGTATGGAGATGAAAGATGAATAATACACTAAACGAACTTTGTGGTGGTCTGGCCAATTGTTATTGTGGGCACATTGAAAGTCTTTCCGCAAGTTTGCTTCGAATTCGATGCTAGTTTTTCATGCATCATTACGACTGGATAAGATAGCTGAGGTTAAGTCGCCACATCATAACACTCTGTTTACTCAAAAGCGCAACAGCATTCATTGGGTATCCAGCACTAGAATGATTTATTTGTAAATAACGACCTGCATAGCAGATGCTGCCACTCGCTTAGTTTCAAATGCGCTGGAGTTAATGCCTTTCCCGCCGGGCGACACCTTTCACAGTCTAGCAATGATGGTGCCCATGCGAGGCTAATGGGGACTTGATTTCTTGTCCAGTGATCATACGATGTTTCTCGGCATGATTTGGTAGGATAGGGGAAGAGCTCCGCTTTCAGGGGTCTAAGAGGTTGATGGCGGGCAGAACTGTGGCGGCCGGTCGATATCTCTGTGTGACCGTATAAGGTGGCCAAGCGTGTTATGCGACACATTATCGGCTCATGTGAAGACGGATTAACAAAGAATAAACACTTAATAGGTGGTGAATAAAGTGAAGAAGGACTATTATAAATATTTTTTGCTCAATATCATTAATATTGCTATTGTTGATAAACAGTGTGATAAACTTATGGTGCTCGCTACCATTATCTCCAAGCTGTTTATGCATGCTATATCTGAGGTTTTCTGTGTCATCGATAATGAACGTTGATGTTTACCGATGCAGATATGCAATGTCTCTCCTAATTAAACGTGATAATGAAATACAAAATTGTACTCGCATCGTAAAGCAATAAGTTGCACATATGGTATCTAGTGCGTAAGTTTGAGTTAGGACGTGCTAGTGTGTCGAGGCTCACGTCGATAAATGACTCAACCATCATTTCTACCTACAAGGCTGGTAAGAGCAGTCTTTTATTCCGAGTCATGATCCAATGTAGACAATGATCAGAAGGATCGAATATGGTGGCCGAATACCGTCCCTGTGATCCGCGAATTATTGCTTCCTCTTTAATTTGATTAAGTTTTTCCCACCCAACCACGGCTGTTCAAAACGCATTGAAGCCCTTTGACGATAGCTTACTGAAAGGTGTACTGAAATGACTGACACCCATTTAATTGTGATTTTCAATACATATACTTATTTGCCCACACTGGTGTGTACTTTGGCGCCCCTTCAACAAGACCAATTTATGCTAATCCGGGTAAGCACTAGGCTGACAATCAACTTACAGCTGTGATAATCTGTCAGCTAGACGTTTTAGCACAATCGTCAGCAGCCATCAACCAGTACCTGATCTCAAAGTATGATTAACCGAAGCACAACAAACTAGGCAGGTTAAGTTCATATTTTGTGAGATATTAGGACCTCTCAGTAGCTAAGTTGTTAAGAGAAATACTCGAAAAGAACCCATTGTTTTGGTGGTTTACTAATAAATATTGTAGATACATTGAAGGTCGTTCCTCAAAGTTGCTTTGAATCCGATGCTCATTTTTGATACATTATAGCGATTGGATGAGAAGCCGGATGCTCAGCTTTCGCCTAGCAACACTCTGTTCACCTCATGCACAGCAGCATTTATGTTATGTCCGACACTAGAGTTTCAATCAGCCCTGGCTTCAATGCCTTTGCACACAAACCGACACCGTGCACCGCTTAGGACCCACCTTACCATGCGAGGCTAATGCGGGCTAAATAGCCTCGGAGATTTCTCGTCCAGCAATCACGTGATGCTCCTCGGCTTGATTTGGTAGGAGAGGGGATCAGTTCCTCATTCAGGGAGACAGATGTCTGTGAACATATTATCTGACCATGCGTGTGATGCGACATTAAATAGGCCAGTGAAAAGACGGATTTTATGGGGAAAGTTAAGATGCCGAACAAGGTTGCAGATGAGCTAAAACGATAACCAGCAACGTTCATTGCACGTTGAGAGATAACAGTAACGGTGGACAGGTGAGGTGTACGGAGGAATCAATGAATGGAATATAGGGCATAAAATGCATTGACCTGTGGATAATCCAAATAAATGACGGAGGCACTTTTTATGAGCAATGCCTAGTTCAAGTCAGCGTTCATTCTTAAACAACAATGATTCCTGATTCGAACAATCGGCAATGTTATTTGCAGTATGATCGTTGTCTCAAAGTATAATCGCGATATGGCTCACAAATCAATGCGTTGTCTGAGGAATTCTTCCTCGGAAAATACACGGATGCAAACTATCAGTAGTAGATGAGTAAGTGTTAGTAAATCCGTTAGTAGCACTGCCGGGGAATTGCAAAAGCACATGTGCATATCTAAACTAACAAATAATCGGTATTAGTGAGCAATTGCAATATATTTCCGGATCTGAGATCTAGATATATGATCTTAATAATCACGGAATACAAAGGTTGTCTCGAATTATTATAATCACATTGACCACAGATCGTCAACCAAAAAGATTCAGGCGCCTTTTGCGACCATTTGATTCCGTTGAAACAATGCCTGGAAGATGTTATGCCCATGTGCTTGTCGAGTGGCATGGGATACTTCTTATATAGCGTTATCACTGATTAACCAAAGCAAATGCTGTAAGATCGTCTTTCCCTTGTGCTCTCACAAATTTTGCATGCATGAAAGAGCACCACCGGACACTTAAAATGCGCCTGAGCAATCTAAGCTTTTAAGCAACTTCGCAAATAGGGAGAAGTATTCAGATAGGTATGTAAAATGATACGCACTAATCCAAGGACGACCAGCCACGATTGCCTGTTTTCTCCGTTGATCGATAGGCAGCATCGTCAATCTTCCATTTCAAGTAATCTGTATTGCATTGGTCTGGTAAATGGACATCGGGATTGCCTACGCTTACACCAATCGCACGCTGTGTAAACTGCAATGCGACAGATAAAAAAATATGAGCTGATTCTGTCTAAGAAATGTTGACAGAATAGTTTTTCGCACCATGCTTTGATTAACAACAACGCGGCTGATAACAAGATGAAAATGATGTTGATGATGATCATCATCATTATACCGGGCATCATAGCTACGACGTAATGATGGAAAGAGTGAATTAAGCCACAATTGTTGGATTAATGGCAAACTACAGTAATCCAAGAAATAACTTTTGTTTCGTGAACAAATAAGGACCAGTAAATGCATGTTTGCTATTTATGCTAATGCTAATCGATAAATGACCAATGTACTAAAACATGGACAGTTCCGCACATAACTGACATCTTATTAACTCATTGCTAGAAAATAAACATCATGGATACTAAATGCCGACTAAATTTATAAAGATTCGTGTTTGTACTACCTAAAATATGCAAAATCAATTACAGATCATGCATCAAATTAGATGCAAAGTATATTGTATCCTGATAATCACGTTTAAAAATATAGGCTAGTTAGTCGAGGATGGTATAGTATTATGCAGATCTTCGATTCTTTAGCATTGTCTTTATTTAACCATACTATTTCTCGTGCTGTTAGCGTGTCAGTCAACATGAGGCGCGACATGTTGGCATGTACAAACATTATCTTATACTCTAGTAACTTATTTGGAGACTTACTGCCTCGTATTTTATCGCGAGTGGCAGTTTTACCACGTACCAGCTAAGCCAGGTGAAGAAAGGCATGCTCATATTAGCAAGGACCCCGGCTTATGTGCGAAAGAACAGTGGAAAAGAAGAAAACGCTTCCACGCAAGGTCCAAACATGTCTCAATGCAGATTACCTTCCTGAAATGGCTGGCAGAATAACCATAATGTGAGTGTCATAAGTTTAGTTTCATGGGACAAGTTATACCAACCCGCCGCCTGGATTACGGTGCATCACACTTTGGACAACTAATATACAAGCAAATGAAGCGACGCAAGAATACATTCGACCTCGGATTCCTTGTTCTCAAATAAGCAGGCATCGAAGGGTGGCCCAAAATATAGCTTTGGCAGTTCTTCCACACTGTCCTATAAAGATTTGACGTGGCTAATGCACCAGAATCGATGTCAAACATATAAGCTAACCAAGCATGTTGTGCGCCTCTTTTAACAGTAAAGACGGAATAAGAAAAATGTGTTAATCATCAGAATCCCGTGCTAGCAAGGGTAGCTTGGCTTGGGAGGAGTATAGATGAACAAATAAATAGAAAAAAAGGCGTATCGTGCGTTGAGCTGTAGTCCTACACGCTACTGATGATATGTGAGGGATATCACTCTAGGGAATGCAGAAGGCGCCATGTACCAGCAATGACTTATTTAAGACAGCGCTCATCTCTTATATTCCTCAACACAGCGTTTTAAATAAACCGCTCTTGCGCGACGCATTAAGTTATTCTGGCTGCGTCCGTTCATAAAATTCATCAATTTCACTAATGGTTGTCCCCACACACCCCTACCAAGAAAGTCTCTTTCGGCAAATAGGGATGCAAACAACCAGAATTATATTTGTCAATGTAGATACGCCCTTTGCTACAATTACCCCTGCATGGAACGGAGAAGCCGGGTGAATCATAAAAGTACATAAACCTTTTAAACCTGCAGATATACAAAGGTAATGTTGACAAAAAGCAGTATATTTCTAGCTCTGACATCGTGTTATAAGAGCCTTGTAATTCCTGAGAACGAAGATGAACCCGCATCATAATGAGATAATCTATCAAATGGAATCATGCGCCTTTTAAGTCAATTAAATTTCAAGAGTAAAGTTTTGCTCAACCTTTGTCTTTATCAAACGGTATAGAACGCATCTCATATTGCCTTGAAACCAGAATGCCAAAGCGCTATTGGAACTCCCTACTTTACTTCCCCTCGAACTTTTGCACACATGACAGAACTAATGCAGCGATAATTTGAAACAATAAACAACGAAAACGTACCTTTTTTAAGCAGCCGCGCGAACTAAAGATGTGTCCAGGTAAGCGCGTAAGATAATACACACCAGCCCCGAGACGACAAGTGACGAATGCCAGTGCTCACTGTCGTGCGATTGTTAACATAATTCATCGTCCATCTGAAGAAATATGACTTGCAATCGGTTATGATTGATAGACTAAGGGATTGCCACAGCGTACGACAGCCGCTCATTGCATGGGCTTCACCGCGACGAAAGAGAATAATGTACAACTTCTATCGATGGAATGTTGGTAGATTATTGTACTATGCTGCTTCTGCTGCTGCAGCTAATGATGACGATGGTGATGATGATGATGATGATGATGATGATGATTATAATATCACTGTATATATCTGACTATAGCTAGGAATATTAGACTGCTCTTACCAGACTGCTTGGTAGAAATGATGTGTGACCGATTGAGTCAACACGAGTCGCAATATACTAGTAGGTCCTGCCTAGCACTAGATACCTAAACCGTGTCTTATTGCTTTTACTTTCCTGTTCAATTAGTCCTGCAAATGCATATCGGTTTTGGCAAACATCAAGGCTCGTGTGAAGCATGGAAACGCTTTCAAGTCGGCTGCAAAATGCATAAATGTAGTTCAACAGACTGAAATGACCGGAGAACTATGTAATCGACCAGTACAACTTGAGTGTAAAAGGACGTGTAATGCCAACCAGCTCGCGCATAGAACGAAACCAGTATATCTCACATTGGACCAATAGTAGCCATTAATATCAGAATAAGTAAGAATTTATTTATTGTATTCTGTCTTATCTTTATTCACCACATATTAAATGCTTAATCGCGCATCAGTTTGTCTCTAGTAACCAAATGCAGTCACAACTGCTGCTGGGCTGATATTGCTCAGCTCGTTCATATGGACATAATCTTAGTCATTTGCATCGCGTGATTGCAAAGATGAATAGGGCTTACAAGAAGCTGTGGTTCATAGCCTTAGCTGCTGCGATGCTCGCCTTCTTCTTCATTGATTGACGTCTATGCCTTCCACACTGCGCCTTAATCTTATGCTGTGGCTAATACAAATGTACGGAAGTCAAGTAGCCATTAGAAGTCACGACCAACACTCTCCGTCGCATAAATGAAGAATGATCACTGCATTTATGGGAGAGTTTAAGTAAGGACAAGAGACGAAACGTGGCCATCTCTCTGCATGTGGGGCTTTTTACTTACAGCCTGACCAGGACCGGAGCACTAACAATTACATTTAGATGGTGACATCAACGCAATTGCTGGTGTTAGCACTGGCCATGAATAACGCTTGCCATGTTCACGACGCAACAAAGGTATAAGATAGCAGGAGGAAAATACCGCCTTCGATTTTCGTTAATGACGACACAGTTGACCAAGTGATTGGGGAATTCTATTTATAGGTCCTCTTTTCCCTGAGGTGACGGTAATCTTCGTACCGCTCATCACCCAGCCCTCATTTTTACCCAAACCCTGCGTTATACCCACCGTAACCTTCTCAAAATACCCGCCGTGACCCCATCCTCTACATCACTCTCCGACCCCTTGACCCCATATTTACGAGGTTTTCTACTGTGTATACAGTGGTATGGGGTGAAATGCAGGTATTTATGTCCTTGAACATTGTAATGCACTGCAGTTGGCATGTGACATAGCATTACACAAATAGCATTACTACATATATTGTATAATTCTCTCCTCCGCTGGGTCAACTTGAATAACAAAGCTCTCCAATATACTCATTACCATGGGGCCTCTGTGATGCTAACAACTTACTTGCAATATTACACCCAATGTCAACTTTCTCATACATCTATCCATCACCTGTTGTTGGTATCTGTTGTTCAAAGTGATTCATGGATAAAATCGGGTGACCAATTGGGTGTTTGTGGTGAATGACAATTAACTCAGTTCTCAGTGAAAGCCCTCGCGTGAGCTTTATTTATAAACAATAAGCCGAGTCATAACAGTCAAGTCAAGCCAAATCCCCTGCTTACCAATCTCTCGTGATATTTCCAGCTTCCTTCATTTTTTATAAGGTTTTTCTGTCATGGCATAGATCTAATCATATTCCCTTGATGTGATATCGATCTGATGGTGATTACCTGGCATCGCTTGGAGCCTTCGACATGACTTGTCTTTTTGTTGTTTTGTTGTTTTATCTTTAAGGTAGCAACCAGACATGCATGGTATTTCTTGTATGCCACTTAGGTGCGTTTATGACCTCATAATTGCAGTCTATTTTGAGTAATGGAGATAATCGAATTCAAAACCTATGCCATTCCTCTGAAGTCGTGATAAGACGGGTGAGAATATTTATCACATAGTATCATAAATGAACCTTTAATAAGCAGGGTTATTTTATGGCTCGTACTTTGACACATTGTCAACCAGTTAAAGTGATGGTAATCTACGTTAGCATTAGGCGAACAATCAATTAAATCCTCTCCGCTCCGAGAATATTAACGCCGCCGCAATGAGCCGGCTATCTCTCTAATATGTAGAGAGATGTCGGCAAGGGTAGACGGGAAGGGATACAGAGGAATTGATAACTAGAATAAGGGGGTAGGATGCGTTGAGCTGTGTTCCGAAGCACTGCTGATAATGTGTTACAGTTACCAATTAAGTGAATGAAAAAGGCGCCATTAACCAGCTATGACTTATTTAATCAACACTCATCGTTTTAGTAACACTTATTCTTTAATGTCAATCTCACATAGCATTGACATTCCATAATCAATCCAATAATTGATACATTATTTACACTTTCGTAAACCACACATGTGATCGTACTTGATAGTTTTTTGCCTCGGTAAATACAAATGCAAACAAACACCACAGGATTAGTCAGTGAAAGTAAATCCTTTGCTAGCATAGTCCATGCTTATCAACAAAAAAACCTTGTAAATCCCAAATGTACACATGGATACAAAAGCATACATTTACACATGAGCAAATACGGCAAATGACTTCCTCTGATGTATGTTCTTAGTTATTCCCGAGAACAAAGATCGTCTCGCATCATAATCTGATTACTATCAGACCGTTTGCCAAATGTATTCATGCGCCTTTCGCATCAATTATACTTAGCAGGAATACAGCTTAGTTTTTGTCTAACTTTGTATTCATCGAATGGCATTGAGCACTTCTCATATATCCACGAGACTCGGAAGACGAAGTACATATCAGACTTCATCCCTATAGTTTGATTGCTTCACCTCATATTTACTGTTGGATCTCACGTCAGAAGGTTGTTGTTAAAAATGTGCAACGAAAAACAAACGCCTCGTTGGATATCCAACAATTTGACTTTGGCAGTAGACGAGAACCGCTGGAACGACATTGCTCAGCTCGGCCATAGGGACGTAATCTTAGTCATTTGCATGAAGTGATTGCATGGATAAATAGCGCTTACAGGAGACTGCTGTTGACTGCCTTTGCAGCTGACGTGCTCTCCTACCTTTTCATTGATTGACGTCGTTTCCTTATATACTGTACTGTTACCTTTCGACGCAGCTACTGCAACTGTGTCAAGACAAGTAGTCATTCGAAGCCAAGAGCAGCGCTCTCTGTGACTTACGTGAAACGGCTACTCCTCTGTGACGGAGGCTAGAGGATACAAATATGCACGTACATATCTGTGACTATACGTGAAATATATATATATAATAGATATATATATCTATATAGATGGCATTATATGGTGATATATATATATATATATATATATATATATATATATATATATATATAATATACATATAGATATATATATATATATATATATCATATATACATATGCCCTCTCTCCCTATAACTCGTCATGTTTGTAGTAAGAGTGATAAATTATATAATATATATTGAGACATTTCCGTTCAAAGGTACATCTCTCTCTCTCTCTTATATAAACATGCGGGGATCTTAAATTTGTTAACTTTGTACGATGGCGCATATATATATATATTATAGATATATCTATATATATATATATATATATATATATATATATAAGGAGATATCCCGTTAATATATCAATGTAAATTGAAGGAAATTTATGTGTGCTAATAGAAATTAGTTTTATCTAGCAAACCGCCATTTCTGTTATCACTATCTGCTGCTGCTCAGCATAAACTATGCCTCATTTTGTATCTGTGTGTGAACCGCGACCATTCACTGCGTCGACACAATCAGTTGCTTTGACGGTCTTCAAATGCCTGCCATACTATTGAATTACTGCAGGTGTTTACATTCTGCACACATAAGCAATACGGGGGCAATATTTAAAACTTGACGATGCTAATCAATGTTCTTGTAAATTAACCTCCGAGTCAAAATATTATTCCATATGGTGAGTAGATAATATGTTTTGTTAGTTCAATCCGCAGCTGGCATGTAACAACCACATTAGGCTTTCCAATCGCTGTGAACAGTAACCATTTCATAGCGACCAGATGCTTTGGCCATGTGGATAATACCGAGGCAACGCTTTGTTCATGTGGATAATACCACGCCAACCATGTGGTGTCACGGTGTCCTCATATTGAAAGAGTAAATGACGTATTTAGATAAAAACAACACCCAGTGATTAAACTTAAATTTTAACCAAACGTTTCGCGGCTATTACCGCTGCTGCATTCCTCCTAGATGCTACAACCATGAATGTAAAACTTCAAAATCGGCTTGATTTATGCCCAGCTACCGATGATGTAATGAATCGGAATAGTAGGGAGAAGTAGGGTCAGTGATAGGGGGAAGTCTGACTGCATAAGTATAAACCAATACCATTGATGCTAATATGATCTGCCTCTCTTGATTACGGGCTCGCCATGAATAACAATTGCAATGAAGCACTCCAACGTACACTACCATGGTGCCTCTGTGCCACGAGCGACTTACAGTGCGGTACGACTACGCAATATCAACTTTCTCATACATCGATCCATCACCTGTCGTACCTGCTATTCATGGATAAAAGTGCTTGACCAATTGTGTGTTCTTGTTGAATATCAATAAACTAAATATCCAGTATGAGCATAGAGATACACTACAACACTCAATATCCTTTGAGTTCTAACAAGAGTAACACACTTGAATTATGAATGGAATTACTACAGGGTAAATCAACCTGCAAATGCATCCTCTCTCACTATACAAAGTCATGGCCTGGGCATAGCATCATAATTGCTTTTGTGAAAGATATAATAGACTTCTGTATGCTTTGTTTTCGCTTGCATATTTTTAATCAACAGCTGTGGTTGCAATCTCCCTTGCTGTATGAGAAATAAACACATTTGATACTAGCATTGCATACGTGTAGACTACTTAACAGTTGTGTTGTCTTCAACTACACCAGACGCTGAATAGTGCGTATAACTGCTCCATCAAGAGGGTGTCGCCTTATTGGCATATAAAGAGGAAACATCTGTTTCATCGATGTGGAGCCGCCAGAATGTTCATCACATGGTTACGTGCATTGTACTGTATATGAACGGAATTATCTTTGGTGCATACATTAGCGCCCCGTCAACATGTCAAAGAGATGGTTATCTAGGTACGCACTATGCTAGCAAACAATTAATCCAGATCTGCGCATGTACCATATATCTTCTTTGTGGCACGATCTTCATTAGCCGGTGCCATATGCCAGTATCTAATTCCTCTGCACGGCTCGCAGAACGGCAGCAGACCCATACCTAGAGTTGCTACATTGAGGAGATAAGTAATCTAAATAAACAACAAATATTGCTTTGTATGTGTTGCCAATAGATATTGTAGTCACATAGAAAGTCTTTCCGTAAGTATGCTTCAAATTCGACGTCAATTTATTATGCATTATTGCGATAGGATGAGGTAGCTGAGGCATATTCGCCTCCTCGTAACACTCTGTTCAAATGCGCAGGCATTAATGCCGGTCCACGGCCAGACGACACCTTTCACTGTCTAGCATTAAAGTTGCCCATGCGAGGCTACAAGCTACGGGATTTCTTGTCCAGTGATCACACGATATTTCTCAACATGATTTGGTAGGATAAGGGAAGAGCTCCGCCTTCAGGGGTTTAACAGTTTAATGGCGGGAAGAACTGTGGCGGCCGGTTTATATCTGTGTGTGACCGTATAAGGTGACCAAGCGTGTTATGCGACACTTTGATAGGCCCATGTGAAGACAGATTAAGAGAGAATATTCATTAACCGAACGCGGAAGCAGAAAGGACTACAAATATGCCATACATCTTTAATCGTAGACGAGAGAGGCCGGCAAGGGTAAGCAAATGTGGCTACAGAGGAATTGACAAATAGAGTTAAGTGCATGGCATGCGTTTAACTGTGATCTGACACACTATTGATGATATGTGAGGGATAACACTCCAGAGAACGCCATGTACAGCAATGACTTCTTTAGGTTAACGCCCATCTCGATAACAACGCTCATTCATGAATGCCAAGCTCACTTAGCATTGGCATTCCATAAACAAAATCGTATAACCAGTATATCATTCTCACTTGTGGGCATGCGTCATGTTTATTGTCCGAAGTAGTAAGCCACACTTTTGCGACAGTATCCTATTGTGGTCTCCCGCGGTAAATACGACTGCAAATAACCAGTATTAGATTAAAGTACACATGGTTTTACAATCCTACACATACACATGGGTAATACTGACCAAATGCAGTATAATTCTGACATTGCGATGTATATAATCATACGCAATTTGCATCATTAAGATTTAGCAAGTTTAAAGTCAGGGTGTTACTTTACGTGTGTATTTATTGAATGGCTTGGAACACTCTTATATAGCATTAAAACTAGAATGACTAAGTACACCTCCAAGTCCCTATTTAATCCCTATAACTATCTAGGCATACGCAAATTCAGTGAGCCTTTCTTCACCGTGCACTTTTATATTCCTTGCGCACATAACTGCGAATTAATTAACTTGAAACCGTAATTTGCAACAGGGCATGCGTGTGCTGCATACAATCAGTTAGATTGATTGCCGATCATGTGGGATAGGCTTCAAATGAGATCCGCGGAGACGGTATCCTAATAATCATGTTTGAAAACTCGGCTTGTTACATAATCAAATTAAAGAGGAGGCAATTACTCGTGGCAAGCTGGGACGGTATTGGACAACGATATTTGATCCTTCGGATCACGGTCTACATTGGGCCATGACTCGAAGTGTAAGACTCCTCTCACCAGCCTGGTAAGCAGAAATGGTGGGCGAGCCATTTATCGACATGAGGCTCGACACACTAGCACATCCCAACCTAAACTTTTGCTCTAAATACCAGAAGCTTTACATTTTCTGTGTGGGCATAATTATTTTTATCGTTTCTATTTCATTTACACGTTCAAGACGACATAGAAGCACTACCGAGTCCGATGAAACATGCATAAATGTGGTTTAGCTGACTAAAACAGCCGGGAGAGGATTATGAAAGCGAGCACCATAATGTGTGAGTCGAATGAGTGATAACAACCAACTCGCCCATAGTCAGGTAAAAGTAAATCACACTATGGATCAATAATAACTACATTCATGAGATTAAGCAAAACAATATGATGGTAGACATTCATCGCGTAATTTTACTATCGTGCTCCTGCAATTTTTGCACCTATGATAGAATTAATATAGCGATAATTCGATCCAATAAACAACAGTAAGTTAGCTTTTAAGCTGCCTGTTGATCTGAAGATGTGTCCAGGAAAGTATGTAAAATGATACTCACCAGTCCAAGACGACGAATGACGAATGCCGGTGCCTCACCGTCAAGCGATGCGTAACATTGTCATCATCTATCTTAAACAATATGACTTGTAGTTAGGATTGGGTTCTTTAGAGTGATACACAGCTTACGGCAATCGCTCACTGTGCTGGGTTATGAACATTATGAAAAATTTAGATCTGTAGACTATCGTACTTTTGCTGCTCTTGCTTCTGCTGCTACTATTGATGATGATGAAGATGATGATGATGATGATGATAATGATTATGATTCAGCATAATTATCATAATACTAGCGTGCGTAAGCATACCGCGTTTGTGAAGACCAGAGTGAGACTGTTCACTGTATGGACTGTAACAGTTATCGTAATTCAGACCCGCAGAGACATCTCGCCGCCACGGCAGACACTGGGTCTGACTGACGTTAACGATTTATGAGCAATGCCTGCGCTGTGGTTTTGCCACTGAACTAACGAAATACCAACTGAAATCTCAGCAGGCTTATACGAATCAAGCAAAGGCCCTCGCTTTCATCGAGTTTTCGTTAGTTTAAAAATGTCTCTATTTCAGTGCTATGCAATCCCACTGAATCTAATTCAGAAAAATAAGGCAGAATTTGTCCTGAATAGTTCCTATATTTGAAGCTGCTTCCTCTGAAATATCTCCGCGATCTGATTAGACGATGACTTATTGTACATTGAGCGACTGACCAGGAGCGGCTAATGTTATTCAGTCCTTTTCATTTACAGCCACTTTTTGTGAGCCAGAGAAGATGCTGTGATCGTTGGCGACTAGTTGCGGACAGTTGCATTCTGTTAGATCCCGTTCAAAACATGCGTGCAAATAAGGACGTGCGTGATTCATGTTTGCAGGTGCTGCCAATCTCCAGGAGAATGGCTAGGTCAAGCCAGTAATTATTGATCGATGCATTAAAGCCGCTCATAACTGGCTGCAGATTAGTAAGAGTTATCTAATCAATTGCAAACAAATATAAACACGAGCAAGTATTGACTTAATTAACTTAAAACTGTAATTTGCACCAGTGCATGGTAGTACTGCATCAAAACAGTAACATGGATTCCCGATCACGCGGAAAAGGTGTCAGCAGTTGGAAACGGTATCCTGATTATCTTGCTTGGAAATAAGTAGCCATGGGAATCAGATTAAGCAAGAAAGTATTTGAAATATTTGGTCTTCTCTTTCCTCAACACATATTAGATGCTTAGTCGTGCATCAGCTTGACACTGGAAACAAAAAGCAGCAAATTCTGCTGCTGGGCTGATATTGCTCAGCTCGTTCATATGGACATAATCTTAGTCATTTGCATCGAGTGATTGCAAGGATGAATAGGGCTTACAGGAAGCTGCGGTTCATGGCCTGAGCTGTTGAGATGCTCGCCTTCTTCTTCCTTGATTGACGTCTATGCCTTCCACACCACTCCGTAACCTTCCGATGCGGCTAATACAAATGTACGGAAGCCAAGTAGCCATTAGAAGTCACGACCAACACTCTCCGTCGCATAAATGAAGAATGATCACAGCATTTATGGTGGAGCCAAGATGTGTGACCATCTTCCTGCATGCGGGGCATTGTACGTGAGCGTTATTTTCGCTGGAGGTTACTCAATCACAATTGCTATTGTAATCATCGTCCATGTGTAGAGCTAAGAGAGCGCCTTGATAGTAAGAAAACACAAATGTATGCTTAAATAAATCAACGCCGTCCCAGGGATTGCATCATGGGAAGTGAGAAACATCGTGATGCGTAAAGATTACCCTTAACCATTTCCCCCTCTTGTTCTTACGCTTACAGGTCAACAAATATATACGTATATATGAATATAAATATATATATATATATATATATATATATATATATATATATATATATATATATATATATATATATATATATATATATATATATATATATATATATATATATATATATATATATATATATATATATATATATGTGAATATATGAATATGTTATATATATTTACGTATATTAAGGGGACAATCAGCTCGGTTGTCGTTGTGAAGCTGCCAAAATATTTCATCACACGGTTACGTGCATTGGACTGTATACGAACAGGACTATTTTATTGTGAGTACGGTTACGGCCCGTCACCAAGTCGGTGAGACACTAATACAGGTAGGGGCTTGACCAGCAAAGAATCAATTCAAATACACTCTTGTACTATATAAATGGCAGTCATCTCTCCGTGATTTATGTGGCACGATCGTCATAGGCCGTTGCCATATGCCAATATCTAATTACTCTTTAGGGTTTATAGAACCGCGGCAGACTAGGCAGGTCTATTTCTTATTTGACACCATACCTGCAGGGGTAATTTTCAAATTCGATGCCAGTTTTTCATGCATTGTTGCGGTTGGATAGGATTGCTGAGGCCAAGTCGCCTCCTCGTAACATTTTGATCACTCGAAAGCGCAACAGCTTTTATTTGGTATCCAACACTAGAATACGCCCGTAATATGGTAGTCCATGCGAGGCATGGGGACTTGATTGCTTGTCCAGTGATCACACGATGTTTTTCGGCATGATTAGGTAGGATAAGGGAAGAGTTCCGCTTTCAAGCGTTACAGATGTTGATTGCGGGCAGAGTTGTGGCGGCTAGTCTGCATCAGTGTGTGAACGTGTCAATTGACAAAGCGTGTTATGCGACACATTGATAGGCTCGTGTGAAGACGGATTAAGAGGGAATATTTAGTATCTGAATGTAAATGCAGAAGGACTGCAAATGTGCCAGACATCTTTAATTCTCGACGAGAGAGGTCGGCAAGGTTAGACGGGGAATTGACAAATGGAATAAGTGGCATAGCCGTTGAGCTGTGGTACGACATACTACTCTAAGATATGTGAGGGATACCACTCTAGGGAATGAAGACGGCGCCATTTACCAGCAATAACTTCTTGAAGTTAATTCTCATCTCTTAAACAACACTCATTTCTGATTGCCAACCTCCTTCGGTAAATACGATTCAAACACACGATTTAAGTACACATGCTAATTCAATCCTTGTTATATACACAGGATATAAGCTACAAGCCTAAAGGCGACCGGTGTTGATTGGCAATGTTATCCGTTGTGTGATGGGCATCATTGTCCATTTCCATCAAAAGTAATATGACCTGTTTTGAGACCCTGGAATTATGTACTATAATGCTGCTGCTACTGCTGCTGTTGTTGATGATGATGATGATCCACCAGCATAATCATCATATTACTGGAGATCATAGCCATGATGCAATTGTGATAGAAACGGTGGCAGTTAAGCCACGATTGTTTACTGTATGGAATGTAAGTAATCCTCATTAAGACCCACAGAGCCAGCACAGACTGGGTCTGATGAAGGTGCTGGGGATGTGATTTCACCACTGAACTATCGTAACATGCAATACGCTGAACGAGTCAAGCAAAACCTCGGAAGTTGACTCGAATGAAGAGGGCTGTATAACATGACCCACTTTAAGCACTCAAAGCCAGTCCTGCAGCGTAGCATGCAACACCAGATCGCCCAATCAGAAAGCACATTACATTAGAACTATCAAAAGCGTCTTCAAAACAGCATCTTCCGTGAATGGTGCAATTGGAGCTCTACTAAACCCGACTCAGCGGGATTGAATTTGCGTTGCCCTGCAATAGAGACGTTTTAAAATTAACGAAAACTTGAATTAGTAAGTAAATCATAAAACTGTGCACTCAGTGAGATGTAAAAGCAGTAAGACACGTTTTATGATTTACTTCATAAGTTACAGATAGAACCTGCTTGTATATCGCGGTTCATGTTGACTCACTAGCTCCCATCATCTCCTCGAAGCAAGATAGTAATAGCAGGCTTATATTCCGAGTCATGATCCAATGTAGACAGTGATGGGATGGATCATATATCTTTGCCAAAAACTGCCCCCGTTCGCCAGGTTTTTTTTTACTTCCTCTATTATATGATTATGCAACAAGCCCAGTTTTAGAACTAGATAATCAGGATACCGTTTCTCACAGATCTCATTTGATGTCTGTCCCACACGAACGATAACTATTTTTGCTGATTTTATGCATTGCAAACATGCCTGGATACAAATTTAATTAAGTCAGCATTTTGTCCTTTGTTGATGTTTTATTTCAATCAATCAGATGACGCAGCCGCTTATTAAAATCCAGACAGCAGCGAACGGATTTCATGCATTGATCAATAATTAATGGCTCGACTTTGCAATTTCCATCACCATTTGCAGCGACATCAAACATGCATCTAATGCGCCCTTATTTGGATATCTGGTTCCAATGGAAGTTAACAAAATGCAACGGACGGAAATTAGTTCCGAAATTTTTAGTCATCATGGAACACTACCTCTTCCTCGGCACGAAACTCATCTCTGAGTGTATCGATGAATGATTCCATCCCCATTCCTGGTCATATTACTTGAGATGGACGATTGATGTTTTTACCAAGTGAACAACAGAGAAAACTGGCATACATTAGTTTTCGCTCTTGGGCTTGAGAATATAATTTGTCAAATCTATCGAGATATTTCATATTCATGTACTCAGGGATGTTCGGTCATGTGTGTAAGGATTGTGCGAATGCGCGGGGGAAGAAACGCATACTAAACATGCTGTTGTCGTACAAGTTATAACTAGTGAGATTCAGAAGCGCTTGACATTCTACTTTCAAGGCTCTGAGATAATTGCCCATTTCATTTGATTATCCTTAAATCTAATTGATTTAATAGGCATAAGATTCCATTAGGCAGATTTTGATGCGATACGTTCATTGTGCTCGGGGATTACTTAATTCATGCATCACGATATCAGGGACAAGAAATATACCGTATTTGGTCATCATTACCATTGTATATTTGTAAGCTTGTATATGATCTTTAACGACCCACCTGCCTTATCTGTGCTAAGCTTTTAAACGATTTACTTACACGGACTAATGTAATATTGGTTGTTTGAACATAATTGCTTAGGAAGCCGATTTATGTTTTGTAAGAAGGCAACAATTATATTGTAATGTTTTTGTTCTTAAAGAAGTTGACTTGGCTGAAACAATCATTGCTAATAATCGGACATATCTTATGTTAGGAGGAAGCAAGGATATCGCAAACGCACGGCTCAAGTGCGATTTATCTCCACGGAAAATTAACACGACGTATACTCACAAGAGTAAAAAACAAAAGATTATTTGTATCACCATAGAATGTCAATACATGGTGTGATGTACACTAGAATGGATGTGATTTAAAGAATGAGCGCTGGCTAGTCATTGCAGCTAAATATCGCTTTCCTTATTCCCTAGAGCGGTATGCCTCGCACATCATTAGCATTTATATATCCGACACACATTTTATGACCTATATTGGTTTTACGAATGCTTCTGTACCCCACTTCCATGTGCCCTACAAATATAACTAGATATGATTCTGGCCACATTTACAGTCCATCTGTATCGGCGTCAGGTTAGTGAAAATTCACATAGCATCTGTTTTACACAGGCCTATTAACGCGTCGTATATCACGCTTGGTCAGCTTGTATATTCCTGCATAGATTCAGGCAAGGCGCCAGAGATCTTCCTGCAGTCAACTTCCAACCACCCTGAAAACCTCAGCACAAATCAAATAGAGCAACATCACGTGATCACTGGCCAAAAAATCAAGTAGCTATCAAGGCGGCATGAGCCTCGTATGGTAGATCAAAATACGAGATGAAGCAAAGTTTCGTTCCGCTAGAGGAAGGTCATTATGTCAGGGCATATGAAATTTAACCAGCATAGGAATCACTTACGCGGGCCCGAACTATCGATAGACATTCCTTGTAGTGTCGAATATCCAAATAATGTTCCTGCGACTCAGAGTAAACGTAGCCCATCACAGTAAAGGATTATATATATAGCTACACAAATACATATATATATATATATGTCTACATACATATATACATTGATACATACATAAATATGTATATTTATGAATAACCATATACATATATTTATATATATATATATATATATATATATATATATATATATATATGTATGTATTTATACAAACATATATATATGTATATGTATATATATATATTTATATATATATATGTATATATATATATTTATGTATATATCTATATATATTTAAACATATATGCATGTATATATATACATATATGAACAAAGAAATATATATAAATATATAAATACAGAATTATGTATATATATGTTTACAGAAATATGTATAGGTGCATATAGAAATATAAACATGTATGCATACATATGTATATGTATATATATATGAATATGTATAAACATATATATTAATATATATATACAGATATAAATATATATAGGAATATATATATGTATGTTTATATATATCAATATAAATAAATACGTAATAAGTATATGCATATATGTATTTAGAAATATATATATGAATTGTCAGTTATATAGATATAAGTATATATATATAATTTTTTTTTTAGAAATATATACATATATACATATATATATATATGAACAAATATATATATATATATATATATATGTATATATATATATTTATATATAGATGTATACATAAATGTGCATTATGATATATATATGCATTTATATACATACATATATGTATGTATATATACATATATATCATATAGACATATATGTATATTTATATACGAATGTATATATATATATATATATCGATACATACATAGATACATACATACACACACATATATAGATATGTACATATAAAGAAATATTTCGATATGAATGAATACACATTTATATAGATATAAGGATAAATATACATATCTATATATGGATATGCACATATATACATATAAACATGCACATATATATATATATATATATATATATATATATATATATATATATATATATATATATATTAATAACATATATATATAAAAAATATACATCTATATATATCTCTTTATATATATTTATATATATACATACATATTATAAATATGAATATATATATACATATAAATATATATATATACACATGTACATACATGTATATATATATTTATATAAATAAATACATAAATATGTATAAATAAATAAATAAATATATATATATATATATATATATATATATATAGATAAACATATTTGTTTATACGTATATGTATACATATAGAAATGTATCGATATATATATATAAACAATTATATAGATATATGTATATGTATATATATATATATACATATACATATATATATATATATGGTCTATATATACATATATATATATAAATACATACATATATATATATATTTATAAATAAATATATATATATATATATATATTTATTTTTTATATATATCTATGGGTATATATATGTATATATGTATATATATATACTTATATATATATGTCTATATATGTTTTAACATTTATGCATGTATATATATACATGTATGTGTAAGGAAATATATATAAATATATAAATACACTATTGTATATATATATGTATATAGAAATATAAACATGTATACATACATTTTTATAATATATGATATACAGAAGTATATATATTTATATGCAAATACATATATATATATATGAATATATATATATATGTTTATATATATCAATGTATACATATATACCGTATATATATGCATATATGTACATAGATAAATATATATATATATTATTCACAGTTATAAAGATATAAGTGTATATATTCGTACATATAAGTATATAGATATATATACATATATATATATATATATATATATATATATATATATATATATATATATATATATATATATATATATATATATATATATATATATATATATATATATCTATGTCTATTTACATATATACATCCTATCATAACATCTGTTCGATTATTAAATAACGATTGTTTCCACCAACTCTACTTCTCTAAATACGGAAACATTGCAATATGATATATAGTCATCAGACTATCGTTCAGCTAGTTCGTGCAGCACGAACATCAGCAGACAGTGCCGTCCCCAGTATGGATGTGATAGGATAGACAGCTGAGGCTTAGCCATCAAAATCACAAGAGCATAAATTGAAAATAATTTATGCAGTTCCTATGCAAATCTCTGTCTTCTAGCCGTAATCTGTGTGTGAACGTATAAGTTGACTAAGCGTGATATTTAAATAAGTCCGTGTAAAGACGGATGTTGGGAGAATATTTAGTTTCCGAACGCGGGTGCATCTCGACTAAACATGTAACAACCTGAGCCCATGTTGAAAGACTTCAGCAAGGTTGGACGGGGAAGGGCTACAGAGCAATTAATAATTGGAATAAAAACCTTAAAATGCTGTGGCTGGACATACTGCTGATAATGTGTGAGGGACACGACTATGGGCAAATGCCAGCTGCTAGTTGATTGATGTACTCTGCAGTACATTATTGTAACAGCTTATTAATGATTGACGCATCACTGGAAAACAAACATCACGGGTATCAAAAGCAAGCTTGATGTTCACAGAACCATACTTTCTTGAATCTGCAAAATCATGTCATATCATGCAGAATGGGCATCCAACGAGATAGGAGCGAAATCGTATCCTGATAATCTCATTTAAAATTGAGGCTCCTACATAATCATCTTATGAAGGAAGAAATTACTCTGGAAATTGGGAACAGTATTGTGCAATGACATTTGAGCCTTCTGTCACTGCATATTTTAGAGAATGATTAGAAATATAAGATAACTCTCGCTAGTCTTATTGGCAGAATTATTGTGTTAGCGTGTAAGTCAACATGAGCCGTGACATGCTGGTATGTACAAACGAAAGGGTATGGTCTAGAATCCTTATTTGTGACTTATTGTCTCGTATATCTTCGCGAGTGCCCGTTTTTTACAGCATGCGCATACTCAAATTAAGTCGCGTTTCAAAATGCATATCCATACAGGCAAGAACCTTGGTTAATGTGTAAAAGAACAGAAGATGACCAGAAAATGTCCCAATTGTAGATAATTTTGCTGAAAAGGCCGGCAGAATATTCATTGGCTGAGTGTCATAACGTGATAGTCACGAGACCAGGAATACCAACTCATCGCCCATATTAAGATGCAAGTATATTTCAAATAATATACATGGAAATGAAAAGAACAACAACAAATTTTATCTCCCTTTTTGCGCTTGTTTTACTACATATTGAGTCGCATATTGTTTTGCTTCCAACAACATCGATGCATCCAATATGAAGCTGCATGGAATCGAGCAGCCTTTTGGTTTCACGATGCGTCCTGCTTCTCATCTCACGAGTTTATTCTTTCCTTTTAGGGTATGTCTGCTGTGGCATTTTATTCTTATGACATGACCCTAGCGCTGTTGGTGCTTTCCTTTTGCTTATTTTGCATATTAGATGATGTTTCCTAAGTTCGTTTTATATACGATGCTCATTTTAGAGATTTAATGAGATAGCTGAAGCTTAGCCTTCACCACACAACACGGCGTTTACTCAGTAAGCACCATTAAAAACCTCGGTAAATATGGATATATACAAGCATATTAGATTAGTAAGTGTCAATAAATCATATACTTACACTGCCCGTGCTTAGCATTTAAATGCCGAGTGAATCGAAAAACTACAAATGCTTATACAAGCCTACACATAACCAAAGGTAATATTGACTGAATGTCGTACATTTGTATCACGAATTGTGGTGTATGAACCTAGTAATCCCCGAGCACTAATATCGTTTCGCTTCGTTATCTGATTTCCAACATACATTCTGCCAAATGGAATAATGCGCCTCTTGCATCAGTTAGATTTAGCAGGATTAAGGCCTGGATTTTTTCTCTACACTTTGTGCGTATCGAATGGCATAGAACACTTCTTATATATCCTTGAAACACGAAAGACGAAGTGGTTCTCAAACCTGTAATCGGGATTGATTTTTATCGAGAGTCTCTGGGATGGCTGCAGCTAACGGCTATCTCTGTGGGAAGTGTGATGCGACGAATGAATTTCGATCTAGAAATGTTAGCGGATTTGCTTATCGTACTATGCATGATACTGCTGCTGATGATAATTATGATCCATCACCAAAATCGTCATATTACAGTAGATTACAAGAATGAAGCATTTTTATGCACATGGTAAAGATTAGTGAAGATTTGTCACTACATCGAACGTAACAGTAATCCCAAGCAGACCTAACGAACAATCTCACCGCCAGGGCAGAGACTGACACTGGTGGAGGTCGGTAGCGATTTGCGAGTGATGACTCTATTGTGATTTCGCCACTCAACTAGTAAAAGAAAACGGAAAGCGCTGCCCGCTGAACAAATCAAGCAAATGGCTTTTCCTCCTTAAGCTTTTTTGTTAATTTAAAAGCAGCAGAGTAACGCACAATTTGCATCGATAACTCAAATAGCATTCTTCATTAAAGTTGCCATTTTAAAACGCTTTTGAAACAGATTAGCAATGTGCTACAAAGCCGATGCGCGTTCTGGCTTTAAGTACTACGAGCGGCTAAAGTTATTCTTCGTTCACGGCCTCTTCCGAGGTTATTTTATGAGGCGAATAAAAGTTCGTTGACATGAATTTACGAAAAGGGGCGCATTAAATGCATATTTGTTGTCGCTGCAAATGCCAACGGTAAGTCAAATATTATTGATACATGCATCAAAGATGAACATTATGATTCTGTATTATATATACATATATATATATATATATATATATATATATATATATATATATATATATATATATATATATGCATATATATATGCATATATATATATATATATATATATATATATATATATATATATATATATATATATATATATATATATATATATATATATATATATATATATATATATATATATATATATATATATATATATATATTTCTTCCAAGAGAGTATTGCCAGTGACAGCGATAAGACGAAATCTGCTCCACGCGAAGACAGAATCAATGCAGAGCTGCTTCTTACTGGCCAGCTATCAAATGATCAAGTGGGTTTGAATTGTACAGGGAAGTAAGGTAACTACTGTGGGCAGTCCGACCGCATAGGCATACCCCAATTGCTTGACCGCTGAATCGACTTCAAATACAATTACTACGCAGCGGTTAATCATTCAGTGTCTATGGTGCGTCTGTGCCATGAACAATTTACGTGCAATGTTACGTCGCTGGGTTAACTCGCTCACTCTGTGATGCTTACGCAAGCGTTAGTGGAAGCTGTTCTATGTAATTCATGAATAATAACGCGTGTCTAATTGAGCCTTCCGAGTGAATATATATGAACGTATTTGTCAGCCAAACCATTGTATCAGCATCGTCTATAATTAACAAGCCGCACATGGGTAATGAAGGTGAGCTATGGATGTATTGAAGTCAGCGTACACCAGCCTGCATCTTTCCGTATGCAACAACTAAGCTATGTCTTTGGCATATCATTATTGTGGCCTTTGTGAAGTGTGCAATATACGTTTGTACGCCATGTTTTGGCGTGCTCTTTAATAAGTTCATCCCTTTTTATGTTCACAGAAACACAATAACGATGGTTGCCATCTCCTCCAATTTAACTGCAAAAAGCGCATTTTATAACGGCAGTATGGACGTAAAGACTATTTCACAGGTGTGCTCGAGTCAACTTTTTCTTGCACTGAATATTGTGCATTTATGATCTATCTTTTGCATGATGGAGGTCATGCCGCAAGTTTGAATAAAGGCGAAATATCCGTGTTATTAATGCAAAGCGGTTATGAGATACACAATCATATTCATCAAATGTTTTCGCCGGTAACGTGCACTTTGTTGAGCATTCAGAACTTCTCCAGTTTTTGTCTATTCTGATGTTTATTTTAGACGCATTACTGCGATTGTATTAGACACATGGGGTTAAGCCTTCGTCTAGCAACATTTCCTTTCTCAAAGCAAAGAAACGTTCATTTAATATTCGAGACTAGAACAATATTGCCTGCATAAACGATACTGCTGCTTTTTCGAGACAACGACTTGTGCCGTCAAGGATTTAGCTTGTTAATGCGAGGCCTATGCGGGCTTGATAGCTACGAGTTCCTTGTCCAGTGATCAGCTGATCGTACTCGGCTTGATTTAGAAGGAGATGGGATGATCATCTCATTCAGGGTTCTAAGAGGTTAACGTCAGGCAGATCTATTGCTTCTATCGCGATTCTGTTTACGAACATTAAAGCTCACTGAGCGTTTCAAGAGACGCTATTGTAGGCAGTATAAAGAAGGAGGTATGTTCAGTAGCCGAATGCCGATGCAGATGGACTGCAAAATGTGCCGAGCATCTGAATCCATGTAGAGTGCTTTCGGCAAGAGCGACATATAGGGTACTGATGAACCTATAAATGGAATAACAGGCATACAATGTGTTGATCTTTGGCTGCTGGTGTACTGCTGATGATGTATGAAGGACGCTATTCTGGGAAAAGTGATGATCGATCAAAGTATCAAAGCATGTAAAGTGTAGTACATTATTTTGACAGCTAATTATTGATAAGCTCATCACTAGAAAGCAAACATCACTGGAATTGAATACCATATTAATTTGCTCAGAACCATGTTCGTACTTCTTTTACATCTGCGAAATCATGCCAGATCATGCGGAATACGCATGTAAGGGAAATCGTATACTGATGATCTCGCTACTAGATGGTTTTGGAGGGATACGGCTATATGGAATGAAGGAAACAATGACTAGCTTAAGCCAGCAATCATCTGTTTAACAACTATAATTATTGAATGCAAATCTCGGCCAACATTGACATTCCATGTTGATTCGAATAATTAGCCTAGTAATGAAAGTTGTGAAAATGCATCATATCTATTTTCGGTTTCAGTCAGTGTAATGTATTGGCAGTATCCTTCTTGTCTCCTTGCTGTCTGCGAGCCTATTTTCAATCTTGCGTACGAATTGAGTATGTTGCGCCAAAGAAGTCTTCTTCAGTAAATAAGGATGCTAACAATTAGTATAAGATTAGTCGGTGTAATTGAATAGAGGACGGTGTAATTGCGACATTATATACATGCATACACAGATATGTGCGTATATGACAGAGTATCACTGCACACATGAAAATACAACATTCTTAAGCAACTTTGAAAACGTAAATGTCCATAACTGAACATCGATACGCACCACTCCAAATACGACTAGTGACGAATGCCATTATTCTCTGTCGTGCAATACGCAGCATCATCAACCGTCTATCGCCAGTTATATGTCCAGTAATCTAGATTGATTGCGTTAGATTAATGAACTTTGGGAATGCCAACACTTATGGCAATAGCTCACAATGAGGACTGTTTAGTTACCAATGGGAAATATTTGCTCTGTCTGACTGATAAATGTTGGCGTATTTGTTTATCATACTTTGCTTGGAAAATATGAACTGAAGCTGATCATGATGATGACGAAGAAGAAAAAAGGTGATGACAATGTTGATGATCATGATCATCAAAATACTGGATGTCATAAGGATGACGTACTATGACGGTAATGGTGTATTTAGATAAAGTAATCCTCGTCTGATGCATGCCCTAGGGTGCCATTTGGAACAGCAAGCCCATTAGATGCATGTTTGCCTTCTCTCGGAAATGGCTTGCTCAAATCATAAACTATTAACCAATGTTTCAACGCCTGGATAGTGACTGCATTGTGATTAGACGGCTGAGTCCATTCATCGCTGGAAAACAAACATCAGGTGCTAACTTAATGAACACCTGGGCTTAATTCTCGTCGCGGATTGCTTGTAATTCATGAAATCGGCAAAATGCATTCCGCATTATGAGAGATAGACAATCAATCATTCCGATGACATTGTATCCTGATTATCTTGGTTTAAAACAAGGCTTGTTACATAATCATTTATGAACAAGTAATAATTTGTGGCAAGCAAGTGCGGTATAGTACAATGATATCCAGTCCATCTGGTCACTGTAAACATTCGACTATGATTATTTCCCAGCGACTTATAAGTAGCGAAGGCTACATGCCTCGTAGGATGTCCATAAACGTGGCCACTAAGCTCATTTGCTCAGCCGGGCATTGATAAACTAATCAATCAAGATCAATACAATACAAACTGCATTTAGGGTGGAATTTGAATAATGAAAAGCCGAAACGCACGCAGGAAGTTGCACCATGCCACAATCTTGGTCCCGCAGAATAAACAATATCTACATTTCCAATTGTCTTCCAAAGCAAACAAGTGCATCCAACCGGATTAAGAAACAAGTATATATTTCACAGTGGTAAAACATATTCAAAGAAAAGAAATGAGTGAGAAAGAAATTCATATCTGATATCTTACTGCTATCGTTAAAATATATTAAATGTACAATCGTTCGATATCCCCGAATTTGGCTTTGACATTATTGGATTAAGGTGCAGGCCGACAACAAGCACACATTTGTAGCTGTTAGCATCATTTGAATGCAATAATGCTTAGTGCTTAAAGGTAGAAGCCTTTTATTGCCATAGCTGTTATTGTGGTCTTCTAGTATGCAATTGTATGAAACAAAAGTAGCCATTTGTGTCAAGACTAATACTCTTGGTGAAATTAATACATATGTATATATATATATATATATATATATATATATATATATATATATATATATATAGATATATATATATATATATAGATAGAGAGAGAGATAGATATAGAGAGAGAGAGATATATATATCTCTAGAGAGAGATCTAGATACCTCTACTCTATCTCCTCTAGATATCTCTCTCTCTTTCTCTCTATCTCTCTCTAGATATCCCTCTCTCTCTATATCTATAGATATCTGTATAGAGGATCTCTCTTCTCTCTCTCTCTCTCTCTCTCTCTCTCTCTCTCTCTCTCTCTCTCTCTCTCTCTCTCTCTCTCTCTCTCTCTCTCTCTCTCTCTCTATATCTCTCTCTCTATCTCTCTCTCTATATCTATATCTATATATATATATATATATATCTATAGTGACGATTACAACCATTCGTTGAATCCAACCATTCGTGGACAAAATTTTTAAGTGATTTTTTGCTGTCATTTATTAATAACTATTAATGCGGTATATATTGATTGATGTAATGAAAATGTTTAATGCAAATAAAAATATGTTTTACACTTTGTATTCCTAATATATACTTTAGGTCCTCTAATGGTCGTCAACGAATGGTCAGGATGCTTATTTATAAGTACTTATACAACCTTTCGTGCCCATATATATTTACATGTATTTGCGGAATACCGATATTTTTGTAATCATTTTCATCCTTCATGGATTAGAAATATAAAATTTATTATTGATGTGATCATTATGAACGATTAGCAATGTTTTTCAATATAATTTAATGTTGAAGATAGATGAATAATGAGAAAAAATGAGGTTTTCGGTAATAAAATGTTAAAATCAATTATATATCTTAATACTTCCTATAATATTCGAAACTCAATGAAATCTTTCGTGAAAGGTTATTATTGTACGTCACTAAGACTAGAAAATAATATTAAATTGGTCAAACCAATATATTTTCAAACCTTGTGAACGAAATGGGCTTTGACTTTATGTGGACATAGCGGTATATCCTTTCGTGGACCAAAGTCTACGAAAGGTTGGCGGTTTGTCCACCAAAGGTTGCGTTCGAGCTAATATATGTATATATATATATATATATATATATATATATATATATATATATATATATATATATATATATATATATATATATATATATATATATATAGCCGTCCTGATAAGTCATCTTTAATAGCAAAACCAGTTGAAGTGACGGATGGCAGTGCAGACGGTTGGACGACATGGAGGGCCACCATTACTGATCTCCGTGCGGTGGCTGTCCTGTCAATTGTAGTATTATCTGTGCTCGTTCATACAGAGCTAATGAATTGCGTCCTATGATGTGTTTTTCTAGGATTTTTAGCTGAGTTTATCCGGCTGTGTGGCCAGCCATGGTTCAAGACGCTCAAACAGTTCACCTCACATAAGAATGACAGCTACACATGAAAATACAACAGAACAGTCTGAGCTCTTAAGCCGCTTTGCAAACGTAAATACCCAGATATGTACAATGATACGCACCGCCCCAAATACGACTAGTGACGAACCCCCTTATCTTCCGCCGTGCAATACGCAGCATCCTACACCGTCCATCTCCAGTAATATGACATGTAATCTAGATTGATTCGGTTTGATTTATGAACTTTGGGAATGCCAACGCTTAAGGCAATGGCTCACAATATGGACTGTCATGCTACAAATGAGAAATATTTGCATTGTCTGACTAAGAAATACTTTGCTTGGAAAATACAAGCTGATGGTGATCATGATGATGACGAAGAAGAAAGAAGGTGATGACAATGTTGATGATTATGATCATCAAAATACTGGATGTCATAAGAATGACATACTTTGACGGTAATGGTAAATTTAGTTAAAGTAGTTCTCGTCTAATGCATGCCCTAGGGTACCATTTGGAACGGACGAGCCCATAAGATGCATGTTTGCTTTCTCCGCAAGTGCTTTCAAGTCATGAAATATTGACCAATCTTTCACAGACTGGATAGCGCTCAACAATATTAACTGTATTGTGATAAGACCCTAGAAAACAAACATCATTCGGACCAGGTGCTGACCTGATGAACACCTGGGCTTAATTTGCATCGCGGATTGCTTGTAATTCATGAAATCAGAAAAATTCATTCCGCATCATGCGAGATAGACAATCAATCAATCCGAGGAAATTGTATCCTGATTGTCTTGCTTTAAAACAAGGGTTATTATATAGTCATTTATGAGCACGTAAAATGTATGGTAAGCAAGTACTGTATTGTGCAGTGATCTTTAGTCCATCTGGTCATTGCATACATTGGACTATGATTATTTGCCAGCGACTTAAATGCAGCAAAGGCTACATGCCTCGTGGGATGTACATAAACGTGGCCTAGAGAGTAACTTAGAGCCACTAGGCTTATATTGCTCAGCCGGCATTAATATACTAAATTACGTGCTGCAAGTGATTGCATTGATGAATACAAACTGCATTAATTTTGGAATTTAAATGATGAAAAGTCGAGACGCATATGTATATTTATATTTATTACACATATATTTATATGAATATAATTATGAATATATACATATGTCTATAAATGTATGAACATACATATGTATTTAAATACATATGTAAAATATATCGATATATATATATCTTTGTATTTGTTTATGTATTCATATATTAATTATGCGTATGTGTATATGTATAAGTATAAAGCAAAGCATCCAGTTGGCTGTTTGCGTGACATGGAAATGACAACATATTAATTTGAAATTCCTTACTTCTTCCATGCAAATGATGACCGTTGTATCGAACTCAATACGTGTTTCTTTCGCTCATGATCCTTACACATTTGACAGAACATCTTTTTGCGCATTAATGTACTTCAGAACGATCTGATCTCTTAAGCTGCTTCGCGCACGGAAGAAGAACCACGATAAGTATGTACATTGATGCGCACAAGCTCAAGGGCGATTTGTGACGAATGCCAATGATCTGCGTTGAACGATGGGCAGTATCGTCCATTGCACTTCTTAAACAACTTTAACTGAAATCATGATGGATTTGGATCAATCAAAGGACGCCGAGCTTACAAAGGCTTGAGACAATCGATCACTGTGATGCCGCAATGCGACAAACAGCAATATGAACGGTTTCCGTCCAAGGCATACTGTCACATTTGCAGATCGCCTTGCAAATGCAGCTGCTGCTGATAATGATGGTGATACATAAGCATTATCATGATGTCCCTGAACATCATATACATGATGTAATCTTGATAGTGACGGAGAAAGTCAGCCACTAATATGAACATAATAGAATGTTACGATAGCATCTACAAAAATTATGTTAAGTTCCATTCGAGCACAATGTGCAGATAAGGGCCCGTTATATGCTAGTTTGCTCAATCTGCAATTACCAAAACAAATATCATTATCATTATGGTTATATCATCGTTCAAATAAGAGGTAGAGATATCTCATATTTTAAAAAAGGACAGAATTAACCAACTTGAAAACACAAGGTTCATTAGATTATGTATGTATGTATATATATATATATATATATATATATATATATATATATATATATATATATATATATATATATATATATATATATATATATATATTTATCTATATATAACTATAATATATATATATATATATATTTATTTATTGATATATATATATATATGTATATATATATATATATATCACACACCTATATTTATATCTCTATATATTATATATATATATATTTTATATATATATATATATATATTTTTTCTATCTATCTCTGTGGGTGTGTGTGTGTGTGTGTGTGTGTGTGTGTGTGTGTGTGTGTGTGTGTGTGTGTGTGTGTGTGTGTGTGTGTGTGTGTGTGTATGTTCAGATACAGAGGAACTGATGAATGGAGCTGAGATAAACGCCAGCTTGTAATCGATTAATTTGTGAAAGTATGTACTTTGCAGTGCATTATTGTAACAGTGTATTAATGATTGGCGCATTGCTAAAAAACAAACACCTCGGGTATCAAAAGCAAGCTTAATTTACTTGTACTTCCTTAATTCTGCAAAATCATGTCAAATCATGCAAAATGTGCATCAAACGAGATATGAGAAATAACGTATCCTGATGCTCCCTTTACAAAATTTAGGCTCTTAACATAATCATCGTATGAATTAACAGTAGCATATTAGTTTGTTGCCAGAAACTAAGAAGCAGTTGAAACTACCGGCCTCAAGGAGCATCCCACACCTTAGTCTTGTCAGTTCATGACGCGTCCTGCTTCTCTTCTTAAGCAAATCTGCAAGTGGATGTCGATTTCAGCTCGAACCTGTTTGTGTTCTTGCTCTGTAAAGTTAGTTTGATGTCGAACCATTGTATTTTTATGACATGACCCAGTGCTGTTTGTGCTTACCTTTTGCTTATTTTGCTCATTGGAGGTCGTTTCCCAGGTTCGTGATATATCCGATGCTCATTTTAGAGATAAGATGAGATAGCTGAGACTTAACTTTCACCACTCAACACTTCGTTTACTTGATAAATATGGATACAAACAAGCAATATTAGAATAGCCAGTGTAAATAAATCATATACTTGCACTGCCAATGCTTAGCATTGAGAGGCCGAGTGAAGTGCACAACTACATATGTTTATACAAGCCTACACATATACAAAGGTAATATTGACCGAATGCAGTACATTTGTATCTCTGAAATTGTAATGTATGAACCTAGTAATCCTTGAGCACCAAGATCGTTTCGCTTCATAATCAGATTACCCCCAGACAGACTGCCAAATGGAATCATGCTCCTTTTGCATCAATTAGATTTAGCAGGATTAAGGCCCGGGTGTTTTTCTACACTTTGTGCGTATCGAATGGCATGGAACACATATATCCTTGAAACACGAAAGGCTAAAAGCCTCTCAAACCTGTAATCGGGATTGATATTTTATCGATAGTCTCTGGAATGGCTGCACCCTACGGCGGCCGGTAGTCTCTCTATGCTCGAATGAGTTTCTTTTTAAGGAATGTAGGCTGATTCGCTTATCGTACTATGTATGATACTGCTGCAAATGATACTGATGATCCATCACCAAAATAATCATATTACAGTAGATCATAAGTATGAATTTTTTAATTATGGAAGTGGTAAAGATCGGTCACGATTTGTCACCACATGGAATGTTACAGCAATCCCAAGCAGACACATCGAACAATCTCACCACCAGGGCAGAGACTGACACTGGTGGAGGTCGGCAGCGATTTGTGCGTGACGCCTCTGTTGTAATTTCGCCGCTGAACCAAAGGTCTTGTTATAAAAAGATACCCGACACAACGTTTCCTTTGAGAGGCTTGCGACCACCTGGTTTCGTGGAAGCTAAAATGTAAACAAAAGCGCGTGGCTCAAAGGCAAAAGATCGATCGGCGATGGTATGTACTTTCTAAAATTTAACGACTTTTTGATAGAGCCAATACATAAAAATCAAGCCATCTCCTATTGACACCTTTTTATCAATTTGTGTGACGATTTACTAACTACAATATTTTTTATGAACGTTTGAACGAAGTCGCATATATCAGTATCTATCCCAGGCCTAGCCCCGATCGGACGGTAAAATACATACTTGCTCAGACGTCATGTAGGACTGAATTTACCCTTTTTTAAGACATAGTCGGACGTCTAGTCTACCCTTATTTGATGTTAAAAGATTAATCTGAATCATATTGGTTTTGTCATTAGTGTGGACATATTTGCGGCGGAATATAAGAAGTTGATTTAAACACATGCTCATGATTTCCCGATTGAATGATATTGGATTTGTCACCCGAACCTTTACCTAATCAACAGGCTGCATTGTCGTTTGATGGGTGACCCTGTGCAGACGTATGATTTTATTATGTAGTACTGTAACATGTATTCTTGCCTATTTTGAATAATGATATAATAATGAATAATTTCAGGACATAGCATATACATAAAACATTGATGCAGCATGAATTTAATCATCATTAACTCTCTCTCTCTCTCTCTCTCTCTCTCTCTCTCTCTCTCTCTCTCTCTCTCTCTCTCTCTCTGTCTCTCTCTCTCTCTCTCTCTCTTCTGTCTCTCTCTCTTTGTCTCTCTCTCTCTCTCTCTCTCTCTCTCTCTCTCTCTCTATATATATATATATATGTACACACATATATATATATATTTATATATATATCTATATATATATATATATATATACATATATATATATATTTATATATATATATGATATATATATATATATATATATATATATATATATATATATATATATATCTATATATATATATATATATATCTCTATATATATCTCTATATATATATATATATATATATATATATATATATATATATTAAAGGAACTAAAACACCCAGTTTATATAGCTTACTCAGAACAACCACAAATGAAATGAGATCATCAGCATACATTAGAAGATTAACAACAAGCACACTAAAACTACACTGAACACAACAATTATTTAAAAACCAGAGCTCAATTCATCCGTATAAACGCTGAACCGATAGGTTAACAATATGCCTAGATGTCTTATCCCATTAAACACACCAAATCAGCAAGACATGGTTCTGCCCCATCTTACATATACATCAGATTGGAGTACAATGCAACCAACCATTCTATTAGCATATCCAGGGACACCTTTGTTCGACAAGCTCCCCCCACCACTTCAATGTATGATGCAGTAGTCCTATATACTGGTGTGGATTTATGATAGAATAGTCATTGTACATCTGCCATAGAGGGCTTTCAATGAACTAAGTAAACAAATGTCAATAATTGATTTTTCGGAAATCTACACTTAAAACAGCACTTAAAACAAATAAGAGCACAAATTTTCATGTGTGGGAAAATGTGGTTGTCTTACAATTTGTTCTCTCCTTATGGTCCATTAACTTGTAGTTAGCCTCTCTCAGGGAATGATGAAAAACGGAAATCGCTGCCCGCCGAACGAATCAAACAAAAGCCTTTATCACCTCAAGCATTTGTGAATTCAATAGCAGCTGAGTAGCGCACAATTTGTATTGATAACTCTGATAGCATTCCTCACGGAAGTTGCCATTTTAAATCGCTTTTGACATAGATAACCTTGGTGCTCCATCGCTTTGCGCGTTCTGGTTGGACCATCATGAGTTGCTTGCTCCAACGAAAAGACTTTTAGACCTCTTCATTCAAGGCCTCTTCCGTGGTTATTTTACTGGACGAAGAAGAGGTAGTGATCGTTGACATGAATGTTCTTTGAACTAATTGCCTTCAGTAGTATTCGGTTGAGTCCCTTAGCGGCGCATCAGATGCAAGTTTGTCGTCGCTTCAAATGCCAACTGTAAGTCGAGCAAGTTAATATTGATAAATGCATCAAAGTTGTACATTATTGACTATGTTTGTATTAAGAGACCGAGTTGTCTCATCGACTGAGTTTGGCGTAAGTTAATATATTCCGAAAAACGCCCAATCTCTTTAGATATCCCGGCATTTGAATTGGGCTGACGAAAAGAGCTGTTGGGCGGATGCTGCAAAGCTCGTCCATATAGACATAGTATATCATTAGCATCGGGTGAATTCAAGTATGAATAGCGCATAAAAGGAGCTGCCGTTCATTGCCATAACTGTTGAAGCCTTCCCCTCCACTTTTCCCCGACTGACATCACTGCCTTCAACACTGCGTCGCAACCTATTCCACGCGGATAATACAAATGTATGAAAGTCAACAAGTCTCAGACCGCGCTCCATGCCGATTAGGTACAGAATCATCACTGCATGTATGGCGGAATAGAAGTCAAAAACTCTCACATTCAGGGAGCGCCATGGACGCAATTGCTTCCGCTATGAGATCTTCATGATCAATTTAAAACAAAGATATCAGATAGCAAGAGGCGCACGCGATAACGAACATTAGTAAGTCGTAGCACATAAAGTCTATGCAAGGCCCAATCACGCAATGCATTACCAGTGAATCCAACACGAGGAAGTGATATATATATATATAACAGGAATATATATATATAGATATATATAGAGATAGATATAGATATATATATATATATATATATATATATAGATATATATATATATATATATATATATATATATAATATATAGATATATATATATATATATATATATCTCTATCTCTCTAATCTATATATAATATATATATATATATTATATATATATATATATATATATATATATATATATATATCTATATTTATATATATATATATATATATATATATATATATTTATATATCTATCCATATTTGGATAAACTGTATAAAGATATATATATATATTTATATATCTATATATATTTATATGTATATATATATATGTATATATATATGCATATATATATATATCTATATGTATATATATATATGATAGATAGTAGATATATATATAGATATATATATATAAATATATTAGTATATAGAGAGGATATATATATATATATATAGATCTATATATTTAGAGAGATATATATATATTTTTTTATTCATATATATATATATATTTAGGGGATATATATATATATATATAGGTTTTTATATATATATTATATATATATATATATATATATATATATATATATATATATATATATATATATATATATATCTATATATATATATATATGTGTATATGTATAAATATATACCCACAAATTTAAATATTGATGGACTGAAGATCACTGTACAATACAGTTCTTGCTTACCATCAATTATTACTTGTTCATAAATGATAATGCAATGAGCCTTGTTTTAAACCAAGATAATACGGATACAATTAACCCAGATTGATTGATTGTCTATCTCGTATGATGCGGAATAAACTTTTTCAATTTCATGAATTACAAACAATCCGCGATGCGAATTAAGCCATGGTGTTTATTAGTTCAGCACTTGGTCGAAATGATGTTTGTTTTCCTGCGGTGAATTAATTCAGTCGTCTTATCAAAATAAAGTCGATATTTTGGAGCAGGCTTTGAAAGATTGGTCAATATTGCGTGACTTGAGCCATTCATTTCCGATCGCACTGGCAGGCAATGCAAACATGCATCTAATTGGTTCGTCTATTCCAAATGGTACTCTAACGAATGCATCTGACGAGGATTACTTTAACTCAATTGACCATTACCGTCAAAGTACGGCATCTTTATGACGTCCAGTGTCATGATGTCATGATCAATAGCATTGAAATCACCTTCTTTCTTCTTCGTCATCATCATGATCAGCTTCAGTATGTATTTTCCAAGCAAAGTATGATAAACAAATCTGCCTACATTTCTAAGTCAAACAGAGCAAATATTTTTAGCATAATAGTCCTTATTGTGAGCGATTGCCGTAAGCGTTGGCATTCCCAAAGTTCATTAATCAAACCGAATCAAAATAGATTACAAGTCGTATTACTGGAGATTGACGGTTGATGACGCTGCCTATTGCACGGCGGAAAATACTGGTATTCGTCACTAGTCGTATTTGGGGCGGTGCGTATCATTGTACATATCTGGGTATTAACGCTTGAAAAGCTGCTTTAGAGCTCTTGTTGCTCTGTTGTATTTTTATGTGTGCAGTGGTGCTTAGTCAGGTATGCACAGATGTGTCTATTCATTAATGTATTTTTGCAATTTAACCGTTCTCTCTTTATTGAATTATACTGACTAATCTTTTAGTAGTTAATTGCGTAAGTATTTACTGAGGGAGATGTCTTTGGCAAAGCAAACTCAATTTGTACGCAAGATTGATAATTGGCTCGGAAACAATAAGGAGACAACAAGGATACTGCCGGTACATTACACTGACTGACATCACTATGCTGATTATTCGAATCAAAGCATTCGCAGTATCGTTGTTGCCTTTAAACATGCCATCTCTCTAGCTTTTTTCTTAAAGTCTTAAAAAACGGATGAAGACAACAAGTATCAGATTAATCGATGCAAATGAAACCTTTATTAGCACTGAAAATATAAACCACAATGCAGGCGGATGAATCATAAAGGTACATATGTTTATACAAGCATACACAGAATATGATGCATGACACTGGAGATCATATGCGTGGCAAAATGATGATGGTAGTTGTGAAACTGAGCCATAGTTGTTCACTTTCTGGAATGTTAATCCTGGAACTCATTTCCGTCAGTTCGACGAAGATGCATCATCAAAAATGGATTGTTTCAGGTGCATGTTTGTCATGCAATCTCTGAGAATGACATTGTAGGCAGCTGACTCAGCCATTAATTGGTAATCAACTTATTAAGTTATAGATGAGGCTGTACATTACTGACAGTGTTGAAGAACCCCATCTCTAGATAGCAACAATCAACAGGACCATATGTCAACACAATCCACACGAAGCCGTAATAGGCATCTCGGCATATTTATGCTGCATTAAGATCCACATAGAGCTCCGAGGGCAATTAAATGCAGATTATATTGTATGCACAATAGTCCCGTTTCATAATTATCATATTGAGGAAGCTTTTACTCGGTGGGAACAATTGGGCGCAATGATTGTCCGTCCTCCTGTTCACTGTATGCGGATTAATCTTGCCATCCTGTTCAGTTGAAATGGCTTGTATGCTAGGCTGTCAACAGGATTCGCGACATGGATAAAGAAAAGAAAACTAACAAAGAATAAGGCAAATGCATATCCATATCAGCAAGCACTTAGGTTCATTTACAGCAGCGCAGCATACAAGAAAATGCAGGGTGCCATCATGTCTGTCTATAGTACCGAAACGGCCGACAGAATTTCGAATAAGCAAGCGCCATATGGATAGCCATTTTACACGTAATATTACCTAAATGCCCATACCGAGTTACTATGAACATATATGACACACGGGAATAAATTGACGCAAAACAATAGTTATAACTCCATTTCCACATTAACATATCGTACCATATAACCAATAAAATCGCACATAAGCTTATTGCTAGCGTGAAATATGCAGTTAAAATTACAGGCTTCATATACATATGTACACACATATATGCGGGTGTATTTGGGCATATATACATAATCTTCCCGTACTTGATCACACACACACACACACACACACACACACACACACACACACACACACACACACACACACACACACACACACACACACACACACACACACACACACACACACACACACACACACACACACACATACATATATACATATATATATATATATATATATATATATATATATATATATATATATATATATATATATATATATATATATATATATATATATATATATATATATATATATATATATATATATATATATATATATATATATATATATATATATATATATATATATATATATATATATATATGCGTGTGTATTTCGGAATATTTACATAATCTTCCCGTACTTGATCACACATTCAGCCATTTCAACCCTCTCTCCTCAGCTAATATTAGTCGGTGCTGAAATATTGTTCATTATTTATCTGACCTGACGGTTTCTAGGAAGCGCATGCGCTGGGTACTTAGCTTATCATTAGTTTGCAACCAACGGCAGTTTTATCTCTTCAACCACCTCCAAGCTAGCAGCAAATTGGGCGCAAGTGTGCCAGAGTGAAGGCAATTTGCCTTGTACTAAAGAGAAATAGCTTAGTTTCACTGGATCGCCGTTCCTAGCATAGCTGCTCACTGTAAGACTCTCTGGGAATCTTCTACCAAGTGAAAACAATCATGGCGCATTATTGTAATTAAGTTCGTGTTGTATGGCAATATACGACAAGATGACACTACTGGAATCGACTTTGATATCAGCGTTTTTTATTCTCAGTGACATCGGAATTTCTGCAATTCTAGGTGATTTCGATGGTCAGGATTACCAGAGGCTGCACAGCAAGTCAGCCTTACAATGTGCCGTTAACTACGCACCACTGTCAGACTGGCTTCAGAACCAGCACTTGAAGTCATGTCTTAAAAAAGACACCTGCTCAATACCCGGACTGCCATTGTCATTTTCTGATACAGAACCTTTATATAATCAAAGTATATTTGCTACTAGACGATGTTTCTGCGATCAACTGTGCTTCCTCTACGATGATTGCTGCGCTGACATTCAGCGCCTCGCCTCAAGCAATGTTCTCTTGAACGCTTCCATACCCTCGCGCACATTCACATGCAAATCGGGCAAACAAATCGCCTTAACAACGAATACATATGTCTACGTGGTACTGAAATGTCCAATAGGCTTTGCGGATACGAAAATCAAAATGAAATGTGAGGTCAACAAACACTGGGAACTTAAAATTCCTGTTAGCAGCAAGCTAGGTGTTTTGTACCGCAATTCATACTGCGCGGCATGCCACGGTGTAACATACGAGGATATGGTGTTTTGGCAAATCAAGCTTGCATGTGAATTCAAGCTGGAGCTGACATCAATGGATGAGTTAAAGACATTCATGGATAGTAAACAAGTGGATTTGTGTTCAGTTAGCTACGAACCACCAAAACAGATAAGCACATCGTATCGCCCATGTCAACCACATGTCTATACGGTAATGGACCGATCACCCTCGCTTGTTAACCCAGCTTGCAATATCACAGACGCATGTGAAAATGGCCCTACTCAATACGTTGCATCGCGTAAATATATATTCAAAAACTTGTTTTGTGCATTCCTCTATAATATGACGCTGACTTGTACCCTTCCGAATAACAGCAATCTAACAAAGTGTCTGTCGTGCGGCCCAAGTTACTCTATCACAATGTTGTTCGATTTTCATAAGGTGTCCATGCAAGAAAGCTGTGCAAGAGGTTATTGGAATGACGGAATACCGTTAGACTGCCTAGAGAACAGCAGAAATGAACAAGACAATGACAAATTCAACAACATAACAACCGATAAAGTTACTTGTGCCCTTGAAAAACATAGCCGAAAAGCAGATTTCTCTTCCCAATATCCATCGGAATCTCCAGTGGCGACCACTTTGTTCATTGATTCAATTGGAAACACATCAATTCCTGTCTGCAAGGAAGATTCTGGGTTCGATGCAGCGAACTACTCAACCTGCCTTGGGGTAGTTTTACCGCAACACAAATATTATGTCACTGACAATGGAAGCCTTTGGTATATATCTGCAGAGATATACTTTCCAAACAAGAGCTTTTTGCTACTTGATAATGGCAGTGCGTATGTATGTATGGAGATATTTTTCCATGAGCTTACGAATAATGAAATCGATGCGATAGGTTCAATAATCACACTTATTGGATTTATTGCTTCTCTTGTAGGATTAGCTATTCATTTATTGACATATTCAATTCTACCGCTAAGGAATCTCGCTGGCAAAAACGTGATGAATCTCTCTATTGCACTATTTGCCGCACAGCTTCTTTTTATCACCGCTAAATTAGCAGAAGGTAATGCTGTTGCTTGCCCAACGATGGCCGCTGCTGTCCACTACACATTTCTGGTAGCATTTGCGTCAATGAATGTCATTGCTTATGATATATGGAAGACCTTTTATCTTAGCTCATGCATGATTCGCGATTACTCTCATTCGAACACGTTTTTATATTACTTGGCCTTCGCTTGGGGATGTCCGCTCATCTTTGTTGCAACTGCACTAACTTTAGATTACGCATGCGGTCCTTACATCATTACTCCACAGTACGGCCAAATCCAGTGCCTGATCGCACCAGGTCCCCCTTCGCTAATCTATTTTGGCATTCCAGTGCTGCTTGCACTATTAGTTAACATTGTGTTTTATGGTCTGACTGTCTGGGGTATTTGCAATGAGTCCAAAGCCGGGGAAGTAGTGAGGGGAAGGCAGTCACCTAAAGGAAAACTGATTATTTTTGCCAAACTCTCTGTAATAATGGGTTTGACTTGGATTCTGGCCTTTGTTGCCGATGCCACTTCTTTTGTGCCTCTTATGTATATATCTGTTGGTTTGAACTCACTTCAGGGAATATTTATCTGCCTGTCGTTTGTATGTACAAGACGAGTAATCACCATGTTCAAACAACGCACTATGTTCGAGCATGACCTTGCTGCTACTGGGAGCACATTCCTCAGTGATCAGAAACCTTAGGTCGATGACGGCGTCTGTGGATTTAACACGAGTAATGATTTCCATGCAACGGAATTTTTCCATATTCATATTGACTTTTATATTTATCATTGAATGCAATGTTGATAATGGGAATATGTTATTCGATTAATGGAAAAGCCTTACCTTAAAATATTTAGCCTTAGATGAGAGCATTGTCGGAGGTTTGATACTGTCAATGTTATATTTATGTGCACATTTCCTTCATTGATGTTACATCTACAAAAGTTGCCATTGTTTTGGAAAACTGTCAATAGTAGGATCTCATTTGCTGACTTGACAATCGGCTTTTTTTGCCAGTAGACACACTTTGCTGTGGTATTTGTCAGCCGTTGCGTCTTTATGGAAACCACCGGTTAATTTGATGTTGTTTCATCGCAACTGATAAAGATATAATGACGACGTGTTGCTTACATATTCATATTTCGTGACATTGATCTATTAAAGGATCTTGTCCTTCGTTTACACTGTAAACATTAGTAAAACTTGTTGCAACTAAGAAGCATTGTGAGCGTACGCAAATTTGCTGCTTATCATTGTGATGCTTGCATGAAAGCTGAACATATATCCTGCAATCATGCGGATTCTCTTTGATCAATGCAATATCCCATGTATGTACAGATCATCCTAAATCAACTAGTTCTGGCATTTGTATAATTAATCACGTGTACCACACTATGTTTGCGTAAGCAAGGTTCCTTGTGTGGAATGACCAGATGTTATCCTGCGTTCTGTCAATAGAGTGAAATCTTATAAATTTTGGTAAGTCTCTAGTTACAATGTAGGCACTGCATTAGTAAATAGCACGGAAACATTGAACTTGTATCATCAACCAATCATGTTACATATTGCAGTACGGAATATGCACAAACCCACAGCAATCTGCGACATGGATATAGCTATGAGTGCAATGCTGTATGATAGAGTTTGCCAAATGTGACCATTTAGTACTTAATTGTACAAATATACGCAATTTGAACGTCACCAATACAGTTTCAACGGTGGACATTTCCATTAGCAGCTTTTGCAATTGGAATGCTCGCAGCCTGTAACGATCTGTGTTTTGCAAGTGAATAAGCTTCATCAATTTGTATCTACAGCGCAGTTAGTAAGTACATCCGGCTTTGCATTCAGACATCATTATTTGATATGAAGGGTGGGTCTTTACTGGGCTTTCTTGCATGGCACATGCCCTATGGGAAAGAATTTATACTGAGACACCCTCGTGCACGAGTACGTGGTGATTGCTATATTCAATTGTCACAACGGCAAAGAAACTCGCTGGAACCAAGAGAATGCTTTTAATTACTATTATGAAATGGATTGCTAGTTGAAACGACATGAGAAAGATACTGTTTTGTAATTAAGGAACTGCATAGCTGATGTTACTGCAGGTAAATGCCAGATACTCCGGTATAAATACCTTTCCTGCAAAACGGCACCGTCTCGTATAAAGCCTGTCCGGCGTGATAACTACGGGATATCTCGCTCTGTGTGTTCAATCTTGTTTTGACTGGATATGGGAAGGAACGAGCTCTACGTCCAGGGTCAAAGAAGTTAAGTGCACACAGATCTCTGGCGTTTAGCCTGTGACTATGACTTGTGATGAAAGACCATGGCTAATTTCCTTTTAAGTTAACCGTACTTATAGTACGCGTTTGCGTTATCCTTGTTGCTACCGATCACAGCATCTATGCTATTTAGTCATCCCCGCCCTGTAAATACAGATGCGAGTTTCTCCAATGCGGTTTGTAAATAGAGGTATATCCTTTAGTAGCACTTCATAAGCATTGCAAAACTAAGCTTGTGAAATAGGAAAAAGAATATGTAATTATACAACCATACAAAGATTTTCGTTATCAAGTGTCTACATCAACCTAACTGCGAAGGTGTCAGTAGCAATTTAAGAAAACGGTTCTCCCTCTAGTACTCACATTGCCTCAATAGCAAAGTATAACTAAGCTATTCGCGCTCATTAGTAGCTTTGCAAACTAAAGAAGTGCCCAATACTTTGTGCAATGCTATGCACCAACCCTAGAGCGACCGCAGACGAAAGCCAGCGTTCTCCACTGTACAATAGGCAGCATCATCTATTGCCAATTTCTCGTAATGTGACCTGTAATCAGGATTGATTTTATTTGTTTGATTGATGGACTTTGGCTAACGGAAACGCTCACGATGGGGACTACAACGCGAATTTAAGATATGAAAAGTCGTTGCCCGAGGCGTGTTAATAGGGTCGTTTCTCGTATTATCGTTGACAACTGTAATATTATTGATGTTGATGGTCCATTAGAATCATCACCATGGTACTGGTGATCATGAGCATGACGTATGCACGCGCATCATTGGAGGTCGTAAGCATAACATAGCTGATATGGCAATTGCAAAGATTCGCCGCTGTTGTCGACATTAGTCACTGTCTATCGCAGACCAAAATAGGTAATATAAGATTACATTTGCTAGTTTAGTTGGTTAGCAAATAGATAGTTGCGTCCACAAGCAATTAGGTTCATGTGTGGCAGTGGAGCTATCGACACGGAAACGGTGCAGCATGCTTAATCGGTATTTACTAAAACGACCAGCAAAATAAACAATAAGCGAGCGCCAAAATGCAAGAGTCACACCAGTATCCCGGATAAACATTATTAAAACGAAATGTGCAAGAACAGAATATACATCAGATTACTTCCTTTTCAGTTTGACAGCTTATCGAATGCACAATAGAATGATATTCCATAATTTCCCTTTAAAAGTTTAAGCAATAACGATATAGAATTAGTCATTTGCATTTAGGAAATGCAATGATGCAGGTGTTCGGCTCTCTTTTTTTTATCGATAGACGATGTATCATCCCAAGCTGCGCAGTGCACAAACGCCGTAGAAGTCAAACATGTATTACAAATATATATATATATATATATATATATATATATATATATATATATATATATATATATATATATATATATATATATATATATATATATATATATATATATATATATATATATATATATATATATATATATATATTTATATATATATATTTATATATATATATTTATATAAATATAAATATATAGTTATACAAATATACATACATTAAAACGCACACGCACACATATATATATATATAAATATATACATATATTTGAATATATATATGTGATTGAAAATATGCATATGTATATATAGATATTTATGTAAATATATAAACTCATGCATTAATATATATCAATATTTATATATGTATAGATATATTGATACATGTACATATATATATATATATATGTGCATACATATATATATATATACATATATATGCATATATATAAATATATACATATATAAATACATGTATTTATATGCATATATAAATACAAATATATAAATATATATAATATATATATATATATATAATATATATATATATATATATGCGTAAATATATATATATATATATATATATATATATATATATATATATATATATATATATATATATATATATATATATATATATATATATATATATATATATATATATATATATATATATATATATATATATATATATATATATATGCGTTACCACTTCAAGAAAATGTATATTTAAGTTATTGCATGTAAAGCTACATACTTCCAAACCTACAACTGGAGAAATAGAACAATGACGCGGTGTTGTTGTCCGCTTGTTGTTTACATCATTCCTCGCACTCACTATACACATTATTAGGCAATGAATGGAAGGCCGCCATGAGCAATACTAAAAGCAGCAGACCTGATTGTGGTTCAGGACGTGTAGTTGAGCCGCGCTACCTTTGGCTTGTGCTGTGTTATTGACTATACATCCTAGTACACACTTACATGGGCTTGCGGCCTTATCTTAAGTTTAATTTGCAATACCAAGTGGCACAATGCATTCGTTTTGGGCCGTCCGAGCCACACGGGTAATGGTTATGAAAATATTGAGGTATAACGCCATTTTCAACAACGAGGCGATATCACGACGGTGATGGAGAAGAATAATTTAGATACTTCGACAAGTGCCAGAGTCCTCTTGGCACAAGTCCGTTGCCCAAATTGCAAAGCCTTCTGATTATAATATTGTCTGTACTGTGTAGCAGCTGAAGCTGGAGTAGTTCCACGATACCACCCACATACGGTTCTCATGCTGACGACAACGTGATTTAATCAACTTATCAAGACATGATGGTGTTGTACATTATTGGCAGTGTTTTAATATGATTGAAGCACCCCATCTCTAGACAGCAACCATCAACAAGACCATATGTCAACTCAATCAACATAAAGCAGTAATAAGCATTGCGGCATATTTGCGCTGCATAAGATCCGAGGGCAATTATTAACAGATTATATTGTATGCAAAAAAAGCTTGTTACATAATTATCCTATAGAGGAAACTGTCACTCAGTGGAGACGATTTTGCGCAATGATCTTCCTTCTTCCTGATCACTGAGCGCAATGGACCATGCAAATGGGATTGATCTTGCCATTCTACCGGCGCATAAGTTAGGCTGTAAACAGGATTCGTGACATGCTAGCATGGATAAAGAAAAGAAAACTAGAAAGATATATGGCAAATGCATATCCAAATCAGTACGCAGCTAGGTTCATGTGCTGCAGCGCCGTATTCAAAGAAAAGCATGTCCATTTATGGTACGGAAACGGCCGACCGATTGCTTAATAAACGAACGCCAAAACGACAGCCATCTGACACGTAAAATCCACTCATCGGCAATACTGAGGTATTATCGACATACATGACACACGGAAATAAATTGACGCAAAATGAGTTATATCTCCGCCTCCATTTTCGCTTATTTTACCACATAACCAATGAAAAGTCTCTAATCAGTTTATTGCCAGCGTTAAATATGCAGAGGAAATTACAGACCGTGAGTTGTACCAACGTTTGCCTTTAGCAGTTGGTAGGTGCCGCAAGGATGGTACTGCATAGATTGCCCTTCAGGATATAATCTTATTCATTTGCTAGGATACATTGCAGTGCTTTATCTCTTGGGGTACTTACCTCCTATTCCCGCCATTTACAGCGTCGCATTTCACGCTCTGACGTAACGTAGTAAACCCCTAATACAACTGTATAAAAATCAAGTAGCCATTAGTGCAAAGAACAGTGTACTTATGGCAGTGTTTCCCCTTCAACCATCCTTAAGCCAGCAGAAAGTAGGCAGCAAGCGTTCCAAGATAATAACAAGTTGCCTGATGTAGTTCTCCATGTACTTAACATGAACAACTTAGTTCTTCTGGCATGTTGTCAGACTCTCTGGGAATCTGCTATAAGTAGAAAATAATCAAGGCGCATTAACGTTTTTAAGGATTTGTTGTATAGAGATATAAGAAAAAATGAGACTTATCGAAAGGGCTTTGATATCATCGTTTATCGGAATTGCTGCAACTCTAGGTGCTTTGATGGTCAGGAATACCAGAGGCTGCACTGCAAGTCAGCCATACAGTGTGCCGCGAACTACACACAACTGTCAGCCTGGCTTGAGGTCCAGCACTTGGCTCCATGTCTAAATAAAAACCCATGCTCAACACCCGGACTGCCATTGTCATTTTCTGATACAGAACCTTTATATAATGAAAGTATATTTGTTACTAGACGTGGTTTCTGTGATCAACTGAGCATCCCTACCCTCGCGCACATTCTCATGCAAATCGGACAAACAAATCGGCATGACAGCGAATACATATGTCTACGTGGTACTGAAATGTCCAATAGGTTATGCAGATACGAAAATCAATATTAATGTGAGGCCAACAAAAACTGGGAATTTAAGATTCCTGTTAGCAGCCAGCTAGGTGTTTTGTACCGTAATTCATACTGCGCGGCATGCCACTGTGTAACATACGAGGATGTGGTGTTTTGGCAAATCAAGCTTGCATGTGAATTCAAGCTGGAGCTGACATCAATGGATGAGTTAAAGACATTCATGGATAGTAAACAAGCGGATTTGTGTTCAGTTAGCTACGAACCACCAAAACAGATGAGCACATCGTATTGCCCGTATTAACCACACGTCTATACGATAATGGACCGATCACCCTCGATTGTAAACCCAGCTTGTAATATCACAGACTCATGCGCTAATGGCCCAATTCAATACGTTGCATCGCCTAAATATATATTCAAAAACATGGTTTGGACACTTCCGAATGGCGTTTCTATATTACTTGGCCTTCGATTGGTGATGTTCGCTTATCTTTGTGTCAATTGGTGTAGCGTTAGATTACACGTGCTGTCCTGAAATCATTACTCCACAGTACGGCCAAATTCAGTGCCTGATCGAAACCAGATCCCCCTTCGCTAATCTATTTTGGTATCCCAGTGCAGCTTGCATTATAAGTTAACATTTTGTTTTATGGTCTGACCGTCTAGGGCATTCACAATGAGTCCTAAGCCGGGGAATTAGTGAGGGGAAGGCAGTCACCTATAGGAAAACTGTAATAATGAGAATGGCGTGGATTCTGGCCTTTGTTGCCGATGCCACTTCTTTTGTGCCCCTTATGTATATATCTGTTGGTTTGAACTCACTTCAGGGAATATTTATCTGCCTGTCGTTTGTATGTACAAGACGAGTAATCACCATGTTCAAACAACGCACTATGTTCGAGCATGACCTTGCTGCTACTGGGAACACATTCCTCAGTGATCAGAAACCTTAGGTCGATGACGGCGTCTGTGGAATCAACACGAGTAATGATTTCCATGCAACGAAATTTTTCCATATTCAAATTGACTATTATATTTATCATTGAATGCAATGTTGATAATGGGAATATGTTATTCGATGAATGGAAAAGCCTTACCTTAAAATATTTAGCCTTAGATGCGAGCATTGTCGGAAGTTTGATAGTGTCAATGTTATATTTATGTGCATATTTCCTTCATTGATGTTACATCTACAAAAGTTGCCACTGTTTTGGAAAACTGTCAATAGGAGGATCTCATTTGCTGACTTGACAATCGGCTTTTTTGCCAGTAGACACACTTTGCTGTGGTATTTGTCAGCCGTTGCGTCTTTATGGAAACCACCGGTTAATTTGATGTTGTTTCATCGCAACTGAAAAAGATATAATGACGACGTGTTGCTTACATATTCATATTTCGTGACATTGATCTATTAAAGGATCTTGTCCTTCGTTTACACTGTATACATTGGTAAAACTTGTTGCAACTAAGAAGCATTGTGAGCGTACGCAAATTTGCTGCTTATCATTGTGATGCTTGCATGAAAGCTGAACATATATCCTGCAATCATGCGGATTCTCTTTGATCAATGCAATATCCCATGTATGTACAGATCATCCTAAATCAACTAGTTCTGGCATTTGTATAATTAATCACGTGTGTCACACTGTGCTCGCGTAAGCAAGGTTCCATGTGTGGAATGACCAGATGTTATCCTGCGTTCTGTCAATAGAGCGAAATCTATTGAACATAGGTAAGTCTCTAGTTACAATGTAGGAACTGCATTAGTAAATAGCATGGAAACATTGAACTTGCGTCGTCAACCAATCATGTAGCATATTGCTATACAGAATATGCCCAAACCCACCGCAAACTGTGGCTTGGATATAGTTATAATTGCTTTGCTGTATAATCAAGTGGACCAAATCTGTCCATTTAGTACTTGATTGTACAAATAATCGCCATTTGAACGTCACCAATACTGTTCGACGGTTGCCAGTTCCATTAGCAGCATTGCGATTTGAATGATTGCAGTCAGCAGCGCCGTGTTTTGCAAGTGAATAAGCTTTATAACCATGATGGCTACGATAATTTTCAGCCAGTGTGATTAATCTTGGTTTGACTGGACTGGTTAAGCTTCCCTTCCAGGGGTCTACGAAGTTATGTGCAGACAGATCAGTGGCGTATAGCCTATATGCTGTGCGTGAACACATAAACTGACTAAGTTTGCCAAGCGACATATAAATAGACCCGGGAAAAGTCAGGTTTAGGGCGAAGTATTGGTAGATAATTCAATATGAAGACGCAATAACAACATGACCAGCATTCGCTACCTAGGACATGTAGGCTGGGGTGGATGGGGAAGTAGAAGCATGGTATCAAAAGATGAAATATGGTCATAAAATGCGTTTATTTGTGGCTAAACATACCGCTACTGATACTTGGGGGATGGCACTCCAGGCTTTGAGGTTAGCTTTATTTCACAGCAATGTCCAATATATGTCTGAACAAATATCTTTAACCACATTGATCCTTGAATTACAATTACACCAGGCTTTGAAGTTCTGTAATTCGAATAATCAACATATTTGTCGCACTTGTGATGAGAGGCCACGGCCATTTTCCTTTTGAACTAACCGCATCTGTACTACGCGTTTGCATTATCCTTGGTACATCCGAATGTAGAATCAATGCTGCTTAGTCATGAATAGAAACCCCACCTCTGCAAATACAGATGCTAATTTCCACAATAAGTTTTGTCAATAGAGGTATACATATATATACATAACTGCACCTCAATCAACTACTTTTGTCTTGTCTTGCATTTTGTCTTATCACATGTGTTCTTGGCAGGAACGACAGTTTAGTGCTATGCCCAGCTGCTGATCCCCCAGAGGAAAATATATTTAGCATTGTGTGCTACGATTGTAACAATGAGTAATAACCAATGAGGCAGTGAAATCTCAAGTCAAGATGTTGGTATATCTTAAAATAGTGGTGGAACGTACATTACACGTAATTTATGGTTGCTACAAACATTGACGGGAAAAAAGGAATCGTAGAAGATAAAAGTAGTAGTTGGTCAACCTAGTTTGGTGTTGATATTACGGGCACGGAATTGGCTTATTTCACGATGTTCACTATGGAATGGTTTTGGCGGCGACCCTTAAAGCAGAACAATGATGAATTGTTTGCATTGTAAGCATGTAACATACTTCCAAACGCACAGCTGAAGAAATATACCATTGACGCGGTATTGTTTCCCAATTATTGTTTACATCGCTCCTTGCACTCACCATACACATTATCAGTCATTGTATGGAAGACCGCCATTTTTTCAATACTAAAAGCATCAGACAGTATTGTTGTTCAGAACGTGGAGCCGTGCTGCGGTTGGCTTGTGCTATTTTGTGGCACGCATTACAAATTGACACAGTCACATGCTTAGGTTTCAGTCACTGTGAGGAAGAATGATAGCGGTGTTTATAATTTCCCATACAAAAGAACCAAACTTATCAATTCTATTCTATTTTCCCAGCCAAATGTTGGTTGTTTGTGAACACACTGATTGGAAATGTATGCACGATAATTCAGATAATGATTTTATCTGTATTCTATAGTGGCTGGAGCTTAAGCAGTTCCAGGATGATACCGACTTGCATCTCCCTACATGCAATTAAATGGCTCATCGAAGTATACACAGCGCTGAGTCCAGCACGGTACTATTGAGCTAGTGAATCGGATGCATCCCCTATTAGAGATAAAACCGCAATTTGACGTGATCATCTGAGTCACGGGGAACCAGTCAGGTTTTCGCACCTTGGCATATCCAATTCACAACATGAGAGTGGTTAGGCGACGTAGTATACCACTAAGCCACATCAACCGCCTCCAATCGACATGGGCCGCAGCAATTAATTAATTAAAAGACAAAGGATCATTTTAACTGCCTATCCACACAGTTGCAGTCACATGGCCAAGTTAGAATTGTAGCCACATTGGTGTATCTCAAGCTCTCCCTGTACAGCCAGAGAAAGTCCATGCAATTAATCAGCCCGCTTCATATGAATAGTGAATCATTTCTGAACCACTTGTTAATGATCCGCAATCAGATAGTAGGGTGGATCCAAACGAAACAGAAAAATAGGATCCCTTCTGAGGGACAGTATTGCATTAATTTATATGCAGATAGAGTTGTGCAGCGGAAGGTAAACAAGGGAAACATTTTATTGGGAGCACACCATAAGTTTTCCAACCCGTTCGGCCAATTATTTCACAATTTTTCCTTAAATCATAACTCTTGTGGATGCTGTTGACCAATCCTTATAACTCTCACAATGAAGGCATGCATCATTATATCAACACACATTTGTGCATGTCGACCATGGCAAACATCCTTTGAGCATTATGACAACAGTTGAAGTCGTCCGAAAGCAATGCGCCTCACCATGACAACATATGTTTTACTGTATGTTACCGTATGGGTATGGAGCCACCCAACAAAGGCTCGGCAAGACGTTAATGTCTCTATTTTCATCTGATCACCTGCCATTGTATAAAGATCACAGGTTACCCAGTCAAGTAATGGTAGGTACTGGGCACCGCACCTGTAAAATACGATGGCTATGTATGATAGCAAGTGTTTTGACGATTCGATTCCCATAAAACGTAGATAAGTTGCTATATCGAGCAAATATAGTTTTTATTGTACATGTTTGAGCGTAGCAACGTACCTGCCTGCAAAATTATTTAGCACAACATATTTTTCGGATCGTTAGGTATGAACGTCAACAGCAACATGCATTGTTGTTTAATGCAAAGCTTTCGCACTCTCACAATCCTTGCGCACATGGCAGATAATTACTGTACACATAACAAATTCGCAGTGCAATTGGAAATCATAACCAGCCTCGCAAACTGAAGAGGTACAGAGAAAAATATGTGCAACGAATGGCACTAGCCTGAGGACAGCAGCATAGAATGTCATTGCTTTTTCTGATGGGAAATAAGCAACATCGTCGATGTCAAGATATTTGACATGCAATTGGGAATGACTTGGCTTGATTGATTTAAAAAGAAAGGTCAATAAAACATATATTCATTACATTTTGTACATGCAGTCTCTTAGGACTTGCTTTTGCAAGAGGTCATTATCAGTACCTGGCGTGTTGTTAGTATATATGTTTTCACATATAAAATGTATTCCTACCCTAGAAGACATTCCTCACGAAAATATAGCCCACAAATTGTAAAGTGTGCCGCCAGGTCATACTCTAAATGTTTTCAACTCACATGAAATGCAATTTATCCTCAATGCTGCTCAGTGGAACGCCACAATTACGCCATTCGAGACAGTTGAATCATTGTCGATGAGCAATGTGTAGATAAATGTGTGTGCGCAATAAGGTGAAGCCTGTTGGATGACTAACTTCTTGTTAGCGTTTAATCAACAACCAACGGCATAGTCTATTTTCTTTAAATGCGAATACTTCCAGCATTAAAGATAGTGTTGCTCTATGCCGATGAGAAGTTGGGGGTAATGAGCTCAGATAAATAATAGGGTACATCTCTCGGCAATCAGTCAATCATCTTGATCTGTAACTGCAACACCTGACTGTAAATAACAAAGTTTAAGTGAATGGAGTTAACTTTTACAAAGTGAATCTTAATCAGCCATAGTAATGGTATCTATATGTTGGCATGATATACAAACTGTTGTTAGTCGATCTTAAAGTGCCTATCGCACGGTTATAGGTACATCGCTGAAATCAATTCATAATGTGATCAATAAACTCAAACCGGTCCAATAACCGTCCCATCTGATAACTTAAGGCCAAAATTTGATAAAATGTCAGTTCAAATTAGCGCGCCCGACAAAAAGCTGCGGCAGCCATTACCTAGGTCAACCATGCGTAAGACGTCTGGTAAGGGAGGCCGTTCTCAGAGACGCACGGAGTTCCCCGTTGTTTACATTGTCGGAGTTCGTCTCTCGTTTTTGGGATTTTGGATCGTTTTTAGCCATCTTGTGACCGCCTGAACGCTCTGGTTAATGGTTGTTGTGTTGGGGGCTGCTCGCGTACCAGTCGGGACAGCAGAGCTTGTTCAGGTTTCCTCGTAAGGACGATTTTTTAAAAAAAACATGTATTGGCCAGGTCGCGAGACAAATGGCCGGGCCTGGGCAAGTACTCGTTTGTGTGCTCGGTTCATTTCACCGAGGAATGTTTGAGGAGGCACCGAAACTCAGAGAAGAGCTTGGTTGGATACCACGATGTAAGCGGGTTTTGAAGGAAGCTGCTGTGCCTACTCTTTTTGCGAAGGCCTCTCTTGTCAAGCAACCAAGAAAGGATGGTGAGGCAAGTGAACCCCTCCCACCCCAGCCCAAGAAAAGCAGACCTGCCTTTATCAAGAGAGAGAAGCAGAGGGTGAGACTCGATGACTTTCTTGTTGCATTAGTATTAAAAAATAGTCCATTATCTTGTTAGGAGGGTACAATACATTTCGACTATGCAACAAATTCATGGATCTATATAATATGATAATTCTAAAGATTGATTTAGCTGATGCATTCCATGAAGGCAAGGAGTGGTTGTATCTTCAAGCTTAGATACCCCAAGTTTAAGCAGGGGCATGTTGTCACTAAAGTAGCAACAACGGCAACATTTGGTGAATATTTTTACTGATATATCAAATGTAAACAACAACAAATTCAATAACCATGGGGATATAAGGTAAAGCGACAGTTTTGTGTGGAAGCTGTGACTTGAATGTTTCAGAGTATGTCGAGTGGCAGTTCTTGCTAGTTTGCTATGAGCCAACCCTGCCCAATACACAAGCACCTCTAAAATCGTTATCTGTGAATATAATAATGCGATTACCTGCACATTGTGTGTCAAAGTGAATCATGCACGTTTTAATCAGAATTAGCAGAATATAATTGGCATGACGTAATTTGACAGTAATGGTGAAATACAGCCACTAGTGCCCGCTATATGAAAGTTAGGGTAGCTCCCAACCTACTTTTCATCAGTTGCATTCTCCGTTTGGAAAATATCTACACATAAGAACCCATTAGATGCAAGTTTGCTAACTTAGCTTGTGCTAACGTAATTGCTTGCTCAAGTCATAAAATATTGACATTTCTCCTAAATCAATCATAGTGCTGCACATTATTGACCGTATTTTGTTAAGATGTATGAGGTTTTTAATAGCTGAAAAGCAACCATCAATTTGATGTAATGAACCCTAAAGCCATGCTTGTGTGGTATGCAAACAGATTCGGGTGAAGTCGTATCAGAATTATCTTGCCTAAAAGCAGTCGTATTGCATCATCATCCATGGACAAGTAATTATTTACGTCAAGCGAATACGGTACTGCACAGTGATATACAATGGCCACAATATACATTAGACCATGACCTATTTTCCAGCAACTGATATGCAGCGAAAACCCTCGGGGATTTCGAAAAAAAAGTGGCCTTGAGAGTAAAGCCTGTAGGGTGATATTACTCAGCCTGGCAATAATAACCTTAATCATTTGCGTCAAGTGATTGCAAAGATGAATAATCACTGCGTTCAAGAAGAATCGTTCGGTCAGCTTAACTACCGCATAAGGACCATGCTAGGGCACTGTGATCAAATCACAACATCTTGATCAGATAGTCTATTAGTCAAAGTTTTCCTTCATAATTTTGTTTTCTCGAAAATGCCGAAAGTAATGAATGTTTACCAACTTTTTTCTAGCAGTAGGTTGGCTGTTTGCCCGGCATGGCTGTGAAAATAAGTGATTCTTAAACTCCTTGCATCATTAAAATATAAATGATGCGTAGGTAGAAAATGAAATAAGTGTTTCTTCTGCTCCCGATCCATACACATGTATCAGTGTGCACAATAATCTGGTCACTTAAGAAGCTTCGCACACCGAAGTAAAACCCTGATGAGCATGCACTATAACACGCACAAGCTCAAGGATGACAAATAACGAATGCCGGTGCTAAGCATCATCTGCCTTCCGTCTCAAACGATATGAACTTAAATCGGAATAGATTTGGATTGATGATTGCAAAGGCTTATGGCAATCGATAACTGTGTAGGCTTCAATGCGACAAACGAGAAATGTAAACGGTTTCGGTCCATGACATATTGTCAGATCCGTAGATCGCCATGACAATGCTGCTGCTGATAATGGGGGTGACCCATTAGCATCACCATGATACCTAGTAGATAATAAACATCATGTTATCTTGATGGCGATGGAGAAGTTAAACCACTGATCTTAACATTGTAGAATGTTAAATTAGTGATAGACAAAATTGCCATCAGTTGCATAAGTCCCGTTCGAGCATGGTGTACAGATGAGGGCTCGTTGGATTGATGGTTGTTAATTACCAAGAAAACGTCATGCATCCAACACCAGAGAAGGAATAACCATCAGTGTAGTCACCTTCTGACTTCACTTCAGATCGGGCGTGTTCAGCCTCCAAAATTGGCTTCATATTTATGGTTCTCTGTTTAGGCTTCGATGGCAATTCATTCAGATAGGTCGTTGTACAGTAATCGGCCGATCCAAATATGAGGCAACATTGTGAGAAGGTTCCATGTATATTTAGTCCTTCCCTATCGGGTATGTGACCACAGCGTTTTTATCTGGCTATTGCATTGGATTGCATTATCAGCCACACAGACCATATGGATCTTTAGCCAAACCACTGTCTATCAAGCTGTTACATCGCTGGTATAACCGCCACAGCATTGCTCCTTAGAGGATACGGCAAGTGAATGTCTGACTTGGTATGCACGTCACTAATAACGAATCAATGCATAGCCGCTTGTTCATGCCCAGCTATATGATGATTGAGTTAGTCTAAAGAGTAGAGGTAAGTGGAGTGCCTGCAGCAGGACTGTTCTGTTCATCCTGGAAGTGTTCGTTTATACATAAGATAATAGATCGTATTGATGTCAAGCTCAAAGGTTACGTGCGTCATACTGCATATGAGAAGGATTATTTCATGACAAGTACTTTGGCGCCCCATCTACAAGTCAGACAGATGCTAATCTATGTTGGTACCTTGATAATAGCTCAAATCCGCTCGTGAAATATTCACATTTAAATTAAGAGATAAATAGTGTGCTGCTGGGTCAATAAATATCGAATCTCATTGAAGTTAGCTTCTCGGTGGCTGGATAAGAGAGCTGAGGCCGCGCCTTTGCTAACTACACGCCACTGTCAGATTGGTGTCAGAACCAGCACTTGACGTCACGTCTTAAAGGAAGCTCCCGCTCAATACCCGAACTGCCATTGTCATATTCAGATACAGATCCTTTGTATAATCACTGTATATTTGCTACTACACATTATTGTTGTGGTCAGACTAAGGAAGTACCAAGATGAATTGTACAATGATATGCATCAACCAAAGAACAAATAGTTGCAGCCCATATTATGAGTTGACGATTGTAAAGACGATTGTAATGCATTGATGTTGATGATGATCCATTAACATCATAATCATGTGCCAGGTGATTATGAGCATACCGTAAGCATGAGCATCATGCTACTGGAGATCGTAAATAGAAACTAGGGTTAGCGAACAAGGGGGGAGGGGGATCATGCGCATATACTTTGTTTACTGTGTTAAAATTATGGGGTATATTTCTTGATTCAACATCTTTAATCTATCTACAACACCATTCCATTTGGCTAAGCGTCCACCTGATTCATTGATTATGAATGCCACTTTGATCAGCGTGATCGGTAACTGCATTAAATGGATATCAATCCCAGAGTAAAGTTACAATTGGTATTTCTAAAAGGTGTAGCCTACTGGTAGCATAACAGGTTGCTGCAAGGTATCAACTATTTGTTGCTTAAGCGTCAGGTTTAGCAGAAACAGATATCAACATCGCTCATGTAGATGCGAGCCGAGACGGGGACAAGTAGCTGGGCTGGCGGCTCTATTCCAAGGTAAACGCGCAATATTAAGTGGCTCAATATAATCGTCCTTGGCCGTCCAAGCAGCATGGGTAATGCCAATGGTAATATTGTGGTATAACATCACTTTTAACAGGAGATGATATCACGCCGGTGATGGATGAGGATGATTGTGATGCTTGAACAGCACCCATTAAGTGCCAGCGCCCACTTGGCACAAAGCCGTTGCCAAGACTGCAGACGCCACGCCGTTGAGTCAAAAGTCCTACACGGTACTATTGAGCTACTGGGTCGCTTGCATCCCCTTTCAGAGATGGGACCGCCATTTAACGGTAACAAGTAACGAGGAACCAGTCAGGTTTTCGCACCTCTGTGTATCCAACCCACGACCACTCGGTCGAAAGGCGACGCAGTACACCACTATGCAACAAGAACATGGGCCTCAGCAATTAATTAAGTACAAGACAAAGAACATTGCAACTGCCTATCCGCGCAGTAGCTTACAGGATACTTCTTTAGGGACATTATAACTGCATGCGTATAATCAACAGCATTATTTTCACCAGCTTAATGCGTGCTAAGCTGGTTCTATTGTTTTTTGCGAACATGTGCGTATCATTAACTGATCACTTTTCCTACATGCTGTTTGAGCATTAACACACTACCACCCAGCCAAGTGGTTATGGTACTATTTGGTACTATTTAAGAGCAACGAAGGAATAGTTGATAGCGGTGTTAAATACACAATATTGCTGGCAATCATAGACAATGCCGTTTTTGATTACCTGTACATACACATAATGCAAACAACTAATTTCTCCCGAAGGAATTACTTAATTGGTGCATAAACAATGATTGCCGGAACGTTTTTTCTGCTAACAGATACTAGCATTAGCAAGAAAGACCTTTTGCGAACATTCAATGCATGGACACAACATACAGCATTGTCTACTGGCTTAAATGCGAACACTTTCAGATTTTGTACTAAGGATATTTTTATTCTATATCAATGACGAATCGGGGGTTATGTACTCTGACAAACAATAGGGTACATCTCATGGCAATCAATCATTCAATCATCTTGATCAGTAACTGTAACGCCTGACTGTAAAGGTCATTATGTAAGCGGATGGAGTTAACATTTACAAATTGAATCTTAGTCAGCACTTGTAGTGTAACACATAGCCGTCTAGTTGTCGATTTAATACTTGTCCCCATTGCCATTTCGAATGCAACTGTGAGTATGATGAGCTGCTACATTTCACCAGACCAAAATGGATTCTTCGATCCTGTTTGTATGCAAAATATTTAAACATTCTATTAAATGAACAAAGTACCATTGCTAGCTGATACAATAAATGTACCACATGTACCTATATGCGATGGCGAGTCTTTGGACGATACAACATCTCTATTCAATCTTAGAGATTTTGTTCTCTGCTTGAATAAGCGATAATACAAAACTCGTGTTAAGAAGCTGCTACGAAATGTGCGAAATAATCATTCGCATGGCTACATGCACTGAACTATTTAGCTGGGTTATTCTATGGTCGTAGTTTGGCGCCTAGTCAACCAGTAAAAGTCGTGCAATTCTCTCGTGGGATTCATCAGCAGCACGTGCCTTCTGTCAACATGTTGTTTTTCCACATGGTTTACAGAGCCGAGATAAAATCTAAAGGTAATATTCTCTTTTGGGGGCCTTTTGATATATCTTATCAAGGAAGCGATGAAAAGAAGGACGCTTAAGAAGTGATAGCTGCTGCGTTGGTAGCTATGCTAATAGATAGAGTCGGCACTGTGAAGGTCGTTCCCACACTTTGCGTGAATTTCTATTCACATATCAGTGACGTAGATACGTCGCCACTGTTGGCTAAGGTCGCCAAAGCTCTAATTCAACACGCAACATCAATAACACCATAAAGTACTGAAATATTCATTGAATATCCGACACGAAAAGGACATGCTTGAATACAAAGACCCTCATAACGGATACTGCAACTCGGTTTATTTCAGATGTAATGGCGTAATGCTTGTTTTCCGCACTATGATACCTTGCGTCTTCCAGAATTTAACGTGTCAGGCTAATACGGGCTTGATAGCCACGGGATTTTTTGTCGGTCTTCACCTGATGTTTCGCTATTTGATTTGATTGGAGAGGAGATGAGCTCTGATGTCAGTCAGTTAAAGATGTAGATGTTGGACAGATCTCTGGCGCCGAGCAGGTTTGATTTGGGGGTTTAGTACCGGAAAACGGATACGGTTGCGACCAGCATCCTGAACCTGTCTGCAAGGGAGGACTGGTGAGGGGTACTTAAGGAATCCATAGATGAAATAGGGGCATAACATATGTTGAGATATGGCTAGACATACTGCTTATGATTTATGACAAAGTCGCAAATGGGACGCCATTTACAAAATTAAACAAGGACATATCTCTTCAATGACATGTATACTTGCATACCACTCTCTACCAATAATCAGACACGTTAGGGTCAAAATCATATAAAAGTTTCGCCCTCTTCCAATCAAACGCTTTTACACGCGAAGGAGCATCAAAATATGGCAGATCAATTACAGCTCTTAAGCACCTCGCAATAGATACTAAACAAATATTTGTATATGCATTTCTGCACATTTGTTTTCCATTGTATAAGGGCACATAATTCATCGTCATTCTCGAGTAATGTATCGTATAATCGATGTTGATGTGGCTTGATCGATATTGCTAATATTAGCTAAAGTTTTTTTTCTATCAATTTGATTGCAATGCATTTATCATATAATCGTCTAAACGTTACAATATGCGCGGGTAGTGTAGCGGTCACAGCTGAAGTTTGTCAGAAGTGGTTTTCACCCAAAATATTCACCCAGAAAATGTGAAACATGTAATGTTATTTATATGATGGCATGATATATAAACTGTGGTCAGTCGAATTAAAACATAAAACAATGCCAAACAACTCCATACACAAATAAACGCATTGACAAAGAACCAAAAACGCCTTATTCTGACGCAACTTATATTCAGCAAAGTACCCTAGGTACAGAAGGGTAAGTGCTGTTTATGCATTTCACTGTTCCAGAACTTCACCCTCCATCATCATTCATTGCTTAGAGGGCCGTAATTCATTTGACTGCACCAAGCAAGTAGTAGTGTTTGGGGTCCCTTGTAACAGGTAATGTAAAATTAGCCAAATCTTTTCTGTCATCATGATGATGAATTATCGCCATGTTTTTGATTTGTTTTACAGAGAACTTAAAGATTCCGCCGCCCATGCTGCCCATATGAGCGTCAAGTGTTGGGTCGCATACACATTTTATATCAAAGAGGGGCTGCTTACGGGAGATGCCGGAAGAATCGCATACATACCTTGTCTTGTTTGTGACTCGATACATATCTCGAGTAAATTACCAGCCATCTGTCCATTTTGTATATCAACTGCCGCCGTGCAGTTCGTCGCGTATATGTTATCTCGGCCAAAATTCTAATTTACCATATGTTGGTGTTTTTATTTATTGGTATTGTCCAATCACCATCACACTTGAAAAGAGTACCAAAACAACTTGTTTAGCACTACAAGATACTACAATCATACGAACTTTGCTTTTAATCTAGTTGCTCTGTAAATCCAAACCTTAGAGCTGCTGGCACTACTTTCAATGTATTGTATTCATCACATTGTTTATGCCAGGTAGCGTGCTCTTTCTGTGGCATACAGGAATCTGTTTTTTGCACAATGGTGAAGAGAACGACGCCAAAAGATATCTAACCATTGTATTAGTAGTTTTGCGAATCACAATAGTAGACACAATGAAGTTACTTCCGCTCCATTCCTCAACTGCGGTGCATTAATGAGATGGGATGAGGTTGCTGAGGCTAATCCGTTGCCAAGGAATACTTCCTTGCTCAAAATATAAAACGTTCATTGGATATTCGACACCAAAACAATAGTTTTCTTCAAGTTAGGGGCTGCATAAACGATGCCGCTGCTTGTTCTCTCGAAAACAACTTCGTACGCCGTCTGAGATTAAGCTTGTCAATGCGAGGCCAATATGGACTTGATAGCTACGGGTTTCTTGTTCAGAAATCACTTGATCTCTCCCGGGTTGATTTATTCGGACAGGGGCAAGCCACCGCTTTCAGCGGGCTAACAGGTTCGCATCCGGCAGATCTCAGTTAGTATCAAATCAGTCGGTCTGAGTGAATTACGAGTGAACGGATTAATTGCAGAAGTACATAGAAGCATGCACTTACAGGTACAATAATAATGTTCGCCAAGTGCTGGATTTTTCCGTTTATAAAATAATAATGAATATAATAATGAGATTACCTGCACACTGCGTGTCAAAATGGAATCACGCGCGTTTTTAATCAGAATTAGCATTCGTACAACCCGGGTGTGACTCTGTATTTGCATGTATCAAATGGTATCAATAGCATTGAAACGTGCATTGGGAAATGATCTTAAATTCCATACTTCATCCCTTTAACTGAGTTGAAAGTTCAGCATGTGTTTCTTCTCCTGACACTCGGACACGAACTGCATACCTGACAAAGCACCACTGCACACACGTAAAAATGCAACAGAGCAAAACGAGCTCTAACTCAGCTTTGCAAGCGTTAATACCCAGATATGTACAATGGTACGCACCGCCCCAAATACGAAGAGTGACAACTGCCAGTGGTTTTCGCTGTGCAATACGCAGCATCATCCATCGCCCATCTCCAGTTATATAACCTGTAATCTAGGATGATGTGGTTTGATAAACTTCGGAATCACCAATGCTGTGGGGAATCGCATTATGAGGGCTGTAATGTTACAAATGAGAAATATTTGCCCTGTCTGACTAAGAAACGTTGGCATATTAGTTCATCATACCTTACTGTTAATATAACACTGCACCTGATCATGATCATGATGTTGAAGAAGAAGAGGTTAATGATGATGATGATGATGTTGATGCTAATAATCATCATGACACCGGATATCACAGGTATGACGCAATTGGACAGTTATGGTGAAGAACAGCCACTAGTGCTCCCTGTATGAAATAATAGAGTAATCCCCAACCTAATTTTCGTCAGTTGTTTCCTCTAGTGTCCTGATTGGGAAAGGTGTACAAATAAGAACCCATTAGATGTATGTTTGCCATCTCTGCTTGGGATAACGGAAATTGCTTGCTCAAGTCATAGAATATTGACCAATCTTTCAAAGCATGTACATTATTGACTGTATTTAATAAGGCGGCCGAGTTATTTCATCGCCTGAAAACATCATCGGAAGTAGCATGCCTATCAGCTTACTACCACAGGTCAGCAAATTCGGGGCAATGTTTTCCCGGCATACCTGAAATCGTCAAAACATTAGAGTTCACCTATCCTGTGGCTGGCGTCAGTGAGGCACAAGTGTGCAAAGAAGAAATTGTCATTTGTAGATGCTTGAGAACTCTCAGGGAATCATGCGATTATCGAACATTGTTCATATTTGATTTATTTCCAGTTTCAAACGCAATGATCTGCCCACATACGTCTGGTATTGGTAGATTTGAAGAGGGGTTTGGTTACACTGTTTTATTACTATCTCTTACATTGCGAGACACCAACAGTGGCACACATTAAACAAATGCATGGTTGCTTGCTCCTGGCATGTCACATCGACCACCTCTTCGTAGATAAACGACTAATGTGCACTTCATTGCCTAATGTTGGCTTCGGAATTTGCCATTATTGCCTGTTAGAAGCAGCTTAAGTCGTAAGCGAACAATAATGTAGGAGATATTATCAGTTGTATTCACCTTTTCTGTACCGAGATAAAACGTTCTTCAGGTTTGTAGGCACTAGCGTAAGTAAACCTACCGTAAGTTGACCAGATAATGAGCACACACTGGTAATACGTTGGGTTGCTCTTCTGCCAAGCTGCAGTCACTGAACCACTTCCTATAATGCTTTTGCCGCGCAGAGGTCAACCCCAAAACCATTATAGTCAATGAAGTGGCGTGCATAACATGGGGGAAGAAGGTTGTAATTGCAAAGTGAAGATGCTAGGAGCGCTGTTTGTTGAATATTGACAATGGCGATTGTAATTTGTCACGCTCAATGAAGCTGATCCGTTCCATGATTAATCTTATAGATGCATGCTGCGACGATTTTAGCCATTAATGCTGCTAATAAACGTCCGGGTAATAGTACAAAATGTTTCAGTGCCAGGCAATTGTGGTCAAACGGACGTAAACAAAATGTAGTATCAGCAGGTAATAAACATACTGAACCTTAGTATTTCCATGTCGCAAAACAACAGCAGCCTACACAGTCGCACACTTCGCTTAGTAAATATAAATATCGCCTGGCCACTCCAACTGACGCGTTATTGACATTTACATCGCCATTTCGAGATGTGGCCATATAGATTAGGCGACCCATGAGCTAAATTACAGGCGATTTACCACGGTCTCTTTTGCTACCACTGACAGGATGTTGTATCAACCGATGCACAATATGTTTCTTCTGTTGACCAAACGCAGATAAGCAGCTGGTCATCCCACAAATCCAATAGCCGGTTGCCAATGCGCACAGCGTTTACACAAGGAACAATTCAATTGTTTGGGGTCGCTCTTTGCTACCAATACCAGCCTGCTACCACCGTCGGGATATAAAATTGGTCACACGGGACTCACTTGTATATGTCCCATGGAGAGTGCATGGCGCACAGGCATAGCCTCGGTAGGACACACAATGGCGCAAGCCTGATAGGTTCTTGATGTTCTATTTCGAAGTGTTACCAGGGCTTGCATCATTCAATCAGCAAATAACCAAGACAAAATCTATATTTAAATCAATGGTTTTAGTATGACTTGATAAAATATAACCATCAACCCACGTCGTCATAACACATGTGTCCACCACCACGAAAAATACCCAATGCTGAGATTTTCTACTCAATACAACCTCCTCTATGCTGACTACTGAAGAATATAACAGAAGACAGGCTACTATATATATATATATATATATCTATATATATATATATATATATATATATATATATATATATATATATATATATATATATATATATATATATATATATATATATCTATATATCTATATATATATATATATATATATATATATATATATATATATATATATATAATATCTCTATATGCAAAGGCATTGAAGTTCCTCGAGGCGCACTTGTTCCCTGCCATCACTGAAAGCAAATGACTAAGATTGTGTCTTTATGGCCGGACTAAGATCAATAGGCCTATCGGCTCCCCTCAACTGTTTGAGCCAGGTTTGGCCACATCTCTGTATGGCTTTCGTATTAATGGCAGCGAAAAACATACGCGACTGTGCATTAACTTGTTATTTGATTAAGAAGGAATACAAGATCTATCGAACTAACTTTCTTATACTTATAATCATATGATTATTCAACTGCGCTGAACTGCAATGTTTCATCGCAGTAGTATCGATCTGACGTGTTAGCATGTCGCGACCCACTTCGACTCACTATCTCACACAACACTTCTCTCAGCGGAAGAACATGAACGGTTGTATATTCGATGTCGTGGCCCATCATTGATGGTGATCCGATCAACGATCTATGTGGAACACTGCCTAGTTTGCCATGAGTGATTCCTGGAAGTGGTTATATGTTAGCAAGCCTAGTTTTCAAGCGCGATTATCATGATATAATTTCCTGCATTGGTGCCTATCACGCATAATCTATAATTGATCAAGTTTATTCCAATGCATGCACGCTGTTATAATATTCGGAGGGTACTTGAAGGGAGCTATTACTACAACTACGCAGAGGAGTGGATCGTTTAGCGGATTGTGCCAACTCAATCTTTTCCTATATGAAGGCTGATTTCACTGATGTCGTTCTCGCTTCTGCGTGCGGCTAAGGTTATTACCATCCAGATTGGGGTTTACTTTTCAATCGGACAAAGAAAGTGTGCATTTGCTATGAATTTTGGAAACATAACAGGCTTGGAGAGGACCGTCGCACCCAAAAGTCAGACTGCTGCCTCTTATGTTTTTACAAAATTGTGCTTAATATTATTGCAGTGTGGTTGTTTTCACGTTCGATATTTATCTAAGTAAGAACCCATATCTCATTCCATTCTAATTTCACCTTTCGTTATTTCAATTTATTCATCATTCATTCTGTGCAGTAGTATAGATTAATCATTGCCGGAATCTGTTCGATTGGACGTTTTAATGTCAGCTGTGACTTCAAGCAGATGTGGAGCCACGATTATGTGATGCATTCCAGGGATAGATTGGTGCTGATTAAGTCGAATGATATTTTACCTGGCGTTTAATGTACAAAGATATGATAGGATAAGACAACTTCAACGGAGCACCAACACACTTTAGGACGACTTGCCAAGCGTAATCTCTCAAAATAAACTACATGGAGGGTAGAAAAGGTAATGTTCTACAGTGAATGTAACAACAGCTATAGACAATTGGCCATGGGGTTAAATTTGCTTCCGTTTTTTAGTTCCGTGACCACCATCTGGGGTGGAGTTGAAAATTTGATTAAATGGGGCCCAAACCCTTCTAAGGTATATGTTTTTTTCAGAGTTGCAAATGTTGAAAATTTGCGTGAACCACTGCGTTAAAGTATCAGTTGACATCAACTGTGCGTTAAAAAATATTTTCTTATTTCAGAACACTTAGAGAACTGAAATCATGACAAAGACTTTGATATTGTAATTGGAATTCCATTCTGTAAGCAATGTTTATTTATTATGGTAGAAAATAGCAAAGAAATAAAGAAACAAAATCACTAAATTTCTTTAAATAAATGCAGAAGGTGCACCAATTAAATGCAACGTGCATTTGATGTTTTTTGACAATAAATGCCTTGAATTCTTGTGAATAATTTACAAGTCAACTCTGCAATGACAGATCTCACTGTTCTATACTTCAAACTGATTAATGCTGTAACTGATGCAAAATACAACATTGATATATATGGATATACCAATCCATCTTTTGTCCTCGGGAGGACATAACCTCCTGAGGACGACCAGAGCATATTGGCCGAAACATCGAGTCTTATACTCGCCAGTACTTCCTTAGAACCACATCTCTTCCCCAAAGAGATTTATGACATGGTGTACCCGCAAAAACACATCTGAAAAGGCTTAATGTTCTTCAAGATTAGAATCCTCATCGTCATCACTCTCATCATCATCTCCCTGACACACTTACAAAGTTCTGTACATCGAACGTTGTTCAGCAAACCCGTGCATGTGCTAAAGTCCCAGAAAAGTAGGCCAACTCCATGACACTATCTGGCGCAGGTAAAAGGTTCCTCCAGTTAATTAGGAGGTCGTCGTTCTCCATGTTCCGTCCATGATGAGAAGGTTGTGGGGTGTCTGGAATAGCATGTACACCTCTCCTATATATAGATGAAAATTCAAAACAATTACCCATCATTAATAATATAAATGTACGACATGTATTGTGCGGGAAGTTTTCAAGCAATAACCGCCATGCAGATTATTTAGAAAACAAATCTCACAAATCAAGCACATACTGACCAAAGAAGATTTTGTATCAATAGTCACTGCTAAGAGTTTTCATAAGACAAGCTTTGCCTTAACTGTACACAAGTTAAACATTTCTGCTTCTGGGTATTTGCTTCGTTTTAGGGTGACAATGTAACTTTATTACAGGAACTATAAATGACAAAACACCTATACAAAACACCTATACATTTAAAGTAACACCTTTCTTTAATCAATGTTTTACAAGCAGCACAAAATTGATCGATTTTAAGCTCTTGGTGCTGGATGCCTTATCCATTTTGTTTGTGCAATTATTTTATTGATTAATAACTGAACATCTACATAACTGCTTGGTAGTTCGCTCTCTTGATGTGCAGTTCAAGTGAGTCCTAGTTTGGAGGCCTGGCAATATCAAATTTTCTTGAAAGACGGAACATGTTGTAGCGTGCTTCATTCATTTCAGTAGTCTTTTGTCCATATAATTTGCAGACAAAAGCCTCCAGCGATTCCATTATGTCAGGATCTGCATCACAGCACTTGCCAAGGTCCTTGAATGGACTGCAACGCTGATTATCTTTGAGTAGCATAGTCAATGCTTTCTTCTTGTATTTTCCCTTAAAGGTGCTGACACTGTCACAGCCAATGAAGCAGAGGAGGACAATCACAAGGCATCACTGACATTTGCTCCAATACTATTAAAGATGGCTTTCAAATCTATTGTTCTCATGTTAATACCTCTCCCAGTCTGTAGATACAGGTGTGCACGGATAGCAGGCTGCAAAGTGATACCGATGACATAAACATCAGTGTCTGGACTGACGATGACAACATGTAAGCTGGTACGGGCTGCATGAGCAGCATGCAGAAAAAGCTTGGTGTTCGCTTCCTCGTGTGCTCAGTCCAGTCCAACTGCAGCTGCAGCTCGTTTGGCCCTATCTGGATTCTTATTGGACACCTTTGTGTAGGTGTCAGTCATAAAATGTATTGTGCAGGAATTGTTTGCTTTTGCTGACTATCCTCTTCAGGATGATTTTTGCAAAGTTGAGGAATGTTGGCTGTCCTGGAAGCTTTTTCACTTTAACCTGTTGAATCAACGCCATCCCATCCAAGACATAAACCGGGTTGAATTAGGTTGTAAAAATCTTTCTCATTGCGAATTGTAATGTTCAAGTTACTCGGACAAGAACTAATGCAGTTATAAACTTATGGGCATGGAACTTTTGCGTCCCTTCCATCCTGTCCATTATAATGTTTAACTTTATCCACTTTACCGCACTTGGGGTACGAGTTGTCTCCAGAACGAGTTGTCATGTATTTCCTCTCACGATATACTACTACCAGATATACAGTGATATAGTGAGTTCAGCATGGGTCAAAAATCTCAACCCACTTAGGCTTAAAAAGTAAAATAGAACAAAATTAACATACCTGTATTGGCAACGCTAATTGCAAGTGCTTCTTTGCTCTTGGTGGTACGTTTTTGCACTCGCACAAAAGTGTTGTTTATCTGTAAATCTTGCATAGCAAATGCAATGAAAGCCGGCATCCGTTGGAATGGGCATCGAAGTTGCAATGTCGCCTACTTATCTTTCTATTTCTGCAGTGTGTACGCGCACAAAAACTTCAGCCTAATTGCTGCCTGAATGTTTCCATTGCAGTTCAAATTCGATGAACCGAGGCTATAGTTTTACTATTGCATGGCACTTCAGGGCAGGGGAATTCACATATATCAACGTTTCTGACAAACTTCATTCGTAGACGAGTCCGCCATCTTGAGCAACGCGATCATCGATGGTACAGCGCTTTTCAATGGTCAAAAGAGATATCGCTGTTTTACGGCATTTCTTATTGGCTAGGCGTTTTTTTAGACAGGCTTTTTCCCCCCGAAGAACATCTTCGCAATTTTGAGGCTTTCTTTACAATATTGTAAAATAATGCACACATATCAAATGTATGAAAAGTCATGGAAATTGAATTGTATTTTTCTTAATATGTTAGATAAAGATTTGACTCCCACCCCTTTACTGGGTGATCAACCTACGCGATAACTCCACAAGGCCCACGGTCTACTGTGCCATATCTGACCATACGATCGAGTAGCTGACGACAGGAGCTTTCATAGAAATTACTGGAAAGCAATATAAACGGTGTGTATTCGACTTTTTAAATACGATTTAGAATTGTTATCGAACTGCATCATGGTATCATTCGATATAAAATTTATGAATAGATCTGGAATTTCGCAATCACATTTATTCCCTCATATGTTGAACCGTCATGCGCTATTTCTCACAAATTATGTACAAAACCTATTGATCAATACACACCATCACTTAATGGGTGTAAGTACCACCATTTTAGGTAACTGCACGTCATCATTACTAATTTGGTGTAGCTTATAATCAATTTATCAAATGAGCTGAAGTGCCAATGTCTCTTTGAAAAACCCATCGATGTGCAATTCCAGGTAAACCTACTTTTCTCCGTAAATATAGTTATCAACATTAATTGATGGTTATCTAGAGTTATCTTGGCTCAAGAGAACTGGATATGGGCATTACCATCATTGTATTATAAATTGTCACTTAACAGTCCAATTTCAGGAGCAGAACATTTCTATTTTTCGAGATCTAATACAATATAGATGAGCAGAAAGTGCAACAGTTAATTACCTTGGATTGTTTGAGTTTGAAGTTATTTCCAATTATAAATAAAATGATCCATCCCCCCCAAATTTTATTGGAAGAGGGCTCAGTTACATATTGCATCACTAAGATGATGAATATTTATATACAATACGGTAATATTTATTCATTGATATAATCTGATTTTTGTGGTCTAAGTTTAAATCAAATACTTGGATAAGTGCTATCCTATATGCATACCTATATTGGTTATGTATCATTGCGCTGCTGCTTAAGAGCAGGAATCTCTCTGCCATATTGTTAATTGATGCCCCTTCGTGAGTAAAGGTTTAGGAGAGTTCGAGATGATGAAAATCCTATTTGGGCGAATTAGGGAGTTAATAACTAACTCCCAAGTGCAAGTTGAAGGCTCTATACCAATGTAATTTATTACACAAGTAGACACAACACCACCCCGGGCTCACATTAGCTGAATATAATTAAAGCAAAAGGTTTTCGGATTATAATACACAACGATATTTGTGTTGCTTTGATAACGAATGGTTCGTCAGATATAAGTAAGGCCATACATGACGAGTGCAGCATTGGATCTACATAAGCAGCATTATCGAAGTATCGGAAAACGTTTGTAAAATGATATGTACCATTGCAATTCACCAGCCTAGCTAAGGTATACATAGGATGTATTAATACTGGCAAATATCACTTTTGCATTCGTATGTTCAGAGGGAGTCGTAAAAAGATTATGTAATGAGATTGATAGATGTCATGCTTGGAGGCAACCAAAATACCTACAAAGGCGTCGCACGTGCGGATTATCTTAATGGAAAATAGTCATTGCGTTTACACATGTCATTATTGGATGAGAGTGGCATTCAAGCATGCATGTAATTCAAGAGATACGCCCTGGCTTATCATTGTCATGGCTAGTAAATGGCGTGCCCTTCATTTACTTGAATGGTGTGTTATGTACTACGATTGGGGGTAAATAGTACAAGTCCGTTTTTGAGTAACAAGTCTCGTTATTTTCGTAATCTCTCTCTCTCTCTCTTCGTGCCTCGACTGCCTCGCACCTCAACCGTACCACAATCTTTGCTGGTCCTCCAGCCAATCACATATCGATACATATACATTAAATAACATACATCCAATCAGAGGATGCGAGGAGTAGGGTCCATCTCGGCTGATTGTGGCAAACCCGCCTCAGCATTTTTACGATGGGTATTCCCAACTGACCGGATGTTATAAACATCAAATGCACACAGGCGTCTACGCATGTCCAGATGGGTCAATTACAATTAAGGAAGCATCAAAGATACAACGATGGTCAGAAAGACGGGATGTGACATAGAACACATACAACGATGGCAATAAAACAGATAACAATAAAGACGCCCAGCCAAGATGAAACACTAGATATTCAACCCAGGAATATGACATCCCGCCACAAAAACAAAAAAAAAGTTACGCTTTTTTTTTCTCCTCTCAATCGTAAAACAATGATAGTGATACAAGAGTTGATGTTCCAATGTAGTTATGACATACATATAAAATAAAAACGTGTACCGTAACATATCACGTTAATCAACAAACAAACAAACAAAATTCTCATTCCATAAAATATCTGCCTTACACTTACATGTCCTTAACAGTGAGCCATACAGCAAAACACCGTGTAAACATTACATACAAGCATAGTGTCATTTCGAGTAATTGTACAATTGTAAATGATAATGTGATACATAATTAATCTTGACAGAGAACCGACAAGATTACACAACAAACAAGTTGTCAAATTGAGTTACCATTGCCATAATAACGATATGATTCGTACAATTGGTAATCTTGGTAGTCTTTCCCGAACGCGCAAACACAGCGGCTGATACTAGTGGGGACTGGAGTGTGAAACGAGTCGCTTTTCGCGGTCTGCTATCCCGCTTCATCGGGTACTACGCATCCCAATACCCTTGAAATCAAATGTAATAGCTCACCAAGTATTGATGACAGGGGGAGGTTTCTCAACTATGCCTTTCCTGGCTTTAGCATCAAGCTGTGACGGGCGTATCCAAAATGATTTTTGGGACGGTTCTCCAACTAACTGTACGAGATATTGTATGTCTCGCCCTTTCCCCTTTTGGCCCAAAATACGCTTAATTTTGTGGTAGCCTCGCGAGTCACTGGAGGGAGAACTCGACAACACAGTATCTGGACCAATAGGTATCCCGTACATAGAAGGACTCTGCTTTAGACGGTTAGAACGTCGAACTGTAGTTGTTGGTGGAGGTGTGGGGGAAACGTTAGAACACAGACGGTCATCAACTGAGGGCGGGTGGTCTTCTAGGGCAGTATCATACTCCGTGTCAGCGCCATCTAATGGCTCAGGGGTGACATTAGTGATAATGCGATCTGCAAAATACCGAGAGGGGTTTGGGACACGAACGTAGGCCATTTTGAGACGATTGATATGGACAGGATCTCTCAGCTTCCTTCTACATTCCAAATTTTCGAGTTGAACCATATGAGGACTCGGTATTTCCTTTACAACATATGGACCAGAATACTTGAGCTTCAACTTTTTACCCTTGCCTCCCTGCTCGTCCAACATGTACACATAATCACCTGCCTGCAAACTCAAAGAATGTAATTTGAGATTCGCACGTTCGAGCATTTTGGTGCTGGCTTTGGTGGCATTCTCCAGGACCTGTTGACGTATTAACTCGAGTTTATTCTCATGTGATTTGATAAACCCGTACATATCTTTGGGGATGGTTCGGGTGTCACAGGTAGGAGGGGATAGGGGGAAACGGGGACGCTGGCCAAAGATGACTTCATATGGGGAAAACCCTGTAGAGAAATTCACTGAATTATTCATGGAGAACACAATAGCTGGAAGTACCTCCTCCCAGTTCTTCATTTTAGCATCCATGAAGGGAGTAAGTCTCTCAGCTAACGTAGCATGAGTCCGTTCGCAAGCACCTAAGCAATGATGTGCGAAGCTAGGGGTAAATTGTTGAAGGACATGCATTTTTTTCACACAACTCCTTGGTAACTATGGAGACGAACTCAGACCCTTTGTCGCTTATCAGTGTGTCACATACGCCATAAGAACAGAAAAGTGTGAACAGTCCGCTAGATACAGATAACGCATCTTTGTTTGCCAGGGGAATGGTGACGAGGAATTTACTAAACATGTCAACAGCGGTTAAGATGTAACTTTTTCCCTCTTGCGAGTGCGGTAATGGGCCGTATAGGTCAATCTCCCAAACCTGGAAAGGTCCAGATGGGGTCGGGAAAGAAACAATACCATTCTTGGTGTGAGCTTTAGTTGTTTTCCGTCGCTGACATTCATGACAGGATTGGACATATTCAGTTATAACTTGGTCCAGCCTCGGGAAGTGGTAACACTCCCGTACTCGATCAATCGTATCCTGGATACCTCCGTGTCCAGCTAGTGGTGAGTCATGGTACATTTTAACAACAGTCTGAATCATTACATCAGGAACAACCAATTGATACTGTTGCAAATTTTGCGTCCTCTTACTGCGAGCTAACCTGGAATGGAAAAGCAAACCCCCCATTATCACATGGTCGGCCGAAAGTAGGATTAATCGCCGCGCTGCCCGCTGAGATCTAGGCAACTTGTCATGTTTTAAGTATTGGATGATCGGCTTTAGCGCAGGATCAGCCGACTGCATCTCGGCAATACTCTCCGGAGTGAAATCACACTCACTGAATAGAGCGATTTTGTTTATCTGGTCATAAACGGGGCTGTCAGTAGCCGTGTCAGGATCAGAGGTCGTATGAAGGTCACCACCTGAACTACCTTGATTTGTACCGCTGCTGGGAAGATGATTAGATTTGCTATTAGCATCATTAGTCAGACCTTCAGTGTCTGACAAAGACTTGGACTGTGACGCTGAACTATTTGTCGCTGTCACGTGACTATCACGCACTTTGGTCCGACGTGACTTTCTTTTCCTTTGCATACGGACAATCTGACTGTCGTCTGTGTCAGCGTCGTATTCTGCTTCATGCAAAGGTGTAGGCTTATTGTCGATGGGACGACAGGACATTTGATGAGAGTCAATGCCTGACAGAACCTGCGGAGGAAAGAAATGCACATTGTTAGAGCCGGCGACCTGTTCACAACCATGATGAATGAAATCTCTTAGCTGCTGCCCGCCCGGCAAGCGGACGTCTCCAGCCGGTTCCTCTGTGTATGGAAAGTAATTATCGTCCTTGTCCGGACTCTGAGTTAGTTCACCAAGGTCAGGGTTAGGGTGACAACGACTTAGTGCATCTGGCACATCCATTTGTGCTGCTGGTTTATACTCCAGCTCGACATCAAACTGCTGAAGAATGGCCAGCCATCTTTCGTAGATTGCCCCACTCAATTTCTTTTGAAAAAGTGGTTTTAGGGCTTGATGGTCACATTCTACAACAAATTTGCGCCCCCTAAGGTAGGTTGCGCATTCAATCACGCTGCTAACCATGCCTAAAAGTTCGAGCTTAGTCGGGCCATACGACCTCTGCCATTTGGACAAGCCTTTGGAACCAAATCTGACTACACGAACTCTCTCTTTGTCTGTTGCATCTTTCCTGCACTCCGTTGGGGGAGAATTTGGTACAGCATATAACCAATGCCATGACTAGACGTGTCTACACTTAGTCTGAAGGGGAGGTCAAAACGAGGAAAGGCTAGTATTGGTGACTCAAGAAGACCGCGTTTGAGATTGTCAAAGGCATTTTGTTGTTCGTTGCCCCAGCAAAATGAATTGCCTCTACCAAGCAGTTTGTTTAACGGTCTAGCCTTAGCAGAGAAGCTGGGGATAAACTTCCTAAACCAATTGAGAAGGCCCATTACTCTGCGTACTTCTCGTACGTTTTTCGGGGCAGGTAGCTCACTGATCGCTTGAACTCGATCAGAGGGCGGCCTAATACCATCCCTGGAAACCTCATGACCAAGATAGATGCACTTATCTTGAGCAAAGGAACATTTCTTGGGGCCTAGTTTCAGACCAGCTTGGCGCATTCGATCAAATACATCCTGTAGATCTTTCATATGTTGGTCAAATGTTGCTGAAAATACAATAACATCATCAAGGTAACAAAGGACTGATCTAAATGTCAAACCCCGGAGTACTTTGTCCATCGAAAGTTGAAATGTGTTGGGGCGGTTTTAAGTCCCTGAGGCAGACGCTGAAATTTGAACGTGCCGAAACATGTGTTGAAAGCTGTGTAACGGCTGGAATCTTCGGAAATGGGCATCTGAAAGAAACCACTAGACTGATCAATGGTTGATATGAAATTAGGAACATTGGATGAAAATGATTCAGTTAACTCCTGTAAATCAGGAATAGCATAGTTGAATTCCTGGGTTTGAGCATTTAGATGTCTGAAGTCGCAGCAAAACCTAAACATTGAGAGACTTGCCTCTTTTGAGCCCAGCGGAACATCTTTGGATGCTTTGCGCTTTGATACTAATACAATGGGGCTTGTGATAGGTAAGTCGTCCTTCTCATCAACAGGAGATATTATTCCCTGTGAAAGAAGCTCATCTAGTTGGTGCCTTAGGACTTCCCTCTTGTATGGTGGCAGGCGATAAGGACGCTGATGTTTAAATGACGCGTCAGGTTTCAGGTGTATTTTATGTTCAACAACAGTGGTTTTTCCCAAATTCGGATTTTCCGGGGTCACAAAAATGTCCTTATTTTCAAGGAGGAGGTTAGTAAGGCTACAGTGTTGGGTTTCATTGAGGGAACTCTCGAGATTGAAACAAGAAAGGAATTTCTCTTTGTCAGAGCTGTCACCTGTCTGCGCTCTGTTCTGACTATACCCCTGTTGATCAACTCGCTTTGTATTCTTGTTACAACCTACCCTGGCGATGATGTCAGAGTTATTTAGCGGCCTATATGTAGCTACAACTTGCCCCCTCCTAATATTTATGTCTTTGTCAGAAAGATTCATCAGTTTGACGGGGACACGGTGTTTGTCATTAACCGTTACAGCAGCAGTAGCGACAAGCAGATCAGTAGGACGCGGCCGCGAACTCGCCTCTCACAAGCCGGGTAAGCCAAGGGGTAACTTCTTAGAAACGCTTGCCCAAACAACACTTTCGGAATTGGCTGGTATAAGTGTTTTGCTAGGAAGCGTTACTTTCGTCGAGTCTAGTTGGACTGACAAGTTATTGAAATCAAGATGGACTCCCTTAGCGGCCAGGAAAGACGCACCGAGAATGAGTGGATGAGAAACATCTTTCAATACATACACAGTGATTTTAAACTTACCATATTTCGTGCTGATTTGCACTCTAGCAATTCCCACAACAATAACTTTATAGCTATCAGCCACCATAATGGTGTCCTTGCTCTCTCGAAATTCATGTACAACCTTTGAAGGCAGCGATCTAAATAAACTTTCTGACATCAAAGAAACATCACTACCTGAGTCAACTAGAGCAACAACACAGTTTTCTGACAAAAAACAACATTCATATATATACAGTGACCAGGTTGCTCATCATCTAAAGACTCCATGTCACTACATGAACTACCACCGCATCGTTTGTCACAATATGGTACCTTTTCTGATGTCGGCGTTCTGTGGGTGGTATATGGTTGGTTGATGGCACTGTCTATAACAGCGTTAGGCCCAAGGGAACAAGCGCTATGTCCCTTGGGCTGTTCTAGTTTCCCTGGTTGCTTTGGAACTTTTTGCACATTGGGGCAGAGTGGCCCCTCTGTTGACAGATCTGGCAGGTGATCGCGGGAGACTGGCGTCCACCTTGTCGAAGGTTACACTGGAATCTGAGATGATCCGTACTATTGCATGTGTAACATCGGCGATCCTCCGGTCGCCGTGACGCCGCTTGTGCACGTGGCTGATGCGGTTGACATGTGTTGAGTCTGGCAGCTATTGAAGCGACTTGATCAGTTAAATAATCCAATCTAGCACTTGTAGAGTCGGGAGCCTCGGATATCTGACAGTGGTTGGATTTGGCGTCTTGGCGTGGTTGAACAGCGGGGTTGCTGGGGACAGCAGCGTGCCTGTAGCCAAATGCCTCACCTCTTTTGGCCGCTAGCAAAGCGTCCTCCGTGAAGTAGCATGTCACGATCCGATTTCCCGATTCGCGTTCCCTTTTTCAGTATCAGACTGTGGAATTCTTCGACAGTCATGTGCGCGGCTAGCGATAGTTGGTTAAACACATCCGCTTCAGCAAGTAGAGCAGGGTTGTCGTGGCTGGTTGGAACATACCTGGCCTGAAAGGATTCTTCAATGGTCGACCAAGTCCTTTTCCGTTGTGAGTTGATTGTGTGGAACCACACAAGAGCCGGGCCCTGTAGATGAAGATGAAAAGCAGCCACTTTCCTGGCGTCGTTTTCCTGCCCCTGGAGCTGATGCAGAGTGCAATAGCTCTCAAAGTCCCGAAGGAATGTCTCACCATCTTCATTCGATAAGCCATTGAAAGATGTTATCGTCAACCTAGGCGAGCTGGCCATCTTCTCGAAGATTTGCTCGTCTCCTTCAAAAGACAATGGCAACCTCACAAAATCGGAGTGAGATGCCGATACCGACTTGGGCAGAGGAGTCGACGTTAGAAATGGCGGCGAGAGGACGAGAAGATCGGAACTAAAATTTCTGACAGCTGGACGATCGACTTTGAATTCTCCACCATGTTATGTACTACGATTGGGGGTAAATAGTACAAGTCCGTTTTTGAGTAACAAGTCTCTTTATTTTCGTAATCTCTCTCTCTCTCTCTTCGTGCCTCGACTGCCTCGCACCTCAACCGTACCACAATCTTTGCTGGTCCTCCAGCCAATCACATATCGATACATATACATTAAATAACATACATCCAATCAGAGGATGCGAGGAGTAGGGTCCATCTCGGCTGATTGTGGCAAACCCGCCTCAGCATTTTTACGATGGGTAATCCCAACTGACCGGATGTTATAAACATCAAATGCACACAGGCGTCTACGCATGTCCAGATGGGTCAATTACAATTAAGGAAGCATCAAAGATACAACGATGGTCAGAAAGACGGGATGTGACATAGAACACATACAACGATGGCAATAAAACAGATAACAATAAAGACGCCCAGCCAAGATGAAACACTAGATATTCAACCCAGGAATATGACAGGTGTCCCTCACCTATCATCAGCAATATGTCTGGCTATAGCACATTTTTTGCCCCTACTCCATATATAAATTCCTTTCGTGCCCCTCCTCCGAACGCCCTTGCCGACAGGTTCAGGATGCTGGTCGCATGTGTTTGCGTATTTGGCTACTAAACATTACCCCTAAATAATTCTTCCTAGGCGCCAAAGATCTCCTCGCCTATCAAATCAAGCCGTGAAACATCAGGTGATGACCGGCAAGAAATCCCATAAAAGCCTACTATTGGCAATCTAAATCCTGAAAGGCGCTAGGTGAGTGTGCGCTAAAATTGCATGATGCACGTGCATCAGAAATTAACCGCGATGGAGGATCCGCTATAAAGTTCTTTGCTTTCAAGCATATCCTTCGAATGTCGGATATTCAATGAATGTTTCGGTGCTTCCGGATGGTATTGTTGTTGAGTGTTGAATTAGAGCTATAGCTACCTCATCCAATAGGGATGATTTATCTCCAATGATAATGAGTTTCACGCATACCTGCGGAACGATCTTCAATGTGCATAATAAATTTATGAGCATAGCTACCAGCGCAACCGTTGTCTCTCGTTTTTCTATTGATCATTACATTATTGAGAGATACCCGTATACCCCAAAATGAGAAAATTACCCGCCGATTTTGTCGACGTGCTGGTGATGACTACCACGAGCGTGTGGCACGAGCGTAGTGGCGTCAGCCCTGCGACTGACTTGGTTTGCATGACTTTTACTGATAGCAGCGTCATAATATAACAATTTTGTTTTTGCCTCATATTCGAGCACAAAACAAAATCGCCATGAAGGAATGGTTAAGTCGAATGGGCCATTCTAGCAAAATAACCGTATTGCATAATGTAATACATTGACATCCACCTGATGCTTTTCGGAAATACATTGCTAATTTGTCTATTTATTTTCAGCAACTAAGCTAAGGCTTAACCTTCCGCATTTGACTGGATCCATGGGCAGATATGACGGAAGCAAACAAATTAAAAACGGCACAGTTCACAATTATGGGGCTGTTTACCACCTTTTCAAATATCATTTGGTTATTCAATGACGGATTCCTTTTTGGAATAAATAATATGCATGAACGTATATAAATTAACGGGACATCAAATACTAATAAGGACCTCTTGCATGCGATAACAGGTTGCAGGTGCAAAATGTAATGATTGTATAATTTATTTTCCTGTCTTTTGCATATATTTTTCTACATAGGCTAACTGTTTTATGTGAATGAAATAAATCATATTATTGTTAGTATTTTTCATGTAACAAACCTCTTTAAACAAAATTTAATAATGAGAACACCATTTCCACCTGACCTCATTTATTGACTTGACCACATGATCGAAAGTTTATTTTGCGAATGTCATGCATTTTTTTAATCGACCGATGTCTGTTTTCTGAGAAACATAGACTATACACTGATCCAAATCAATTGGCTTATAATAGCCTTAGCATTGGCATTTTCAGGGATGGCAACGATGTATATTACATAAACAGTCAATTGAATGGACATTTCCGTAAAATGAGTGAATACATTTCAACTTTACCTTTACCACCTCAAAACGTCATCTTTATGACAACCCATAACATCATCATCATCATCATATCTACATCATCATCATCAGCAGCAGCAGTATAAGCAGCAGCAACAACAGAAAATAAGGAGTAAAATATCTGGAAATTGCTGGAAATTGTTTGGATTGAACTACGTGCCATCACCAAGTGCCTATACCAAATTGGCTAAAGTCCTCTTCTATTTGAGGCGAATTTGCTGGAGGCGCAAACCTGAATGGCTGTATGCCCCCTCATGTTCCTGGTTCCTCTCCTTAGAAGAACACTACTGTAATCTAGCTCATCGCTCATCGCTTCAGTACATGAGACATTGAGGGCCTTTTGCTCTTTTGACATGTAATAAAAGCAAAATATGATGGCAGTTATGCACTGTACTAGGTGTAAGTAATAAATATAAACCTAATAAGGACAAGATAAAGTATATATCATTGAGGTTGGTACCCCAGGTAAGACAAAGAACTAGTGTAACGTTTTGAACTCTTTAAAGGTCTATGATATAAGTAGCCATAAGCATATGGCACCGAACTTGGATTCTGGGCCAGAGGTTTCCTCTGTATAACTCACTTGAGAGGCATATTGAATTGTAACAGCTAATAGGTGTATGCTCCCATAACCAGTGCCAATATTTAAAATGAAATTAATATCTACTTATCTGTTGACAAGGAGAATACAATTTATAGAAATTATATTCGATTTATTGCAATAAAAGCACAGGAAAAGAAATTCTCCGTTACAGGACAGGCGAATAGTGAATCAATCATTGATTACCATGAAACGTGCCTGAAATCGAGGTGCAGCCCTGTGTTCCAACACTGCCTGTATTATCGCTCGGTCCCCTTTGGTTGACGTTTTAATACTACATAATAGAAGTTTGTCACAATTTAATATATTCTAGACGAACAAGTACTTCATGCCACATGAAATGATGTGATTCATTGCACTATATGATAAACATGATGACGGTATAAAATACGATTATGCCCACACCTACCACAGTTCCCATGTAAACAAACGAGGCAATAACCACGCTATCCGGCTGGACGGTGACATATAACGTCACAAACTCAGGAGCCAAAGGCGCATATGCCCAAAAGGTCCGAAAAATCGAAAAAAAGAATGTCAACAATGGACGAAAATATTGTCGGAAACGTCTTTCACAGGCTGATATACTCCTAATCAAACTTCGATTAAGGAGTCGAAAAAAGACTTTACTTGCACTTTAATGACATAGGTTTGTTACATTTTATACTGGCCATGGCTTTATGTGCTCCAGTGAAAATAACCAGTAAGCTAAACGAAGGTATGCAGACGCCTAAAGTGCTATACACAAACCCCTTTTAATGTTATGCCCTAGGCGGCACGCATTTGTGGTATTATAACAAGGTCTGTATGTGCAGGTAGATGTATTTTGCCGTAAAGTTAACCATTATTCACGTTCGCTACCCTCGTAAGAACGTCAAACTATATCGTGTGCTCGTGTCAAGCTTGTTAATTATAGATAATAACCGGAGATTTGGTGGTCGTTAATTATTTTCCACCGTGAGCACACAGTGTGTCAAGAGTCATGAATTATTTCAACATCATGCACCTAAATGGAACAATTTATGAGACTGTTTACACCGCTATAAACTAGCGTACACGCGGCCATTTGATGACCAAAGACAATAATGAACAACTGCTCAGCTCGGATCGTTCTATTACAGAACTGGCTACTAGATTAACTGATTCGATGTATACTGCGACCACTTCACTACTTCATATATCAGCAACTTACTCAAAGAGCAATAGCGGGACAAAGCAATCGTCAAGTATTGTTTGGTTTGTCATCAAGAAAAGTGTCACTGATTCCATGGGATTATTGCATTGACGCCTGTAACTGCTAGGTGTAACTTCTGGGTAGTATTAGGTTATTGCACATAAAAGCGTGCAGAATAAATATGAATAGCACATGCCGTGCACAGGATCAGGTGTGTAGGCGATAACAATAGAGAAAAACAAACACACATTGAATTTAGATCTGTTTATATTAGTTGATAATCGGGCCAATCTATCGAGCTTAGATGAGTTCGCATCGATGCATCATTTAGTACCACGTAGGTCCCAGTATAGGTGATGCACGTCGGTGTTTTCGTAAAACTACGAAGCTCCAGCCACTACATAGTACCGAAAATATTATTATCTGAGATGTTCACTCGTGCAAATATTTGAATGTAGCATTAATTGATTGCTATTATCAATGCGTAGTCAAGTTGGGACAACGAGAGAGTCATATAAATGCATAATTTCATGCACCATCAATATTTGTATCATCAACAAAAATAACTGCCATACAAAAGTATTTTTTTTAAATATATTTCCGATCGAATTAGCATATTATGATTATCGCAGAATGATAAGCAGCTTTATCTAGCCTGTTTCTGATCCATGCACACATATCCATAGCGTTAGTTACCTGGTTATAGCTGTAGCTTAACAGTGTGACATATCAAGTCCATCGCATATTGGTAAACTATTCCCGTGATTTTACATATATGTATTAATCTGATGTGGTCATGTAATTGGATAAATGGAGTCATTTACTGCGCCTCAAATCTGAAACGGACAAAATGTATGTGCTTAAATATTGTTAAAAGTATTAACATTATAATATTCATTAATTAACGAATAAACATCAGCTAGAAAATCTGATTCAACCTTGAACAAATAAAAACAATATTACAGTTTGAGCATTCTACATAATATAGTTCATTATTTTGTGATGTGTCATATCCTATCACCAATACATTGAAATGCATTGATACTAGCTTATGGGATTGGTGTATCTTAGCTTATCTTTCCTTCTCCTTTGGATGTCAGAAAAAGAATCGTGATAGCCAGTCGCAGCCCGTTGATACGAGTAGTTGTTGTATGACTGACCTAAGTAAATAACTAGCCTTTGTTAATATATTCACATTAGGAAAGTAGACTTTAATATTGGACAGCTTAATATCGCCCACATATGTTGACATTATGCGGGACGAGGTGGCGTGATCAGGTAATTCCTCGGGCGGAAGCCTGAGTGAGCGCTCTTAACGTAGCTATAAACTCTGTGGTATCGTCGCCTGATGACGGGGGTGTATCTCATGTAATTTCGTAATCACCACACAGCTTAGCATAGATATAAACTCTTTCCACGATACCTTCCCTGCCAAGCCAACAAATGGCAATGTCTAGCCCAGGACAGTTCCCTATCTATAGACCGGACATTACAGATTTTGGACAGTAAACTGTGCGGACGCTGTGAGAGGAAGGTCGACCCCAGACCGGACAATTTATCTAGCTGACCGCAATTTCATATTATTTTTAAGCCTATTGTGCGACGT